>JAHXMU010000829.1:1553528-1698194 GCA_019455685.1 Philornis downsi
ACTTCGAAAAGTATTCGAATGACTGGGAATTAATCTAATAAGTATTTTGGAATTAATCTAACAAGAAATTACGTGGAAATCGTTAATACTATGATTGGCAGGGCATAATAATTGACCAGTAGTCAGGAAACATATGTTAAAATTTAAACAATATTGTGACATTTTTAAAATAGAAGATCCTAATGACACTAATGTCGAGAATATCTTTTGAAAAGATATATTATAAAAAAATTATAGCAAAACTTTCATAAATCGTCCAAAATTCATATTGGGTGGATAATTCTCTTTGACCTTTGCTTGAGATCAGCACTGGATTTGATTTGAATTTGAGACTAGAGACAATAACTTTAGCTATAGACTTTTATGCTTGCAACTGTCGCAAATTTATTTTACTTATGGTCGCCGTGTATATCTTGATTCTTAGTTTGGTTTCTTTTCATCTTTACTTATTCTGATACTTTCTTTTAATACCATCTTAAACAATCCGGCTAAAAATGCTTCACTTTTTGTGACACCTTCAAATTGTGCCTTCCATCAGCATTCTGTGCTATGTAATATCTTCCAGTTTAAGATAAAAACAAGCTGTTCTGAATCGCAGTAAAAGAAATGCATCAAACTTTTATGAAATTTTTATGGTAGATCAGAGATTAGCTTATATTGCTTTCAATTAGACTAAGATTCGTTCATATTTCAATAACTTTACTCCTTCTTTCGCAGGTTTCTTAGTTCATTTAAAGAAAAATTTATATACAAGAATGACATAAATTGAAATAGAATGTTTGCAAAAATATTATAATCTTCCATCTTTCTATTTCACTTTTTGATTTAAGAGTTTGAAATATTCCCAATGGTTCTTGATATAAAGTTGTTCAATTTTTAGTGTAAATACATATGAAATAAACCAAAGGGGAAGAAGCAACAATACTTTGAATAAGTTGAAAATAAGGCAAAATGCCTCTGCTTCGCTTTTCCATTCATGGGAAGGTAAATCTTGCATTGAGAAAGTTATTTAAAATTAGATTCATTTCAGTACTACTATAACTGAAATTTAAAAGTTCATAATATATTTCTTTAAAGACGTATTTCAAGAAAGAAATCTCTTAAAATGTATCTCGTTGTCACAGCATCGATATCTTTATTAAAATTGCCTAGCTCTAACGTGTACAGCCACAAATACCATATACAAATTATTTGCAATTTTCCATGGATTTAGATTTGTTTGGTATTTGTTAAATTGCTTATTTACCTCCAACGAGAAGTCAGCTCACCGAAACTAACATGTGTGTATTGTAAGCAATTATAAACATTTAAATTGTTTTTAGTCACCATGTTGGCGCTATTTCCACTGCGACCACTATTGTCTGTGCGAGTTGTCGTATTGTCCGAGCTATTTTTGAACAAGTTGCCATTTGTGGTTGCACGACTATAATAGACAAATTTTGTCATCGCTGCTCTACACAGGCACCCATCAAAGTTTGCCCAAGTAATCATATTTCAAATTATTTTGCTCGAACAGTGTGCCTCATGACATGAGTGTCAGGCTCTGGGCCATGTGTTGAGTGGTGATCTGAAATAATCTTGCTGAATACTCTGAGGTTTTGTGTTTGAAATTAAAACCAATTGTTGGCAATTTAAATTAATTATTGTCTCATTTTGATGGATTTTGCGTAGGTGTTTTTATTATCTGCACAACCTTTATTGTTATTATTATTACAATTGAACATGCCAGAGCACAAAGTAAAGGCTATAGAGTGGATGAATGCATTGTTGCAGAGCGGGTCTCGCAGGGAATGTGCATGGATATACTCGTACATTAATTTATGCTATTGCGAGGGTTTGTTACTTAAGTCTTTTGATTAATATGCGAATTATAGGTTGTAAGGCATACATTTAGTTTTAAGTGCTTGATTTTGCTTTGTTTGTGGCCTTAGAAAATGAAGTAATTACAATGCAATGCAAATACCTTAAAGATCTGTTATTATTTGAAAGTAATGCCCAGAGGGATATTGCTGTGATAAAACTAGGTAAAATGGGTTCTTCAAATAGGCTTGTCGCATCTGGAACAGAATAATATTTTTTGGTTATTATTGAACATATCTCGCTGAAAAGTGAAATATAGTTTGGTATTAAACCATACTAATATTGTATTAAATTTTTGTGATAAGTTTTATTAAAGTTTAAGTCGTAATGAATGATGAAAAATGACGCAAAAAATGAGGAAAAATCTAGTAAACTTATTACTTTTGTTATTATTAGTAATAAGAGGATGTACATTTTTTGATATCGATATAATACAGCATTTGCACTCCATGAATCAGCGCACTCATCAAAACGAAAGTTGATATTAAAAATCATTCACTAGGCTTGACAGTCGCCTAGAATGGTACATGCTGTAATGTTCTTAATGCTGTCCATACCAACAAACATGATTTTATCCTGAAACCATGTAATCATGAAGAAGTTTCTCTCAACTATCTAGAAATTTCATTAATGCAATGAAATCTTTTTGTTCCAAAAGAGATCGCTCATAATAATTCTGAAGTGGTTTAAAATAGCTTAGAAATCACTGCACTTAATTTACGGAAGTCAGATGGCTACAAGTGTAACGTAAAGTAAAGAATCAACTGCAATTTGCTATTTTATGCAATTTTGTTTTTCATTATTCCGTTCCCGTAATTTTGATTTCAAATATGCACTATCAAAAATGTCGATAGAATAATGAAAATTGTTAAATTCGACCATTTTGTAAGCACTATTTTGATTGTCCAGGGATTAAACAATGCACAAAAAGCGGTCCCTGTACAAAAAAAAAAAGCTTGAGGTATAAAAGAAGCTTGAGGTAGCATAAACAAACCCTATGGAGTGCGAATCGCAACAAAATAGACCCACTTATGCAGCGGATGCCAACTGGCAATGAAAAGTGGGTCGCGTCAAAGGAAAATGATAGTGGTAAAACAGCAGTGAGCCAGGATTGACAATCTGGAAATTTCGATATGTGCTTGAGGGGATTGGCTGGTAATCATCTACCCTAAGCAGTTTCCTACAGTCGAATTCTTAATTTGGACTTATGCTATCCACAGTTGGACAGAAGCTTTGGCCAATAGAAGAGGAATTGTGTTCCATCAGGGCTACGCCAGAACACACACATTAATATTAAATCGCCAGCAGCTAAGAGAGCTTGGTTGAGATTTTCGTATGCGTTTGCTTTACAGTGTGGAACTGGAGTCAAGTTTTTCGCTTCAAGAGAATCTTGTAAAAATCGATTGTCACGGTTTTTTGCCCATAGGGACGAGGCCAACAAATTGTCGAACAAAACAGTACAAATTTGATCTAAATTGGATCACACAAACCAGGGTAAATATGAAGCTATTTTTAGACATATCTTTCCTGGGCAGTATTTGCAATTTGGCGAAAAATATTTCCCCCCAAATATTCTTATGCTTAATTATGCTATAATTTGAATGTATTGAACAAAAAGAATTGATTTTCTTTATCAATTTTATAAGTGGAAATGATGAATAAGTTATAAATTCTATCTTAGTTCAATATATTAACACCATTCACTTTTTGCACACGAAAACAAAAAAAAAAAAAAAAAAAAACATTATTAATCGCATTTTTATTCAAATAACATTTAATCACAAATGCGAAAATAATTATTTAGGCTTTCATTCTATTGGGTGACGAATGAAGTTTCTCCCCACCAGCAGCAGCAGTGTTTTGTTTGCAAATAATGTCACACAGCTGCTTAAAGTTTATCATGCATAATATTTTGGCAAAGATTAACAGCTTTTATGAAAATTACATAGAAATTCAATTTGCTGTTGACGTCTTCCGATGGGGGAAATAGTAGCATATATTTTCTTAAATTAAATACATTAATCATAAATTAACATATTGTCAGAAAGTAAATGAATATTTCTGCTTTGACTTATTCATGGGAGATACATTAATATGCGTTTGTTGCTTAAGTCTTCTGTTTGATAAAGTTATCAAAGTAATGGTTGTGAAGAAACGAGTTGTAAGTTGAGTGAGTTGCCTCATCAGTATATTTTACGGATGTATAAACATGTTGTTTTAAGAAAATCATTTCGAATATGTATAATTTGTGAAAAATATTGTATTTATACAAATATTGGCAGATACTGTTTGGATAAGAGAAAGAGGCTGGGTTTTGCGGAGTTTTGAATATGTAAGAAGTGTTAATATGTAAGAAACCGGAACGATAATTTACCATAGACAACATGCAGAGGATAGAATTATATGTCGTTGTTACCTATAGTGCGGCACAGATTTTCGTTTTTTCGTTTGTTACTAATTTAAAATTTTCAAGAACTATGTTAATTCGTTTTAAGCCATTCATTTTATTAACTTGAAATACTGTTATACTTTATGATATCAGGAAATTATTATATATTTAAATAACGATTAAAAAAAAACAAACTTAATTCCGCAAGTGTCGGTAATAGAAACAAAAAACGCGTTATGTTGTATGTGCTATGGCTAGCGGTCATTGCCTCATGTTATATATGGCCACAATACTGTAAAGATTGCGAATCTTATCGTAAATGCCTTAGAGGTTTTGCATGTGAATTTGAGGGTTTCTCTTTGTTATGTAGTGTGAGAATTTTGGCAAATTCCAACAGACATAAACGTTTAACATATCATTTCAGAGTGTCGGCTTCAATTCTTTTAACACAAATATGTCTTCCTAATAGCTTTGTTTGGTTAACTTTAAAAAAAAAAAAATATCAGATATTCAATGTTTAGGAGTGTACTTTTATTTTTGGTTCCATTTAATCTTCAGTAGTATTCTTGACATGTAATTGATTTCATTGATAGTATTATAATAGTCGTTGCCAGTTTATTTGTATGTATGATATCTACAGTTTTCGTCTCCACTTCATGGATATTTTGATAATTATCGACAATATCATCGATATTTAGGTGAACTCTTGGTTAGAATTTGGTTTTTTCTAACACACACTTTGTCTTAGATAGCGCATTTAAATTAACGCTGTTGAGTTTAGTGCGTGTTATGTTTAATTGTTCAAATTCGTTCACATTTCGTATCGTTCATTTCTTTATTATTATGTTACTTTGCATGTTTTATGAGTAAATGCTTGGATTTTTATTCTGATTTCGTTCCTGGGAAATTTTTTTCACATTCTTAACGTATATTTCATTTTAAATCACAAAAATGAAGAAGAACTCAACAGATTTTTAAAGTAAAATTCTGCCTATGTGAATTGATTAGACAGACATATGTGGCCACATACTTGCACTGTTTGAGGGCAAAATTTCTAGAAAATAGCAAGGAATCCAGAAAATGTTTGTACATTCCTTCAGTCATATCGTCGGCATACTACATAAATTAGTTGATTTTCATTTTTGACGATATTAGAAAAACACTAAAAGCTGTATTTTTACAAAAATAACAAATAGCAAAAATAACAAAATGTAAGGTATGCCTGAAGGGACATAGTAGATCACGCGGTTTTTATCAAAAAATACTCTGCATAAAAAAAAAAACAATGAAATAAGTCAAATTATAACTTTTTGAATTTCATCTAGCAGAAATTAAGGAATGGTAATTATTTTTTACGAAATCAGTCAACTCGTATGTGTGACACCCTATGAGACGCAAACACCCTATGCAGCCAATTAATTGGAAATCACAGATAAAACATTAGATTTCGAAAAATTGGTCAATTCGTATGAGAGGTACAAGAAAGGTTTGGGAATTTCTTCCATTTTCATTAAACACGTTGTATAATAAATGTTATTGAATTCAGGACAACTTTATGAACAATAAGAAAACAAAAATATAATGATCAAAATTTTCAGTTACCGTAGTTTCCGAATGAAGATTTACATGAAACAAATTGAATTTCTGAAAGTACAGGGTATCCGTCGGGAAGGAATACTACTTTGTTTGTTTCTAATTTTTGATTAAATGAAAGAGAATGGATCTTATGAATACAATATCAGATAAATGCCCGCCTCTGTTAGCCTCATAAATGCGAGCCCTTTTGGGGACATTTTTCATTACATTCTCACACATTTCACGCGGCATTTCATTAATTTCAACACGAATATTTTGTTTGAGTTCCTCAAGCGTTTCTGGTTTGTTTGCATAAACCTTGCTTTTCAGATATCCCCACAAAAAGAAGTCCGGAGCAGTCAAATCAGTCGACCGTGGAGGCCAATTAACACCACAATTTCTTGAAATAACTTGTTGTGGAAAGAGGTTTCGCAGTAATTCCATTGTAATCCTGGCTGTATGCGATGCGGCACCGTCTTGTTGATACCACATGTTAATCAAGCAAAAACCATGCAGTTGTGGCGTTAAAAAGTTTTCAATCATATCACGATATCGCTCTTCATTGACAGTTACCGTTACGCCTTTTTCAGTTTCAAAGAAATAAGGTTCAATGATTCCTGCTGACCAAATTGCACACCAGACTGTCAATCTAATAGATGCGAAGGTGACTGATAAATAATTTGATGGTTTTCCATTGCCCAGAACTGACTATTCTGTTTATTCACATATCCATTCAAATGTGCTGTAACATCTTATTGGCATATGTACAGCGGCGTAAATGGTCTTGTGGAACAAGCTCTTGTGTCAGCTGAATCTTAAATGGAAACAAATCCAAATCCTTGTGCAAAATTGTGGCCAAAGTTGTTCTTTGAAGACCAAGCTCCTGAGCACGGCGTCAAATTGAGGTTGATGGATTATTTTGAACACTTTCTTGAGCAGCAGTAATGTTTTCAGCCGATCTTGCAGTACGTTGTGGTCCATGCTTGGCCCTATTAGCTACAGACTCTCCTTCCTCGAAGTCATTCACCACATGATAAATAGTGCGTCTTGTTGGCACGTTGTTTCTCTCAAAAATTGCACGTAACTTTTTCATCATCGCAGTAATCGATGATTGATTTTGATAAAATGTTTTAACGATTGAAACGCGTTGGTTTATCCGATATTTTTCCATAATATATTTGCCATGTCTCTACTTCACGACTGCCAAATATGAACTGTCAAGACTAATGTTTACCAAAATGGCGGCAATAGCAAAGTAGTATACCTTCCCGACGGACACCCTGTAGATCCATTTATATGGGAAGTAGCAGAGTAGGTGAGACAATGCGGATAAACTTCGTTTCTAGAATTAAGTTCACCAAACATTTAAGTCGATCCGAATTTGCTCGAATTTCATGCATTTGAGTAGAGACTATGAACTTAGGAAAATGTTGATTAATCGGTTGTTTGTAAGGATGGTACTACAGGTGATACGGTCAAGCGGCATACCTACGATCTTGCAAAATATTAGACCATGCCAGGTTTTAAGAAGTTTCATAAAGACTTACGACAGTTATCGTGTCTACTATTTTTTCAGGCAGTCGGTTATATTAACAGATATCCCTAATCGACTTGAAATGTCATGAAACACATTTAAACATTTAAAGCTTTAAACATTTCCTTCTATGTGTTATATTTTTGCCTTATAAAATTATAAACAATTTCATTACTACTGGTGTTCTCTTTAAAATTTCCAGTGAGGGAATAAAAATCATAATTTTAAATTGAAAAGTTGAACAAATTTATTGAAGATAATGATAACATATGACTGGCATTCATATTATGACACTTTTTAACTTATTTGTTGTCGAAACTTTTATTTTTGATTTCTAATTGGGATCGATTGAGTTCAAATCACTAAAAAATTTTGAAAGCTAACAAAAATCGGCTCTATCAAATGTATGCAACAATATTAATATTGCAGTCTGTCGACAAAACTAAAATAGTTTTATGATCTTTTGCAAAAAGCCTCCCACAGCTCCGACTAAACCGCTTATTTTATCTAAATCCATTAGAAATAAATAAGTTCTACTTTTGCTTTAATTCATTTTACATGTGACAGATTTACTTACTGGTAAATCGACTCAGATGGAATTAAGTTTTAGCGTTGATTTCCAAATAAATGAGTGTTTTTTTAAACAAAAACAAGATTCTTATACCAGATCTTCTACACAATAAATAGACACTACGTAAATTCGTTGAGATCGGTGGTGAAAGATGCATTTTGGCCATAAACCACGGTCGTCCCAATAGCGAAAATGTAAAAAACTATGAGTGGTATAGTAATTAGTACACTAGACTATTGTTCGCATGGTTTCAGGTTCATCCCCGCATACAGCCACTTATCATTATTTGTGCGGCGATCACACCGATGTGTCTAACGAACACTTCGAGTAATCGACATGTCTTGGAAATGTTTCAACTGTGACGTTTGCAGTCGCCTTTAAAGTGTACGACTCCCTATAAAAATAAAATCAGTGTAAGCTGGTTGAATATGAAAAGCCCTTCCATGTCTTATTCATGAGATCCAGGGGAATTTGTTTTTTTCATGAGTGGAGCAGTATAAATAAAACATTTTTATTAAAAAAGATTACCCCAGGGAGTAGTAAAGTAGTCAGAGATCTAAAGAAGATTTTGCATTTCGCTTGTATTATGTCAAATCTGGGCTATACATTCCAAAAGAAATTATTCCTAGGGTTCGATCGTGTTAATGGAGATAACGAGAATGGGTTCTCTGCACCCTTTTTAACATTTTGAGCACAAGCGTATCTGATTCATTGCAAAAAGGTCATATATACGAACTTATTACTTAATACTTCATCAAAATTTGTTTTCAAAATAAATTTAATTTTAGGGAGGAACATCATCAGATTAGATTAAAACTTTTGAATGCAATTTTCGAGATATTACAGAGGATAAAAAGTCTTTAAATTAATTCAGTATTTAACTAATTAGCACATAGTAATCAATGTGATTAAGTAGTTTGATTCATTGTTATCATTATTCATTATTATCTTTGTTGAATTGCATTGAAATCTAATATTTCATAAAAAGTTGATGTAGAACATCTTTAATTTTAGCTTTTTATATTTTATTATTTTCAAGTATTATTATTTTATTATTATTTTCAAGTATTTTCTGTACTTAAAGATTTCGCTAAAAATCTCATTAGCGAGACCATCGAAAAGGTGAAGAGAGGGAAAACTGTACCGCCACCCTGTTCAGCTGGATAAAATCAAATGTTTGGTACTTGTGACACTATCCTGACGGAAGCATGAATAACGACACAATTTCATACGTACAGTCCCCAACCAATAAAGACGTTAAATCCGGTTTGATTAAGCGAGATAAAAACTCTACTATTCGAACGAGTGATGTCAAATCGACGACGGATTTTAATGCAGTCAAGGTGAAGGGTGCCACTAACCTGGTTAAAGGTAGAATTATCAAGTTTATAAATAGTCTGTCCTTCGGAGACAATATATAGGTTGGAACTTACTCGAAAATGGAACAAAAATAATACCAAAAAAATTTCATGTAGGATTTTTTTCTTTTTATAAGTAGACTTCTAAATAAATCCAGGATTTAAAATATTAAAAAGATCATTCATACGGGCTTATTACTTAATGATTAATCAATATTTGTTTTCAAAATAAATTTAATTTAAGGGAGGAACATCATCGGAATAAATTAAAACTTTTTGAAATTAATTCAGTACTTAACTAATTAGCACATATTAATCAATGGGATTAAGTACTTTGATTCATTGTTATCAATATTCATTATTATCTTTGTTGAATTGCATTGAAATCTAATATTTCATAAAAAGTTGATGTAGTACATTTTTAATTTTAGCTTTTTATATTTTATTATTTTCAAACACTGCACTTAAGGAAAACATATCAGTACGTAAAGATTTCGCTAAAAATCTCATCAAGTATAACTGTTCTTCTAAGAGCTGCTACATACAATACAAAATGAAACAAAAGACTTAAGCAACAAACATATTTAGAAGGTATCAGCTAAACCTCTTCACAACAAAACTTTTAACTTAATTACATAGATTGTCAACAAGCGAAACTCTAGAAAGAAAAAAAAATGACTCTCGAAACACATGCCAACACATGAGGCAGACCTAACTAATTAAATGTTGCATATTTTGGTAAATTTAAATTTGTTTCAGGCTTTGTTGTCCCAAACATTTATCTACCATAACAGAAAGCTTTTTGTTAATACAAAACCACACACGGGCAACAGCATTTATACTGTAGGTTAGAAACCAAAATTATCTAAAAATTTATACAAAAAACCACACAAGACTTTTAAAATGCATTTAACATCTAAATTATAGTCACACCGGTCGCCATAACGCCAAAAACAGAAAAAAAACGCAACAAAAACTACGTCTCACGAGCAGCAGGTAGCATTAGAGCAACATGGATTCTGTTTTGTATGGTTTTCTTTTTATTGGCCTATACTCGATGTATGTGAAAATTAATGAATGGTTTTTGGCATCTTTAAGCAACAACCATTCCAATAAAAATGCGTTTTCTGTGTTTATCAAACAGGATGTTTTCCTTCCAATAGCTGCCACATCAAGGGGATCGAGTAATTTAAGAAGCTGTGCCGTGTGGTTCAAGTTCGATATTTGCTTGGTGTTAGATTCGAACGAGTCAGAAACAGAAAAAGTCAAGGTTGGTCAAAATCACGGCGCGTTAGAGTGTGTCGGTTTTGTGAAAGGATGCCGTAGCAAGTTTATGAAATGATTCATTTCAGAGACCTTAAGATTTATAGGGGGTCTGAGGTTGAAACACCACAAAATAAACTAAAAAAAAAAAAACAAACGCAAATGAGCGAATGGTTTTAGGAATTTGGATTTGTATATTTTGTTATATGTCATTTAAATTTCATGACAACCCAACACACCATGATTCATTTCTTTTCGATTTATCGAGAAATTTAATTCCAATAAATTTTTGTTAATGTCATTTATAAAGATTTCGCATAGTTAAATCATACCGAAAATTATGTGGGAATTGTCTACACATTCTTGTGAAATACAAAAAAATCAATTAAACCTTGATGACATTGCTTGGTTGCGTTTTGCAGCCCCACCCGACACTCCTTGCTTTGCAACATTTTAACACATACATTATATAAGTTTTTTTTTTTGGTTTACTGTGGGAATTCTAACTCTGATTTGTTGCCTCAGTTTTTCCTTTATTTGCTAGTAGTTGTCGGTTTTATTACCTCTAGAGCATTTTATAAACATCCATTAAAAAAGGGTAACAGATTTCACAGTAATTGTATTTAACACCTTTTTTGTTACATTTTAATTTGTGCAGCGAGTTTAGTTCTTAAGTCTTTTGTTTTCGTCTAGGTTCTTATTGTGTTCTCAAACAATACGGCGAGGTGTTTGTTGTAAATTCTTGACAAAAATGATCACTTTTTTTTTTAACAATAGTTCTAATTTTATTCTAATGTTGTAAATTGTAATTCGTGTATGTATGTATGTAGTGTGGTTCCCAAAACAATAGACTAATCAGATGAAAACAGATATACATAGAGAATATACCTATTTATTGCTATTAGTTATAGCCGTCAACTGTTGTCGGCTTGCCAGATTAGTATTACATTTTGCCTTATAAGGTAAAACTGGTCTCAATATTAAACGGCGAGTTGTTATTTTACTAGTGAGTTGCTTTTAAGCAATTAAACAAAACGTTTATATCTCCGCAATTTCATGTAGTTCTGTCCACAGGCTTTCATATGTTTTTTTATTTTGTTTAAATATAAATAATCTAAATTGGGGGTAACACTGTTATAATTTACTTAATCATTTCGATGAGGATTAAAGTGTACAGATTACGGATTATAACTGAGCAAAGACAAAAATACCAAAGGCTTTAATACTATGATATCTTCCTTAACTCGTCTCGTGAGACTTTTAAAAGATTTCAAAAATTTGGTTTCTCCTATAGAGATTTTTATATGTAATTGGTAGATATATAATTGAATAAAGCAAGTTGCAGACGAGATTTTAGTAAATGTTTTGATTTATTTAGAAGGCCTACCAATGACATCATATATATTATTATATGATATAAATAAAATTGCTCTCAACAGGGAAATATAATATTCGAAGACTCTGGCACATGGATCAAACTAAATTTAAGCATGGCAAGGGTTACGCTGACTTTGAGGGAAAAGTGATTTGCTGCTTATTAACATAGACCTGTGTCTTAAGGAATCACATCTATATCGTCGGCTCATCGGCTGAAAAAAATGTCTTTAGCGTCGATACATAGCGTTTTTCGTTGACTGTGATAGCAATGCCATTGTTGTTTTTACAGAAGTATGGATTGATGATTCCGCCGGCCAAAAATTCCCACCGAACAGTGGTTTTCTCCAGATGGATTGCCACATGGTAAACCTCATGCATTGAAATTGTCCCAAATTTGTTAATTTTAATTGATTAGGTATTCGTTTATCGGAAAATGCACCTCGTTGCGGAACATACTTTTTTTGCAGCATCTTGCGATAGAGGTACCTCTTTACTGTCTGCCAAATAAAAACTGGAGAATTTCCCAGATGAAACATTAAAACTATAGCTCATCTTTTGTATATATCGATACTGTCCACTAATGTCCATATATTTTACAGATTCTTATTTTTTTAATCCACTTTGATTATGTTAGGATTCTACGCCGTATAGTGGGACAAGCGAAACTAATTTGTGATACGTTTGGGTCTTTTCTTAACACATCTTATTGATGTGAAAAAACGTGATTAATTTGTCGAACATTAAACTGTAGGCAACAATCGTTTGCTTAATTCCAGGCTTACATTTATTTTTGTTTTACGGACTGCGGTGCGAAGTGTCATACGAAATATTACAATACAATGAGAAAAGTCATTTGGAAATTTAAGAAGAATTTTTTACGTTTTTTAAGTTGATCGAGTTGTCGAACTTCGCTTTTATCTTTTTAAGATTACATACCTATATCGTTCTTCCGTTTCCATAGTAAATATTTCATTCATTTAATGATACCGTTTGCTACTATCTTTGTAGCTCTCTTAATAGCATACATTAAAATTGCCTGCAACGTTTGCTGTATGCTAAACCTTTTCCTACATTAAAAATTAAGATTTCACTAAACTAAACGGACGTATGGTTATTTAGAGAAAATCGCTGAAGCTGCAACCTATTCAGGGTGAATGACTGATGGTATAATTGCCAAATTTGCCGAGTAAATATTAAATGAGGCAGTAATGGGTTAAAGTTCAAATATTTAAGAGTTCAATACGAAAAAATGGGAAGGTATAATAGCAGAAAGCAGACTAATAAAAGAGAAACCACGCAGATAGCTCTTCCGCCAGAGTACTTAAGTTGGAAAAGATTAGCTTGAATTTTCAGAAGGCTAAAAGTAGTATCAATAGCCTGGTCAAACGGCCTGATTCAACGCTTCAGAAACTGGAGAGTGATATAATCCTGACGGTATAAAAAACTTATCAAAACTAATAAGCTAGGATGGCACTACCGCCCAGGTTGGCCGATTAAGTGCA
Organism: Philornis downsi; assembly: GCA_019455685.1. Classification (NCBI taxonomy): domain Eukaryota; kingdom Metazoa; phylum Arthropoda; class Insecta; order Diptera; family Muscidae; genus Philornis; species Philornis downsi. The sequence goes on from JAHXMU010000829.1 coordinate 1,566,958, forward strand.
GAACCTCTTAGATACCGTTTCCGATGCTGATATTGAACCAGGAGCTATTTGCTTTAAATAATTATTTTTAGGCAATCGAAAAGATGAAGAGGGGAAAAACTGTACCATCAGCCTGCTGAGCCAGATGAAATCAAATTTTTGCTATTTGGACTATGACACCACCCTGACGCGAGCATGAATAATGATACAATTCTATAGGTACAGTACTCAACCAATAGAGACGTTAAATCCCGTTTGACTAAGCGAGATAAAAACTCTACTGTCACTCTATTTGAACGAGTGATGTCAAATTGACGACGGCTTTTGATGCAGTCAAGGTGAAGGGTGCCACTGACCTTGTTAAAGGTAGAATCACCAAGTTTATAAATAGTCTGTTATTCGGAGACAATACATAAGTTGGAACTTACTGGAAAATGGAACAAAAATAATACCAAAAAATTTTCATGCGCGCTTTTTTTCTTTTTATAAGTGGACTTCTAAATAAGTCCAGGATTCAAAATATTAGGGGCGCGACTAAGCTCCCGCTGTTTGCCACTAGATGGCGCCAGCTATAAGTGAAAGTCGATTCTGCCATAACCATGCCAAATGCTGGTAGAATTTGCGTCAGTATTAGGAGTTACCCGCCAAGCTATTTCCAAGCGATTGCATGTGTTGGGAGCGATTCAAAGAATTTGGGTTCTTCATGAGTTGAGACCAAGGAACGTTAAGTGTCGTTTTTTCGCCTGTGAACAACTGCTTCAGTAACAACTGTTTTTTTTCTTTTTATGAGTAAACTTCTAAACAAGTCCAGGATTTAAAGTAAGTGCAAGTCGATTCTGTCATAACCATGTCAAACGCTGGTAGAGCTTGCATCAGTATTAGAAGTTACCTGCCAAGCTATTTCCAAGCGATTGATTGCCAAGGGACGTTAAGCATCGTTTTTTTGCCTGTGAACAAATGCTTCAGTAATGAAAGAAGAAGGGTTCTTTTTTGATGTATTGCAACGGGTGACGAAAAACGGATTCATTCTTAAGGTCATGCTTCTACATCGTCGCCTCGGTCGAATATTCGCGCTGCAAAGGTTATGCTCTATATTTATTTACTACGAGTTGTTGAAACCAAGCGAAATCATCACTAGGGATCGGTATCGACTTAAATTAATGCGACTGAGCCGAGCACTGTGCGAGAAATGCCTACAATACAAGGAGAGGCACGATAAAGAGATTCTTTAGCATGACAACGCTTGGCCTCACGTGGCCAAGCTCGTTAAAACCTATACGCCCAGTCTATACACGCTGCGAAGGTTATGCTCCCATCACTAGGGATCGGTATCGACTTCAATTAATGCGATTGAGCCGAGCTCTGCGCAAGAAATGCCCACAATACGCGGAGAGGCAGGAAAAAGTGAGTATTTAGCATGACTATGCTCGTCCTCACGTGGCCAAGCTCGTTAAAACCTACCTGAAAGCGCTGAAATGGGAAGTCTTATTCCATCCGCCATATTCTCCAGATATTGTGCCGTCCGATTATCACTTGTTCCGTGAGCAACAGTTCCTAACTCATATGGCGACATCAAGGAATGTCTAGATTCGTGGATAGCCTCAAAAGATGACCAGTTTTACCGTGATGGAATTCGAGCTTTGCCAGAAAGATGGGGAAAAGTAGTAAAAGTGGGCAATACTTTCAGTGAATCATGAGTAAACATGTTTTCATAATAAAATTGTATTTTTATGAAAAAAAAAAAAACAGCAAGAACTTAGTGCTGCACCTAATATTAAAATTTTTTTTTTGAAATCAAACAGGTAAAAGCCGACGGGTAAAGTCAAATCAACGGTTAGGATACATAATTTTTAACAAAAATCTCTCAGGAAAAAATTAAATATTTATAGTTGCATAATATGAACTCTGTGCAATTGTAGGCAGTTTTGGCATTGGCTCCATAATTGGCAAACTAACCATTCGTTAGTAAAGTAATAAAATAAACTCTGTTTAATTGTAGGCAGTTTTGGTATTGGCTTCATAATTGTGAAAATAACCATTCGTTAGTAAAGTAATAAAATGTTTGTAAAATTTCTCATCGCACCTTATATTTTTAGATTAGATTATTTTTTCTTTTTTAGATTTGGATTGTCTTACATTTTCAGAAAATTTCTGGAATTTTTTTGGGTACCGATTAAGAGTCCATTCTCACTTTACAATCTGATTTTGGGACGAGAACTATAGATTTCCATTTGCAGTTATTGTGGACGAGCTCTGCAAAGTATGATTGTTTGTCTACACTGAAGGGATATTAAGTTGATGCTGCACAGTTTAAAGTTGTAATAACTTGTTTCTCGATTCGACTTTGATTTTTAGTGACGGTTTGCTGGGGGGAGAATAGTGCAATGTTTACCTCGTTTAAAGTTCATTGATTTAAGAAATTTGCAATTTGATTCACAAAAGTAAACCACATACAATATTTTTAAGTTGATGTTTCTAGAAATGTGTCTACAGCCTTTTAATTTCATTCGCAATTTTCATTTATTTCCGATGATTATGATGAAATCCCAATCTTTTGTCAGTTCCATGAATTTTTATATCCCAGCTACCTCACCGAACACAGGCGTCTAATTGTCATCGGCACCATAGATGACTTTAGATTCAACAATTGCAACACAACTTTTTCAATTCATTCCTTCGTTATCTTCTACTACTTCCACTCCCAATTGCGATCGAATTCCTACAAAACAACATGCCGTAATTTGCTATGACAACATTTTTCGCTTCTTCAACTTCTTATGCCTTCCTGCTGCTGCAATTTTGCCAGGTTCTTAAACATGTTCTCTCTTTCTCTCTGGACGAGCCTGAGAGTGTAAGTGTGTGTGTGTGATTTTTTGGTATTTAAATTGAAAATTATACCATAACGCTTCAAAGTTTGGTGCTTAGAATCTTAAGCCTTAAGAAACAACAACAAATATGCGAAATACAATAAAGTTGCGAATATAATAAAATAAGATATTCAAAGCATCGCGCTGCTGCCAAATCCACATACAAATCATATTTTTCGATATGTTCACCCCTCGCTATAACATCTTTCCATTTTTTGTTTCATTTGACTGCGCATCAGAAGCGTTGTTAGTTTTTTCTCTGTATTCTACTGTACATCATGTCGTTTTGATGTCAGCCTATGAATGTCTGGTTGAAATCTATGTATGAATGCTTGGACTCCAGCTGAAAGAGTCGAAGAAGCGACGGTGGTTACAGCATAACACTATCATCCGTAACAGTGAAAACAATACCGGCAACTGGTAGATAGTTGTCGGTATTAATATAATAATTTAAATATTTTATTGTTATTACATCTGATTTAATTATAGCAAAAAGCCCATGTTTATTTAAGCGAGTGCATGTGTGAAAGAAAAAGAGAGAGTAGTCAGAAAATCAAGACGGAAACTTGGACATCCATTCACGTCAGATAGGAATTTCATTGTATTTGAGTATTGAAATTCACAGTGGGAATTTTTGGAAATAATTTTGTTACCTAATACTTTTTTTGTGATGCAGTGAAATATTACTGATGTGAAATAGATATATGAAAAGATTTACGATTCATCATTATACATATTTCTTATTATGGAGAATGCATATTATAAAAAAGGAGAGATGAGTCCCGCTATTTTCAGTTTTTTTAATCAATTTAATTACTGAGGACTTGTCCATAACCAAAATAAATTCTATTGGATAAAACAATTTGTGGCATATTGTGATCTCAAAAAGTATGTAGTTCTACAAAAAGTAGTTCTACAAAAGTATGAAATTTGGCACATCCACGTACATACTTTCCAAATTTGTATTTGGAAGGTCTTCAAGAACCAATATTTTACAACTTCCACTGGTAAGAACGCTAATAATGCAGTGGTCTTTTCGATTTCGTACTATACGATTATGGAATTTAATAATTCCATATGAACACAGCAGATTCTCACTATCATGTTTTGGATTTAAGAAGCTCTTAATGTCTTGCTTGTGGAATTATTATACTTCACTATAAATTGTTGATGCTATACATTTTATATCCTATCTTTCTCCATATTCGTCGTTAGTACAGTTAATACTATTATTATAACAATTATTATTAAAATTTTTTTAAAAAAACTGAATTGTAAAATTTAAAGCATGTATCGCAAAATATTGGTCTGTGTAATCGATTTGGCCGTATGCGGCTTTGGATTGCGATATGGAAATAAAATAATAATAAAAATAAAAAAAATGTGAAATACATGCTTTTGATAAATTAAAATTGGAAAATGCTTTAGAGTGGTAATTTTAAACATCATTATTGGCAAAATCCGATCCCTAATATCTTATTTTTGTTGCATTTTACATTTATTCATTTTCGCCAACATTTCGGCCGGAATAGCGGCTATTTCTTCACGAATGTTGTCCTTGAGCTCTTCTACGGTCCTTGGCTTGTTAACGTAAACCTTTGACTTCAAATGTCCCCACAAGAAGAAGCCAGCGGGCGTCAAATCGGGCGAACGCTCCTGGTTGATGGTAACAGCATGGCCATTTTCGTTTTGGAAGAAAAACGGCCCAATGACCGTTTTCGCACTAACGCCGCACCAAACTGTGAAAACGCCGCATTAAATGTGAAATGAGCTTCATCGGACATGATAATTTTGTTCCAAAATTGCTCGTCATCATCGGCCATTTCGATGATTCGTTGGGCCCATTCCAATCGACAAGGCTTGTCCGCAGGCAACAATCTTTGCGTCAGTTGAATTTTGTACGGGAACAAATGCAAATCAACGCGAATAATCCGTTGTAAAGTGGACCGAGCCATGCCCACCTGCTGAGAACGGCGTTTTTGGGATGTTCTTGGGGACCTCTCAAAACTGGCTCGTACGGCAGCGATATTCTCGGCCGATCGCCTTGGTCGACTTTTATTTGGCCTCTTCGGATTAGAAAGAGCCTCACCAGTCGAAAATTTTTCGTATAAACGCTTAATGGTGTTCTTAGAAGGCGCACTTCTCACATTTTTTTAATATTTTAAAAGCACGTTGAGTTTTCACAATTGACTTCTTCTGTTGAATGTAAATTTCAACTATTTCAGAGCGCTCGCGTGGCGTGTATTGTTCCATGGTAAAAATCTGCTTGGACTGACGCTTCAAACGCGGTATGTCATTATCCGATCTGACATCTCTGTCAAAAGTTATGGCGTTGCCAGATGGGTCCGTCGAATATGGGCAACCCCGTACAACAGTCAACATAATCTAGTTAGTTAACATTAAAATTTAATTTCACCCGATGTCCACAAAATACAGGGTGACCGTCGGGAAGGTGTGCTTCTTTGTTTGTTTATAATTTTTGTTTAAATGAAAGAGAGTATATCTTATATTGATGAATGTTTCATTTAATGTCGGCAATAATGTATGGAATACAATATCAGATAAATGTCCGCCTCTGTTAGCCTCAGAAATTCAATTCCTTTTGAGCATATTTTTCATTACATTCTCACACATTTTACGCGATATTTCATTAATTTCACCACGAACATTTTGCTTGAGTTGCTCAAGCGTTTCTGAGTTGTTTGCATAAACCTTGCTTTTCAAATAACCCCACAAAAAAAAAAAAGTCCGGAGCAGTCAATTTGGGCAATCGTGGAGGCCAATCAACATCACCATTTCTTGAAATAACTTGTTGTGGAAAGAGGTCTCGCAGCTGATTTTGGCATTAACGACCGCTCAAGTGAATGAAGACGAAAACCCTTAGAAGACACTGAATTGACGGCATTGCTTGGTGGGTATCCGTGTTAAACGCAAGTAGAGCTTGCTTGAGTATTAGGAGTTAAAGAGATTACATGCGTTGGGAATGAATCAAAAGCAAGGAACTTGTGTTCCTTATGAGTTGAAGCCAAGAGTCGTTTTTTCGTCTGTGAACAACTGTTTTAGCGACAAAAAATAAGAGTTTTCGTCATCGTATGGCAAATGGTGATGAAAAATGAATTCATTACAGCAATCCAAAGAAAAGAAGGTCATAGGGGCTGCCAGGCTTCTACATGTTCGACTCGGCCGAATATTCAAGCTGTGAAGATTATGTATTTGGTGGGAGCTGTTGAAATCAAACAAAATCATCAATTGGGATAGGTATCGAATTCAGTTATTGCGATTGAGCCGAGTTCTGCGCGAGAAGCGGAGAGGCATGGCAAAGTGATTCTTCAGCATGACAACGCTCGGTCTCTCGTGGCCAAGCCCGCTAAAACCTAAATGGATAGCTGAAATGGGAAGTCTTACCCCATCCACCATATTCTCCAGATATTGCGCCCTTCGATTATCGCTTGTTTCATTCGAGGGCACACGGTCTGGCTGACCAGTAGTTCTACTCATATGACGTCTTCAATGAATGACTATATTCCATCCATCCACCTTCAAATGAAGAATAGTTTTTCCATGACAGAATTCGAGTTTTGCCAGAAAGATGGGAAAAAGTAGTAGCTGACGATGGGCAATACTTTCAATGAATCATTTATAAACATGGTTTTATAATATAGTTGCATTTTTATACAAGAACAGCGAGAACTTAGTTGCGCACCTAATAATATTAATAAAATTGTGGGAAGAGAAAACAGAGTTTACTTCAAAATATGTGTGTACATATATGTATATATAGATATATAATTTTTAATATTATTTGAATCTGCACATTCTGAAAATGTATGTAAACAAGCGAATTATTTCTGCCCTAATTGAAAAAGTATTAGTAAGTGAATAATTCTTCAGTTTCACATGCTAGTGTAAAATTTGTTTTCAATATATTTATGTGATTTTCGTTAAGATTTGTAATAAAACATGCTAGGAAAATCGGTAAATGTAAAAGTTCCAGGAATTATAACATCTCTTAAAATCAATTATAAAGTTTTTAAGTAAATTTTGCAACTTCTGATTAAACTAACTAATGGAAATATTAATCAAAATTCTACAGCTAACCCAGTTTTGTTATCCCACTGTTCTATTTGTTTGTGATAACAAACACTTGCTTGGTTTTATTATTTTTTTTGTTCTATATTGGAATCGACAATTATTGTTATTGTTGCTGTTGTTGCTATATTAATCAGTAATACGGTGTTAAAATTTTTGTATATAATTCTTTGGCTTCCGCTTTATTTTATTCTTGAAATAGAACAAATGCATATGTTCACAAACTTATCCACATGAATATTGAGTTTGGCTACAAGGATTATCTCACAAGAAATAGTTTATTAACATGTTTATGTTAATAAATAATAAAATAAAAATTCCACATACATTCTAATTTTATAGAAATGTTCCACTTTTTTTCTTAAGAACTACTTGGCTCTTTATCTGAAAATTGCATTTTAACTGGTCCTAAAATGTAAACAAAAACCGCCATTCGTCTACCTAATGATTTGTAAGTCTAAGTATTTGACTGACAACCACCTTTTTAATTGGTTAAGAAAACTCCATAATAAAACTCATCTCCACTAAAGTCACTCTAAGTTCAACTCATTGGAACCGATTACATCGTCTACTCTTTTTTTGGATCCTCTGCAAGCAGGGAATTTCCAAGCCCTCTTCAACTCAATTACATATCTCTGCATATTTAGCTTGAATAATTTCCTATATATTTCCGGTTTTTGTCTTTTCATACGATTTCTTTTTATATACATACAAGTGTGTGCGAATAGTTTTCATGACAATTTACAAGATTTTTTTGCAATAAATTTTCACATTTTATTGTTATGATATTCAGCTGGGCTTGCTTTTCTCTTTTGTGTGGCGTGTCGCAAACTGTGTAATACGATCAGCTTTTTGAATTATGACTGCATAAAATAAAAGAAAATATTAAGATATCATAGATACAAATTGCATGAAATTATATCTATATAATAGGAAGTTAATACATATTTTTGGCATGTCATAAAAATGGTCATTACTTACAACACTAAAAACTCTTTCGAAATTATTCACTTTAACTTAAACTTAATCTTAAATGAATTTATTGGTATTCGTAAAGGCCAAATATATAATTATAAAGTATAATTAAAAAAAACTATTGTACGAGTATACTGTTGTAAAGTTGACTTTTTGAAGTCTTAGTGTATGTTCGGAAATATTATTATTCCAACTAACGTTTGTGTCTTAAGTCGTTTGTTATGTTAAATGCTAACATCAGATACTGTGGACTTTTTCTTTAAAAGATTATATTTAGAGCATGTCTATTGTGATTATTTTCCATATTGGCAGTCAGCACTAATCGTTTAAATTATTGGCCGACACCTTCTCTGGAGATAAACAGCTATACTCGTATTTAGAGGTTTTTTTTTATATTAAAATTTTGATTCTTAAAATTAATAGCTTCAACTTGAAAAAACCAACGTTAAGTTTTAATTTATGACTGCCATACTTTATATAGCGTTCCAGTCTATCATGCTAATTTTTAAATTATGATGCTTGTGTATATACGAGTATAGTGTTATCAATATGATAACCATTTTTAAACGATTATTCTTAAATAAAGGCTTCCAAATTAGAAAATCTGGTACGTTTTGAATACCATCAAGTTTAATGTTATTTTTATTAGTTAAATGAATTATGAGCCAATAATTTCATTTTGAATATAATTTATGCAATCTGCGGTCTTTTGAATCATGCTAGCTCACATTAGATGATTTGTCAAAGCAGACAGATTTCATTCTTAATACACCCTTGGACCATCGAAAAGGTTCAAGTGATAGTTGTATGCATGAAACTTTCACTTGTTCTGACGAACATTTCAAATTCAAAAGGTGCACGGTTACATTTAGGCATATTTTGCTACATAACTTCAGTTATAGTTAGATTAGTATCAAAGTGGTCCCTAGAATGCAGGGGAGCGATAAGTAAATCAGAAAATATTTGTTAAAAGTATAAATATTATATGTGATCGACTGCGCTGCGATGGTTACATATAAAGGGTGTCCCAACAAGAACGCAAGATTTAAATTTGGCGCCATTCGAAGTGTCATTGTTTGAAATTTGAACAATTCGCTACGCGAATGAACAACGCATTCTCATTGTGAAATTGTTTTACCAAAATGGTGAATGTTTTGCGGCTACAGTTCGCAAATTGCGATCAATTTGGGGCCACAATAATGCTCCAAAATAGTCAACTGTAAAGAGATTAATGGATAAATTTGCCAAAACTGGGTCTGTTAGTGATGTAAAGACAACCACGCGCCTTCGACCAGGTCGATCGACCGAAAATGTCGCAGCTGTACGTAATGATGTCGCTCAAACTCCATTCACCTCAATTCGACACCGAGCTCAGCAAATTGGTGTCTCTAAATGCACTATGCAGCGAATTTTGACGAAAGATTTGCATCTTCATGCACACAAAGTTCAATTGACTCACTTGACTGAAACCAGCTGACCATGGACAGCGAAGCGAATTCGTTAATTGGATATTGGAAAGACAACTTGAAAATGCTGATTTTGCCGATAAAATCATCTTCAGTGACGAGGCCCATTTCCATCTTGATGGCTTCGTCAATAGGCAGAATTGTTGCATTTGGGGTGAGAAAACTCCTCGAGTGATTCAGAAGAAGCAAATGCATCCTTGGACCTTTTTTTTCTGAAAATGAGGCATGTCAAGCGCAAATAGTCAATGGTGTTTGGTATCGTGAAATGATAACCAGTTTTTTCGTGTCTAGAATTGAAGAAATGAATGTGGAGGGCATGTGGTTTCAACAAGACGGTGCCACATGTCATACAGCAGAGAAGCAATTCAATTCAATTCAAGCGGTGGTCACCTTGATGTGTCTGATGTACACTTCGAGCAGTCGAGTTATCATTAAGTCTGGTAAACGCTTTCCAAACTATAAGGTTCGAAATCGTCGTTAAACTATAAGTCCCAGTTAGTAAATCTGAACACAGAATCAGTGTAAGCTCTCCGAATGTGAGAAGTTCGGAACTCATGGAATGCAATGGATTAACTTTTATTATTGTATATATAGGGTGGCGCATAAGTAACATTACCGGCGACTATATTGAATGCGTTCTTGTGCATCATTTGGTTTTGACTCGTAAGCCAATTGCATTTTATATAGGAAAAGATGTAACATATGTAACATTCTTTGCAAAGACCGCCTAGACATCTCTAAATGCTGAGAATGTCGCTTGGTAGAAGTTTCGGAGTTTTCCTTAATACTTGCTTGCACGCGAGCAATAGTCACTTCATTTCGAACTGCTCGAGGTCTTCCAACACGCGGAAGATCACAGACAGACCCTTGTTGCCCAAAACGCTGAACCAATCGGTATATTATTGAAGCGCTAGGAGCATTTCGAACATGAAAGAAATTTCGATATGATCTGAATAATCGAATGCTGATTTTCTAAGTAAAATTGAAGAACTTTGGTTCTTTGTTCTGTGCTGAGCCATTCCATCATAAATTTCTCAAGTATTATTTAGTTAATTCTGCAAAGAGACGAAAAAAGGTACTTAAACAGAAAACGAATTCAATAATGAAATCTTAACGTTGCTTATGCGCCACCCTATATAATACAAGGTTTAGCTTCAAAATTGTGTTGGCTCAGAATCAATCTTCTAATATAGCCACATATAAAGGTATTCAAAATTTCGTTACATTATATGTTGGAAACTGTAGTTCATCAAATTTAATTATAAACAATGAATTTGCACTCAGTGTAAAAATACAAAATTATTGCCTAAAATTGCTCGAGAAGTAGAGACAATTTGTTTTGTGTTTAAAAATTGCAATGTTTTGTTTATCATAATCTGTAAAAAGTCAATTGTTTCTGGCTTCCCCTACATGTAGTGATTATATACACATAAATATTTATTTTTGTTCCCAGTTTAGTATAGATCTCTAACAGATGAATTCAACCTAATTTTATCCTCACGAATATTTGTTAATTATTTTGATCGTATTTATATTCTATTTTACTTTTATTTTGGAGGTTTTGACGAAGCGTACTTCTTTCGATCATACTATTAGACTTAAAAATCTGTCTGTCTGTATCACTTAATCGATAGAGTTATGCATTACGAATAGCTCATTTAGAACACTGATCCAGCGAAGATATTAAAAAAATTTTATTATTCTACAAAAAAAAAAAAAAAAAAAAAAAAACGAATACACTTTTTTGGGGAAAGTGAGCAAAATATTTTTCACTGGAAGAAAAGTGCTTGAAACTGTTTTCATTGCCAGCATTCATAAACATTCATGTGTCAAAAGACTTTTTCCCATTTAAATTTTTGTGAAGACAAGTTTTCTTTTAAAGTAAATTTTTCACCCCATTTACCAGAAATATTGATGATTTCTAATGAGGTATCGATGATTTTCTTATGAGGTAAAATCTCTTAGTCGTCGTTTCAAATAGAATTTTTTTTCAGACATTTTCATATTAAGTTTTAACATGTTTCTTATACGAATGGGGGACATTATTTTACAAAATCTGTTTCATGGAATAATTTCAATAAAGGCAAAGTTTAGAGGCGAATACTCTCTAATGGAAAAGGACACATGGGGACTATTTTCCAATAAACGGTAAACTCTTCTTATAGAATTCTAAGGCATTAATATATTTTGTAGGACTCGTTTAGAAACTTCCCTCAATAAAGTGTTTGTGTCAAATGCATGTAAGATGCAAAAAGTGAGCCAGCGGATTTTAGTAAGGGCGAAAAATTCTTCTTACGAAATAGAATTCTGCTACGGAAATATTTTCAATAGCGCTAAAGGCTTTCGCTTAATACACTTTGTGGGTAAATAATGTTTACAAGTGACACAAACAATTAAGAGAAGACCGAGAACGCATTGTCGACGATGAGTGCCTGGGCGACCATCAACTTATACAGATGAAAGTCATTTCCCACAAATTCAAGAATTAGTGCAACAAAATTATCGATTAACAATTAGAAACTTTGTTGAAGATGTTGGCATTCTAATGGGGACAACCAATATCATTCTTATATATGTTTTAAGTCTTAAACTCGTCAGCTCTTAGTTGGTTCAAAAAACTATTTTTTTTTTTGCGGAAAAGACTCGGGTGTATGCTCATGATGCAGCCATAGCTATCTGAGTGAGATATTGCATTGAGTACAAAATAATTTCTTGCCGATTGTTTCGATTTAAGAGATTCAACATGAAACGTAGCGAGTTTTGTTACTTAGACCCATTATCATACATGGGATAAATATTATAATAAAAATATATACATATTTACCAGGAAATAAAAGGTTATGACTAGATATAATCCCAAAGATAATTTTAAGATAAGAAATATTTGTTTAGCCTTTATGATAAATATTTTGTAAACATATTCCAAGATAAGAAATATTCTGGTAATAACGAAGTTTAGATGGAAAGATGGAATATTTTGTAAGAAAATTACATAAAAAGGAGCACCCTCAAAATAACGGCAGACATTAAGAGGATGTACATGTAAAAACATGTATAGTGTTAAGTGTACTACTAATGCTCAGAAAATAAAATAATTAAAGTAATGCATAAAATATTATAAAGAAACTTTGTATTTTTCATTACGAAAAACGAAAGTTTTTTTAAATAGTGCGCTCTGACCCCTACCGATTACTGGCATGAAAATTAAAAAAAAAAAAACAAACAAAAAAAAAATTCAAATAAATACTGACTTTTTGGACACTGAGATACATAGTAATCTCTATCCCTGTGTGTGAGGATTATAGGACGAAAATACTTATTAATTATGTCTCTTCATAATATTTACATGAGAGTTATTGCAACAATGAAAAAAGTGTTTCTTTTGCTTCACTTCTTTAGTAGTCCAATGAATTTTTTTTTATTTAAAACTAATTTTCGACACGGAAACTATCTCGTCTGTTTAGTTCTCTTCCAAGTTTATCTCCCAAAAAAATTCTCCTATGCAAATATGAAGTTCTAAATAAGACAAAAATAGTTGGGTGTTCTAAAGAAATATGCCATGAAAATTCACACTAAAATAGGTAACATCTTCCTTAACTTGAAGCAATATTTTGGCGGTACTGCGTCTGCTGCATCACAAGGATTTTGAAATCATTTTTCGTTTTCAAGTAAAGTTAAATAAAAAACACATAAAGCTATGATTTTAATGAAACTTTTGTTACATTATAATGTTTGGACCATGTCAATATGTACGAAATACAATGTCCTTTAAATGACCGCCTCTGGATTGGTTGTAGCAGTGGATCTTTTTGAGGTCGTTTTCGAAAAAAAACTGCTTAATGACACCAAAAAGTCACTTTTTCACAAACACTTCTGGGTTTTCCGAGCTCCTTATAAGACAATTTTGCTTGTTGACGTAACCAACGAGTGAGAAACAAACTTCATCGCTTAAGAAAATTTTGTTTGATTGAAAGCCCACGTTTGAATCACCGCTTTTATAGTAAGTCTTAACTATTTTTACGCGTTCTTTAGCTGTAAAGTTATCTATATTCGTAAATGGCAAACCTTTCACTAAATAAATGACACTTTAGATGACAGGTATTTAACAGCTGACAGCGTTGCCAGACCGGCAGTTTTAAAACCGCTAAATGGATAGCTTTTTATTTTACTTGAGATCGTCGATATTACTGAGTTTTTATAAAATCTAAGAATAAATGAGAATAGAAATGAATTATAAACGTTGTAAATATAAATACATAGTTTGTTTTCGTCCCAAAATATGTTTGTGCTGGCACTTTTCTACCTTTACGAACAATTTACATATCAGTCATAATTTTATGGCTTAAACTCAGACTAAACTATTGTTATTCATAAGCATGAAAATTTGTTTGCTAAGCGTTTAGCTTATAGTATAAACTTCCTAATTCATACGTTCTGAAGTTATAATTAATTCGATAGTAACAAGTTATGGGTCCATAATTATAATCATAATCATTTGAAAATAATCCGCGTTCCAACATATTTTCATTTTCTATTGTTGGCCTTCTTCTTCTTAAATACTTGTTTCTTTAGAATTGGTTTAGAAACCAATTTGCATATGTTTTGTTTTGTTATCGAGTGAAGCTGAGAGGACGGTAGGGCAAAGACTCTACATATATCACTTCATAAATTAGATAAACACCACACGTTCACAAAATACACTCACACACATACACACATGTCAAAAACAGCCACGTCCAAATCCGTTTAAAGCCGAATTCTGAAAACTGAAATATATCTTATTTGAGGTTCAACTTAAAAACAAATACACGCGCCTTTTTGGGTCGTTCTTTTGGGCCTCTAATTTTCTTCATCCTCATCAATTTCAAATGGTCTTCACTGCAAGCTATCTCATAAATATGAGGCAGAGGGGGAGAGAGAGAGAGAGGGTGTATAAGTATTGAAGAGGAATGATAGGTTAGTGAAGCTTGTCTAAAGGTTAACAAAATTTGAAAACACGAAATGAAAACATGTGTAGAAATAATATATTGTTTAGATTATAGAAAATAAATTCATGCCTATTTGTCCGAACGTCTGTCTGCGCCACCACCAACCGTCCATCTGTTGATATCTGTATTGACTTTAAGCCTGACTTTAATAAATTGCAAAGCCAGGGTGAGTCAGTGATAAATTTAATTTTAATAAAGCCAACTTAATTTTGAAATTTAACCAAAAATATACGAGTATCTTGATAAAGATATTGTTAATACAACTTAATCACTTTGCATGGCTGCCTCAAATGAAAAATAGTTCACGTGCTGTAGATGCGGATCGTGAGGCAGCATTAGGTAGAGCGGATATTTAACGCATGATAACATCTTGATGAATTTCTCCAGCATGGAAATTCGATAAATTTTTGACAGAACAATAAATGATTTCCTTTGTTTTGTGTGTTAAGTAACCACATTCTATTGATAGTTTTTACATTTATCTATATAACGGCGACAAGATGACCATTGATTTTAAGTGTTTTTAACAAAGAGTTAACAAATAAATTAAAAAGACGACAAAATGAGGAGGAGTTTTTTTTTTGAATTGTATTATTTATGGTTTCAAGATTTAAGTTTTTGTCTTAAAACTTTTTTTTCATATTCCAAATATAAATAATTTATACGGACTTCATATGCTTGGAAATATTATTTAAAATTCTTGTGGTAGAATGCAAATAAAACTGATTTAAATAACTTTTGCCGATATAAAGATATTTTAATATTAATGATGTCATTTATGTGATGGAAAAGATGCAAAAGCACAATGCTAATTAGGCAAGGCAATAAATTATAAGTAGGGAAACCTGATTTAGACATATCAGAACAGCAAAATCTATGCCCTGAGTGAATTTAGTCAGATCCTGAAAACTCTTGTTTGTTAGTGTTACCTCAGTTTTGATTAGAAATGCACATGAAGATGAAATTAGTCTATTTTGTATCATAGAGAAATTATTAGAATGAAAAAGACGTTCATTTATATAAACTGCCCAAAAATTATGTCCCAATCAAGTCGCTACTTTTCATCAAGTGGTACGAGTAATCTACAATGTTGAATGCTATTGACCGCTACAAATTTGTCTAATTTGGGAAATAAAAAAGTATTATGAAGTGGCGTTGAAATTGGCTCAAATTTGTTTATTTTGGGTGCACTCGCCTATGTGCATATTATTCGTAAGGAATCAGCAAAAAATGAGCCTCCAAACAAAGCTTTGTCCGTACACAAGGTCGAAACCAAGTTATTTCTTTCCTTTAACTCTTTTAATAGTCCACTTCAATCGTAACTTTAAAGTAATGGGTGCTATTTCCTGGATTATTTCACGAATCAATATAATGTAATTTCAGCTTAGAAATTAGACAAAAGATTATTGCTCCTGTTTGCATTTGTTTATTTCACTTTTACCTTTTTTGAACTATTTATGCTGCTCACAAACATTTGTTTCTGACAAAGTTTATTCACTGAAGACTTTTTGCAGCATTCTAAAGGTTTAAACAGCAAAATTAATTTGAAATTTGGTACAGAGGTTTGTTACAGTGCAACCAAAAAATAAAGTTATATTACATGATGAATATAAAAGACATTATTATCTGCTATATGTCGTTAATAGAAAGTAAACTCAAGATATTTGGTCCGCTACGCTTCTTCTCAAATTTGTCGCAATAAGTTTTGACAGTATTTTATGAGCCTGGTTCGCCTGGAGCCGGGTTCGTTTTTTTCCATTCATTTTATTTATTGGATCTTTCCTTCGAAATATAAGTATTCAAATCTTAATCCTATCTTAAACTAAAGTACCCTGCCGTTGCCGGATCTTATTTTTGGTGAGCCGAACTTTTTATCACCGGACCAAGTCTAGCGTGTCCTTTCTTCTTAGCCGTATATGACCGGGAAAATATTGAAGGTTTTTAGCGAGTGGGTTTGAGTGGGAGGACAACTTCGATACATATGACCTGCTTAATTTTTTTATTTCCTCGGAAATGTAAGGAATGTTTAAATCTTTGTGTATGTTATCATTCCTAATATACCATGGGGCACCACAAATTTGGGGCAGTATTCTTGATTGTCTTCCCTGTACCTTATTTATGTTAGAAGCCGATGCCGTTCCTCACAACTGGATGCCGTATGTCCATATTGGCTTCAATATGGTTTTGTAGATGGTGATTTTATTTTCGTTCGATTTGAAAACTTTAATGCGCAACTGTCTCAACGCAATCGCTTAATTTTGATGCGCTTGATTACGTCGATATAGATATATAGCTCATGCAGTTCTTGGTTTATATGGCGCTAATATTTCCCGTTAACAATAATGGGTCCGTCCATTTACGTTGTAACCCATGATTCTGCATCATATAGCGAGACAGGTAAACCAATTTCCAATTGGTTTGTTCGAAAAGACCTTTGTCATGAAATCGATTGCTTAGATAATAATAATATCTGTTGGCAAGCAACGCTCTTCTAATATCTGGGCTAATATTATCCCTTTTATTCGAGGCAGAACCGAAGTAGTTGAATTCATCCATCACTCCAAAGTTGTAGTTGTCAACTCAAGGGAGTAGACTCTTTGTTCGTCAAAACAAATAACTTTGTTCTCCCGTTGTTTACCACTAGACCCACACTTCCTTATTCTTTCTTAATGTTCTGGTACCAGTCAAAGATGGTACCAGTTATGTTAAGTGCAGTTTTTCTCTGCCGCCATGTCTAAATCAAATTGGGTCACTAAGATTTTACTTATATTTATTGGGAACTTTGCGCCAGTCAGAGTCAATCCATAAGAGGTATAAGCTTCGCAGGAATAATAAATTCGACCATGGTCGAATATAGTTTTTGCCGTAATGAACTGTCGAGAGCAGCTGTGTAGTTCGGCGAAAATGTAGTATGTAGCGATTTGTTCCTCTTGGAATTTTTCCGTGCAGTAAACTTCTGATTAATTGTTGTGTTATTAGTTCGGAAGCTACACTGATGAGGTCCAATCAGGTCAACTAAAGTAGAGGCTAGTCTAGCGCTTAATTTGGATTGAAAACCTGTTTTCATTTTTGAACATATTAGTAAAAATCCATCCACCTGTGCTCTCTCCTATATTCGATTGATGAATGGCCTCGACAGATATAAGGTTGACAACGCTCAAATGTATTTTAAATCCAGTCGGATTCAATCTCTTTCCCTCCAAGTAAGCAGATATAGCGGCAATATGAGGTAAGGAAAATTGAAACATGTTTTATAATTCGAATTCCAAAGACATTTTTTAAGCGATTATTAATTAACACGAACATCTCAAGCATAACGACCGTCCAAAACAACTTTAAAGGGGGGAAAATACAAATTTGAAAATTTAAAGCAAAAGGGAACAAAAAAAAAAGAAAACTCACTTAGAAATTGTGTACAGAGGCAAAAAGAGATGTCGATAGATAAAAAAAAACATGATAATTGCGCCTACTCTTCTACTTTTCTCTTCATTATCCGTTTTCCTTGTTTCACATACCGGTATCATGTTTTTATTGTTGATTGCGCTTGTTGTTGCTGTTCTAACATCGTTTCGAAGCAAGATTTTGTAACGTGGCCTAAGAAGACATCAGAAGACATCAGTTGTAGCATCATCAGCATCACCTGAAGATCCAATCACACAAGCGGCAGCTACTTTACCATCATTTCCTTTCACCTCATATTCTCTTGCCTTTTCTGTATTATGTAGGAGCAGAAGCTGCCTTTGTTTGGATTTCTATGTTTTTTTGTGGTTCATCACCGTCTTTTTTCAACCCCTTTTTCCATGACAGAAAGGTTCTTAGAAAATTATACTTAAATATTTGTGCGTGTATGTATGTGTTTGTGTTTATTTTATTGCTCAATTTTTATTATTGCTGCCTCTGTTATTATTTTTTTTGTGTATATAAAATCGTAAGGAAAAAAAGAAGATAAAAGAGAAGCATCAGACTTGAAGAACACGTTAAATTCATGGAATTTTGTTAGCATCCTTTTGCAGTCGGTTAAGTGTTTTTAAGTCTCCTTGTTGAACATTATTGTTTGTTTTTCGTTTTAATCATTCTTATGATTCTTATGTGAAGTACTCAAGGAATATTTTAATTCCAATAGATGGTCTGATATGTCAGTTGAAAGAGAAAGGGAGTTCGAGAGAGAGAGAGTTGATTTCAAAAAATTTTATTGTGTAAGATATGTTCTTGAACCAAAGTAACTATTTTCAATGCATACTCCCTTGAAGATACAAAGTAGCAAATGTTTATGAACTTTTACTACAATAAATGTGAATTAATTATCTCACTGTCATTTGTAATCGTTTTGTACTACTTAGCCATCATATCGCTTTGTTGAAATAAGTCAAATACAGTCAAATTAAATAAAATCATTTGATTTTGGATTACGATAATTGTCCATTGCATCCAATAACCTTATTAGTTAGCCGATAGTATAAGATCTAACATCACCCAGCAGAACTACTTCTCTCAGTTTATCGCAGGGGGGATTGTTTTCTAGGGATCAAAGGAAAAATTCCCATTTTGCCATAGATATCAGATGTCTAATATAATTTCCTATAATGTGAATTTTGCATCCGAAAATCCGCAAATACAGGGTGGGCCATAAGGGTGTTGGCGGTTTAAATATTCAATTAAAAAAAACTACGAAACATAAAAAAAATATATTTGTATTTTTAAAAAGTAGAAGCATGGGAATTTTTAAGACTTAAAAATAATGTTGTCCAAATGGCTTCCCTCGGCTGCTTGACACTCTTGGAACCGAAGTCGCAAATTTTGGAAAACTCGTTGAAAAGTTGTTCTCGGTATTTTGTTACTTTTCTGAATAATGTTCCTCTTCAACTGCTCTAAATTGGTCGGATTATTCTCGTAGACTACCGATTTGAGGTAGCCCCATAGAAAATAATCGCATGGAGAGATCGGGGCTACGTGGGGGCCATTCAATATCCCCCGTTTTCGAAATGAGTTTTCCAGGAAAAAAATTTTTAGCAGCTCTATGGATACCCCAGCCGTATGACATGTGGCCCCATCCTGTTGAAACCACATCCTCGAGGTATTGCCTTGAAGTTCTTGCAAAGCTGGTACCAAAAAGTCTGCTAGCATGTTGCTCTAACCGTCATCGCATGCCCTCTTTCGCCCTTAAAAAAGTATGGTCCAATAATACCGGACCAGAACCGACAATTTTGCTTGTTCACATGGTCATTAAGGTGAAAATTGGCCTCATCACTAAAAATCACGTTGTTGAAATTGTTGAACCGCTCTAGCATCAAATTGACAAAGTTAAGTCGGTTATTGGCATCATCGGGTTTTAAATCTTGGACTATCTGAATCTTATAAGCCTTCAAATGCAAATCACGTTTCAAAATTCGTCGTAAAGTTGTTCTTTTGACATCCAAAGACTGACTTCTCTTACGTGTTGACTGTTGCGGATTTAGCTGAACTGAAACACGAACACGCTCCACAATGTCGGCTGATCTTGCAGAAACTGGGCGACCACGAACCGTAATTGGTACTGTTGAGCCGGTTGTTTCGAACATTCTGATCCATTTTCGTATCACATTGGCGCTTGGAACTCATATGGCCCACCTTTATCACATCAAAAGCCATTGTGCTGGCTGGACGGACAAATATTTCGTTATTTGCCTAAATGTCGTCTTCAGAGCCCTTAGCTTTTTGTGCTTTCTCGAACATCATCGCGACCTTAAGGGTCTATAACTTCACAAAACAATTAAGATGTTTTGACCAACTGTATGAAAATATTCTCAACGGAAAGCATAAGTTAAATATAACTCAATTATTGCAACTTCTTGTCCATGTATGTGTATTTTGGACCATCAATATAGCTTAATGAAAACAAGACAGTGTACATATTGCTGGTTTTTGAATTTATTGTCCGCCTTCAATTTAATATGATTCTGATTCTCAATTTGATTCAAGATCCTTCTTCTATTTTCATTTTTCTATTGGTTATTGGAGGTATTGGATACGACTTATATAAGTATATAATTGATACATTTCTTGCTTTGGTACGGTACAGAAGTTTGTTTAAATATTGTTAAAAAACTCTTAACAAACAACAAACTGTTCCCTTTCATATGGCGATGACTGGTATGTATCGGTAGAGCTAAATTAATTATGCTATTTGTGGCACTTCGAGCCATAATTTTGGAAAATATGTGGCAAAAATTATATTCGGTTATTACCAGTTGGTGTTGCTCTCAATTACCCATCTTCATTATGAATTTTCAATATTTTGCAATACTTTTTTAAACGAAAATGTGTGATACATTATTCCATTTAATATTTTTGAAGGAAAAAAGGTATTAGATTTAAAATTATATGTGATTTAGGAATAAATCGTTAAATGGTCCATCGTATATAGATGTATGGAAAGTTGATTAATATCTCAAATATACTCTTAGTTTCATTTTATTTCACTGTGTTCAAATGGGCACAAACTGGCTTATTGAATATGAAAAGTTCTCGTCTGTGTCATTTTGGGTGAATAAAGGATCATGCGGCAAGATATCTTGAAATTTGGTTTCTAATATTCACCAACAATACCGTGTAGATTTTCTATACATCAGCATATTTATATTCATTTTCTTTTATAAATATTTCACCACAATTTTCATACGCCATACGTGCATTTCAGAATATTTTTTATGTATTTTTTATATCCATTTTGGTTTCTAATATCTTTTAATTATTTTTCGTATTTTATAGTCAACGTTCTTTTTACTTATTCCTAAATGTATCCCAATCAAAATCCAAAACGTTTTTCTTGTTTTCCTTTTTTTCCATTTGCTTTCTTCTTATCTTCTGGAGGTTTTTGTTTACTGCTTGGAATTTTGTTTCGTAAATTGTTTTAGTGTTTTTATGACATCAACTGTTTGGTCTTTTTAGGGAATTTTTGGCTAAGAGTTTTTGACAAATTTTAAATGCTATTTACTTGTTAAAGGCTTCTATACCTTTTCCTTTGCTGAATGGGAATTCACGTATGTGTCTTTGTGTAGCCTGACAGTTTCCTTTAGGTTATGACTTTTTTTTTTTTGTCCAGCTTCGAGGTTTGGTCTGTTGTATAAAAACATTAATTTTTGATGTTGGTATTTGGGCAAAAATGATCGATAATGTGTCATTGTTGGGTCAGAACAATAAATGTGTTGCAAATTAAAAAGCACAACTTTTAAAATGCATCTTTTTGCTTTAAATTCGAAAGTGACTTCTTTGCCCCAACATAGGTGTTTTGCCCCTGCTGATTTTGTGCGAATGTGACGTTGCCAAGTGTTGCAGTGATACTGCAGACGTTTGTGAATTTATAGTGTTTATTGTGATTTCTAATTTAATGAAAAAGATTTACTTGATTTCCCCATGATTAGGACTCATAAATGTACAGATTTATTTAAGCAATTTGTTTATACGATTTTTTTACGATACTGGGAAATATAAATTCATGTCTGTATCTCATAATTTTGTCTTTGCCAGGTATCCGTTTATTATTTTCCAAATCCGTTTCTCTTTTATGATTTCAATTGATTTCAATAAATTATGGTATTGATGAGTTCGAAAATCATTAACAAATGAGTGTAGCGTAGAAATGATTCCCACCAAACAAAAGCTGGCTAATGATTCTGTTACTAATAATTTAATAAATGAATAATGATCTTTCTACTGTTTCTACTTTTAGCTTTAGTTAAATGTTTAAGTCTTTCTTATTGTGTGTAGGAATAATGGCGCCAAACATTAGAAATAAATTTTTAATGATGATGATCTGTTGGTTTTATTAAATTTCCCCAAAGTTAACATAAAAAAAATAATTTTTTTCGTAATTGGTTGCAGATATTGAGTGCTAAATTTAGAAAGCTTGAGATCAGTTACTTGATTACGATTATTTCATATACAAATCTCAGCAAAATATCTTATTCTTGTGCGAATTTAGCCTCTGTGCAGAAGTTCTCACCTATTGAATGTAGTAGTTGTTGAAATTTGTGGTGTGATGCGAAAAATTATCAAGATTAATTAGAAAAATGAGAACAAGATGCACAATGGGCATAGAGGACGAAAAAGTCATTATGATCACTATGAGTACATATTGCTGAAAGCCCTTTCCAACGGCATGAAAACATGAAGATATGATTTCGATGAAACTTTTATTTTATGATAATGCTTGGACCTTACCATTATGTACGAAATACAATGCTATTTAAAGGACTGACTCTGGATTGGTGGCAGCAATGGATCCTTTCGAGGTTCCTTAAGGATAATTTTCAAAAAAAATATGGTCCAATGACACCGCCAGACTAAATAGTCCGCATGCAATGGCTTTTCCAAATCACTTCTGGAGCTCCTTTCGCTACAATTTTGTTTGAGTGAGAACTGAGCTCCACTTCTGAAGAAAATTTTGTTCGATTGAAAACTCATTTTTGCAATAAGTTTTAATTATTTTTATGCATTCTTCGGTTGTTAAACGATCCATATTCGTAAATATTAAACCTTTCACTAATTGCATAACACTTCAAATGACAGGTATTTAACAGCTGACAGCCTTGCCAGGCTGGCAGTTTTTAAACCATTAAATGGATAACCGTATATTATTATTGCATGGGCAAACTGACTTCGCAGAACTTTGCCTTTTGGAAAGTAGTTTACATATTATCTATGAAAAAAATTTGGAAAAATTTTAAACCTTATCTTCAAAATCTATCTTGATTCCTATCTAAAAAAGGTCTGAAAATGCCAAAGACGGAGCGCGAATCAATTCAAGATAAAAACCATGGTGGTTTAAGGAGAAGCGCCAGATTCCACATAAGTGCTTATATTTGTCTTAAATATGAATTTGTAAGTGTTTTAGTCTATTTGGTATTTATAGATTCGTCTAGTCTATTTTAGATACAGATTCCTGAAGTATAGAATTGAACATAGAATAGGCTATAGGAGAACATGTATCATGGATTATAGCATAGCATATAGGATGTCATATACAATAGTATACCTATATAATATAGGATATAGGATAACATATAGGAATGAATATAGGATAGAATATGGGATAGATATAGGATGTGATAAAGTATACGATATACAATAGTATGTAAAATCGGAAAGAAATTGTATGGGATATTGTGCAGGATACAAGAAGAGTTATTGTGTTGAATATAAGATATGATATTGGGTAGTATACAGTAGAATAGGATTTAGGATACAATTTAAGATATGATACGAAATGGGACCTTGGATGAAATGAAAGATAGGGTATAAATGAAAGATATAGGATGTATAATAGGATATATTGGAATATAGTATAGTTTTGGGAAAGGATTTAGGCTATAAAGAAGAAGAAATAGGTTTACTATAAAATATTAACTAATATGCATGCGTAAACTAAAAATTTCAATAATCTTCACTTTCCTATGCCGGAAACAATGGAAAAACATCGTTCATACATATTTTTACCATATTTGTTGCCACAAAAATGGAAATATCTTAGGAATACACAAATGACCATTTAGCGAGTATGCCTACTGATGGATTCTCTAATTTTATGTGCAGGTCATTTGAATAAAAAACAAAATAAATACGGAAAAAGGGGGTCAATTTGCATCTCTTGAATGCAATACAGGGAGTCTGCTGACATTGGAAGAGCTTACACGGATTTATAAATATAGATTCGCAAAACAGCCTCTACCACTAAACAACAATCTTGAACATCTATGATTGGATATGATACAGAATGAGACATGGGATGGAATTTAAGATAGAGTATAATACAGGGTGTAGAATAGCAATAGGTATAATAGGTTTTGGGAGAGGATTTGGGTTATAGAGTAAGATAAATAATAAGAAGTAGATTTGGTACAACTTATTAAATAATATGCATATGTAGACTGTAGAAATACTTATAGTGTTAACAAACAGTTGAAGAACATCATTCATATATATTTTTTCCACATTTGTCGCCACAAAAATGGAAATATCTTAAGAATATACAAATGATCTTTTAGCGAGTATATCAACTGAGGGAATCTCTGATTTTATATACAGGAAATTTTAATAAAAAAAAACACAAATATAGAAAAGAGGAGTCAATTTGCATCTTATGAGTGCAATACAGGAAGTCTGCTGACATTGGAAGAGCTTACACGGATTTCTAAATTTAGACTCGCAAAACAGCCTCTAACTAACTACTAAACAATAATCTTGAACACCTATTTGAAAAGCTATTGTTGAATTTAAATGCTTGAAAATGTAACATCACCAATCAGATACATGTGTTGAAGATTAGAGTGTTGAATTTGTTGATAAAGGATTAATCTGGCTCAACTTTCCATCCATTGTGCTCATTTAAAGATTGCAAAAACTGCAAAAAGCATGTTTCGACTTATACTTATTTGATTATGGTATGAACTGATTATGTACATTTTTAAATTGTACTATAAAACGTTTTTTTTTACTTATGCCTCGTTGTCCTTTCGCATTGTTGTAATAGATCCTGTAACTGAAAAGCATGTTTACAGTGATTTAATATCATCATATCGCACTATAGTACCAACATGGTATGTTGGTATGTGGAGCGATTCGTAAACGCTTATGCAGTACTTATTAATATTAGGTCAGTATGTCGATGTGATGTTTGCTTGGCATAATTATTGTATTTCAAAGTAATATAAAGCGACCTTACCCGGTAAAGATATTTCAATGAGGTGTAAACTATTCTGAATTTTTGCTTACTATAAAACTTATAGCAGTGTTGTAATGTGGTTATAGTGTTGGAAGTGGATCAGTATTTTTTCAAAACACAAAATGCTTAGCTATTCTTTCAGTAGAACTAGCAATAAGGGAATGATTTAGTCATATTTTACAAATCAGCGTTTGGCTACTTCTTAAAGTCACTATACTATGTATTAGTGGAAGACTGCAATAAATTTAAATTCGTCAATTAAAATTTGTGTGTTTAATATTTTCGCATTTCTAATATTACCGAATATACATTAGCTATTAATTAAAAATGGTTTAATTTCTAACATTTTATTAGGAATTTTGTAAATCAAGTTTGTTTCTTAAGTCTTTCTATTTTCTATCATGGTTTACTTAACCTAAACACATGCGTTCATGTAAATCCATTTAAATTATTTGAAACGTTAGCACACAAATCATAATCTTGACTGTCATGATAAGCACATTTAACATATATTTTTTTGCACATTTTAAAATATGCTCAAAATTATAAAAAACAATTCTTTGTTACATGAAGTAAACTACACGATGTAGCAAACAGACATAAAAATCCCATTCAGAATATCATTTCATCTGCTCTATATTGCTGGTTTTCCTTTTGTGTGTTGCAGCTTGCGAAATCATTTTATAAAATGCGTAAAATATGCCCCTGAAAGAGAGAAATACGAACAACATGTACTTAAAATAACAACTAAATGAAGTAACATTTTTGTGTTAACAATTATCAAGAACATTAAGGACAACAACAGCAGCAACAGCGAATGCCGGCACAAATATTTAATGGTTACTTATCTGGATCTGTTGTTTTTGTGTCGGGATCCATTTGGTCTCTCCACTGATAGGGCGGGCTGTGATGTTGTGGTCCAGCGAATGCCACCGACAAAATGACAACAATAATGTTGTGGTTTTAAATGAAAACATACAAATAAAAATTAATTTCAGTTTCAAAATAAAAACAAGAATGTTTTTGTCATGTTTTTAAGACGTTTTGATATTGTTTTTGTTGTTGCTTATTGTTGTTGTTGCTTCGGTTGGCTCTCTGGTCGGAGCTTTTAAACATTTTCTCTAAAATTTTGACATTCAATCATAAAAATGTCTTCAGAAATGAAACAAAATCATTACATAGCCTCAGAAAAAAAGAGCAGGGATGAAACAAACATGATGGAATTACAATACAACTTAAACGGATGTTTGGAATTTTGTCAAAAGAGACAGCAATGCATTTAAAAGCCGCAAATGAGACAATGTTGCACAGTTTATACACATACCTATACACAAGTTGATTCCACAAGCAAGCTCTGCAGAGCCACAGAATGCAGGACAAACAGCCAGTCAAACTCATTAATGTTTGATCTTTTTGTAGCAAATGGTATTTAATGCATTGAAATGCGCATGATTTCAAACAAAAACTCTACACTCTTATAGAGGAGGATTGTAATCGAAAAAAGCCTCAAAATATTTCCTAAAATGCTTCTGTTTCATGCCACACCGCTTTCGGTTGAAAAGTGCTCCCAAGCCCTTTCTATATTTCAGTTAACCCCAAAATAAACTTTTTCGAAGACACCATCATCACCGAACCAGCCATCTACTACTACTCCACTGAGTTCTTGTTGGTATCACAAACTTTGGCAGCAGCAGGAGTAACTGCAGAAGCGGGGTAAAAAATCCATTACCAAAGTTTTTAAAAATGTTGTTCTTCTGTTTTTCGCGAAAATCACAAACAAAAAACGGAAAAGACGATGACCACAGCAAAAAAAAAAAGAATACATTCAAAAGAAACCCGGGGAACAACCTGTGCATGCTAAACACAAATTCATCATATTTTTGTTGGCCAAACTGATACACATGAACACAAATGTATACCACACGTATGCGTGTTACCAAACACACAAAATCCCTTTAGGACCCGAAAAAGCAACAACAATTAGCCTTCTCCTTTATCTTATATACGCTTTTCAAACTTCGATATACTTTCGTGAAAAGCAGCAACATCAGCAGCAACCTCATCATGATCAACCACTTCATACCGCGATGGGGCAAAGTGAAAAGTGATTTTTGGTCTCAGTGCGAGCAGAGAAAAAAATTGCCGAAACTGTTTGCCACAAAATTGAATTGAAAGCTGGTAATTAAGTTGACCATGATGTATATGTGTTGCATAAATTATGAGTATCAGTTCACAACTAATTTTCATTATCCATTTTAAAGACGCTCAGAGGCTGAGATAGAGACTAAAGGGATTCTGTCGGTTCAGTGCTAAGTTCTCAATGATAGAATTGCTTCCGTGGTAACACTACTGGTTCGTTCACATCGGTTGCAAAAGTTGGCGTTATATTTTCTTTTTGGGGAGTAATGAAAATTTCAAAAAAGAAAAAAAATATACGAAAATGTAATTAAAAATAATTTGCAGATACACGTTTGCAATGATAAATTGGCATTATGATCATAAAGTGTTAAAGAATATATAAATGAGATTAATACCAGAAGTGAAAAAGTAAGATATACCTATATGTAACATTACATCTCATTTATAATGCGCCCGAGAAAAAGGATACAATCTATTAGAAATGACAAGAATCTGTTCACATTTTTTATGAATTCAGTACGAATTTAGTTCCTAAATTTAGCGTCTTTGTCTCAAGGATTGAATTTTAAGAGAATAATGCTGCCAAAGATGTGAAAATGAAGGACAAATAATAAGTTGGAGGTAGCCAAAACTGTACCAAAATTGGTGAACTTAGTACAAGTTTGCCTTAGGAAGGTAGTATTTTTTCTGGTGCCACTTCAGTTCTCCATAATTAGAGTAAATAACCAGCAATAAAAGCTGTTACAGAGATGTCAGAAGAAGTAAAAATATCGAATTTGAATTAGTTAGAACTATATTAACCGCAGCGAATTTTACATAGGCTGCCTATTGGAAAGAAACAGTTTTTTGTGATGTCCCTCAAGTATATTTTTACAAGAGCCTCTTCAATTTTCAAAAGCATCTAAAAAGTTAAAAATAGTAATATTGAAAGGTAAAACCATCAACATGTCGCTTGAATTGAAAAAATATAGCCCTTAATTAAAGTCTTTAGAATTTGTTTACGAATATTTCCCTGGAGTAGAAAATAATCTTATACCGCTCCATTGGATGTAATTAATATTTGATTTCTTCGGAATGGCTTTCATTTCTTTGGTTCAGATAATTAAGAAGACAACTAAGACAATTGAAAAGGTTTACTTTGGTCAACGTTTGATATAAAAGGTGTCCCAACAAGAACGCAAGATTTAAATTTGCCGCCATTCGAAGTGTCATTGTTTGACATTTGAACAATTGTTATTGTTTGCTAGTAGAAGGTACAAGGTTAGTAAAAATGGAGCGCTACACTAATGAACAACGCATTCTCATTGTGAAATTGTTTTACCAAAATGGTGAAAGCTTTGCGGCTACAGTTTGCAAATTGCGATCAATTTGGGGTCACAATAATGCTCCAAAAGAGTCAACTGTAAAGAGATTAATGGATAAATTTGTCAAAACTGGGTCTGTTAGTGATGTAAAGACAATAACGCGCCTTCGACCAGGTTGATCGACCGAAAATGTCGCAGCTGTACGTTATGATGTCGCTCAAACTCCATCCACCTCAATTCGCCACCGAGCTCAGCAAATTGGTGTCTCCAAATCCACTATGCAGCGAATTTTGACGAAAGATTTTTTCAGGAACTGAAGCCAGCTGACCATGGACAGTGAAGGGAGTTCGTTAATTGGATATTGGAGAGGCAACATGAAAATGCTGATTTTGCCGATAAAATCATCTTCAGTGACGAGGCCCATTTCCATCTTGATGGCTTCGTCAATAGGCAGAATTGTCGCAATTGGTGTGAGGAAACTCCTCGAGTGATTCACGAGAAGCAAATGCATCCTCAACATGTCACTGTGTAGTGTGGATTTTGGGCTGGAGGAATCATTGGACCTTTTTTTTATGAAAATGAGGCATATCAAGTGATATGTGCTGATCTTTTTTTTCTTGGGTTTTCTTCAGAATTCGCATTAGTGTGAATATTTGGTTAGTATCAATCAGGTTAGCTAGAAAAGGCTTTGGTTTTCCACATATCACACTCGGCAAAACCAATATGTAAAAGACTAATATTGCAATAGTTGGTATATCTTCTGGGATCGCCTTTTTTTGTAATACACTAAAATTGCTATCGTGCAGTTTATGAGCCAAATCGTATTTAGGAGTAGATAAATGATAATTATCAGCACATCGCCGTATATTCTTAAAACGCAATACTGCTCTATCTCGTTTTGGCTACTGGACAACCTATGGCATTGTCGATAATTGGCGTGGCTGGTGTTCACTTGCGTTATCATCTAAGGTTTGTAGCTCATAAAAATTTAAAAAAATTTGTGGCCTGGTTTCCATTGCTGTCGTTACATGAGGGAACCCATGTTCCATATCCTTTGGTTTTGACTTCATCCTGAAGTTTCGGGCTTCACATTCTATGTCTGTACCTTTCTACATCCTATTTCCACTAGTGTTTTACCTTTTTTAATTCGATCCAAAATTGCGGCTTCTTTGACTCACAAACTATGATATATTCTTTATTCTACAGGAAGTTATCTACGTGCGGTTTTTCATACCCAAAGAGGGGTTTTGTGGCAGTTGCCATAGAATTCGAAGTAGGAAGCCACTGTGTGCCAGCATGAGGATTAAGCACTTTTCTGTTGTTATAATTGTAATAGTAGGCTGTAACTATTTTGGAATTATGCAGCCTTGTGACGCTCAACTTTCACTCTTCTTGGTTACATAAATTTGTGTTCTATTCAATCATGTGCGTATCTCAGAAGCAGCCAGGTGGTGATCCCAGTCTATATTAAATACACACGTCTATGACATAGGAAGATTGCCTTCTATCCAATCTGACTTCAATCTGATTTCTCGCGCTGTGATCAAGGGATAGCCATATCCACTTGTGGGTTCAACTGGTTCAACTTATTATCATATTACGTGCCATAGTAAAAAAAACTAGCTTGAATAAGTGCTCGAGGGAGTTGCCAACTAGACTGAATATTCTGACTGTTGAAATAAGAATATTTTGAAATTTTAACGACACTAAAATTATGCCTAATTAGCAATCTATCAAAAAGATATTCTGCTTTATAGATATTTACTTCAGGTATTCATCTACGTTCTTCGACTAACATATTTTTTTTGAGCACAAATATCGGTTTTCGTTTCCTGAAGCACACTTTAATGCCACATTATAGGTAGTGAATTTTATACAACACATTGTTGACGTATCAATAATACAGCTAATTAATTATAATTAACGAACATTAAAAACAATTCACACAAGTATACCTCGGTTAGTAAAAATACTTCAAAAATGTTGCTAATCACGTTAAAGAAGAACAAAAATTTAATTTCTACCACACAAAAATTTACAATTTTTCCAAGTAATTTGAGCACCGGACACCCCATGTAAGTCATGCTCAATGTACTACGAAAACTGAGCTAAATTATACAATTAACAATTTGTACAGATAGTGTTGTTCGTGATTGTGTTAAAAAAATTACTACCTTTTCCCACAGTACACTTTGGTTTTGTTTAAACAAATGAAAACTGATGATTTGGGAACGTACAAACTAAGCGTTTCTGGCTCGTGTGCGTGTGAGGTTGGCAGGTTGGCCGGCAGCCCGCTTGGCCCGGCCCACGGTTGGATGATTATTTGGCAGATGAAGTAACTGAATGACTGACTAACTTACATATTCACGGGGTATCGGGGTTAGTGCGTACGATCACTATTGTGTTTGTTAAACATTGGCACTGCCCACAGTTGCTAACGCTTATATACTAATTTTAACAATTGTTTTATGAATGATTTGGAATTTGGTTGAGATGATTTTGGTTTTTTTTTTGTTTTCTTTTAAGCATTTATTAAACGCTGTGCCGTTTTAATGATGATAGTAATTCCAATAACAATTCGAAGAGGAATAGAAACACTTGCAAATTAGCATTAATGAACCACATATAAATAAGATTACTATCACAACCCATATATGTATGTGATTAGTACTAAAGGGTGTTCCAACGAACGCAAGATTTAAATTTTAAATAGAACACAGATATTTAAAAAAAAAATCGTGAAACTTTATTATATAGTAAAGTAGACAGAATGAGGTTATGTATGGAACAACACATCGGGCAGATGGCCGCCGCGGCTTTGCTGGCACACACGTGATCTTTTAATGACATTTTCAATGACCGTTTTGCATAAATGCTGCAATATTTCATTACTGCAGCATCCAATTTCCTCTTTTAAGACTTGAGTCGTCATCGGCTTATTCGCGTAAACCATCGACTTCAAAAAACCCCCAAAGAAAAAAGTCTGATGGTGTTAAATCGCACAATCTGGCGGCCAATTCTGGTCTCCAATACGCAAAATAACACGACCGGGAAATGACTGATGCAGCAATTGAATTTTTCCTCTGGCTGTATGACATGTGGCGCCGTCTTGTTGAAACCGCATGCTCTCCACATTCATTTCTTCAATTCTAGGCACGAAAAAACTGGTTATAATTTCACGATACCGAACACCATTGACTATTTGCGCTTGACATGCCTCATTTTCGTAAAAAAAAGGTCCAATGATTCCTTCAGCCCAAAATCCACACCACACAGCGACACGTTAAGGATGCATTTGCTTCTCATGAATCACTCGAGGATTTTCCTCATCCCAAATGCGACAATTTCGCCTATGGACGAAGCCACCAAGATGGAAATGGGCCTCGTCACTGAAGATGATTTTATCGGCAAAATCAGCATTTTCATGTTGTCTCTCCAATACCCAATTAACGAACTCCCTTCGCTGTCCATGGTCAGCTGGCTTCAGTTCCAGAGTCAATTGAACTTTGTATGCATGAAAATGCAAATCTTTTGTCAAAATTCACTGCATAGTGGATTTGGAGACACCAATTTGCAGAGCTCGGTGTCGAATTGAGATGGATGGAGTTTGAGCGACATCGTCAGGTAAAGCTGCGACATTTTCGGTCGATCGACCTGGTCGAAGGCGCATTGTTGTCTTTACATCGCTGACACACCCAGTTTTGGCAAATTTATCTATTAATCTCTTTACAGTTGACTCTTTTGGAACATTATTGTGACCCCAAATCAATCACAATTTGCGAACTGTAGCCGCAAAACTTTCACCATTTTGGTAAAACAATTTCACATTGAGAATGCGTTGTTCATTCGTGTAGCGCTCCATTTTTACTAGCCTTGTACCTTCTACTAGCAAACAATAACAATTGTTCAAATGTCAAACAATGACACTTCGAATGGCGCCAAATTTAAATCTTGCGTTCTTGTTGGGACACCCTTCATAATGACAACATAAACTTGAAATTTGTGCCAAATTAATTCGGTTGCCTTCATAATTCCTTTTCAAATCATCTTAAATAGAAAAACATTATAGAACTTTTATATTTTCTATTGCAATATTTTCTAGATGAAATTCCTCAATGCTTAAGTTAACTTTAACATACTTTGAAAAATCCTAATTATGGGAATAGAAAACTGTTATGAAGAGGCTAGATTGTAAACTTTTTTCGTAATTTGTAATAAAATATACAGTAAATATATAATAAAACACTTTATAAATACATGTTAATATTATAAAATAAAATAGACATAATAAAAACTGATTAAGATAAGCCCGCTTAATGACAACTTTAGTTTAGTAATTGACCATCAAATAATTGTGCTGAGATTAGAAGCAGTAAACAGTTTTATAGTTTACAAATTCATGTCTAATAATACTAATAATAGATAGATAATAATAGATATAAACTCTCTCTCTTACCTAGATGTACAGAAGCTTAAACTTTTTTTTTACGAACATCATTAGTAGAATTCAAACGAAGAGATTATGGCTTACTTACTGGTTTACTGTAAAGATGTGACACTGAGACAAATGAACCATTAAAGAAAGCTTCCAAATGGAAGCTCTTACATAATCGTACGGTTTTATTGTCCGAAATGACAAAATTTTACATTATTTTCATTGTCATTTTCTCTCTTTTTTAGAGTTTTTTGACATGTGAGAGTGTAAACTAGTCAGTTTTCATTGCTACCGTGACCAGGAAATGCATCACTTCATCAAACTTGAGAACATTTTTTTGTGGATATCAATATTTTTAACATTTTATTACTATTACGTCTCAAAAGCTAAATGAAGCGGGTATATCGAATTTAAACAAACATGTTTTTTTTTGCATAATAGCAACAGCGTAACAGACATCTGTGCAAAATTTTATATCATAACAGTCATTAGTGTTTAAGTTACGCTTGAATTTTGAAGACACATGAAATGATTTCGGTTAATTTTACAATATGAGATTTTATTGAGCAGAGATTTTGTGTTACATTTTGTTTCTGAAATGGAATTTTTGCTGCGGCAACATTTATAATATTGCAAAAGACATTTAGTAAGCATACGTTGTGGAAAGAAATGTTTAAAGCTGATATAAACATTTGAAAGTGGACGGAGAACGATTAGAAGACGTGCCCCCGGATGACCGTCAATCACCAACGATGAAAATCATATCCTATAAACCCTTGATTTGTGCCTAAAAACATGGATTAACAATAAGTAATCTTACTGATAATGCTGACATTTCAAATGGATCGGTTAACTTCATTTTAGAAATCATTTTGAGCTTCAGACGCATCGGACCTCGAATGGTATCAAAAACTCTCCTTTTTTCGAAAAAACCCTGTCGCTTTAAAACCTCTGAAGAGATGATTTCAGACACCCAGCATATTATACGACGTATTCTTATAGACTTTAGACTTGAATCCATGCTTATAATTCGGAAATAGCCGATCAATCGAGTCAACATCATTCCAAATGTGAAGTAAGATCGAAAATATCACAACAAAATCACCCAAAAATCAATATTATACTGACAATTTTCTTCAACCACCGCGTTAGTTTTCATCCGCCAGGACAAACTGCCTAAAGGGAAAATTATTAGAATGTTTAAGTGCGTCGTTTGCTTGAAGTAGTTTCCAAAAAGAGGTGGATTTCATGGACAGGCAACTCTTGATTTTTGCACAGCGATTTTCATGTGATTTTTTACCAAAACTAACATCGCTTCACAAACACAATATTTGTCAGGTTTAGCTCCTTGTGATCTCTGACTGTTTCCTGAATTCAAGAAACCGCTTACGATACAGAGTTTTGAGTTGACTAAATAGATTTGGGATAAATCCCAGCGCAAATTAACTGTTTGGCATACTTTTGGATTGGAAAACACGTTGGTATAAATGTTTTGTATATAGAGCGAATACTTTGAAGGCGATGGAATGGTTTTCAGGGTCTTTGGTCCCTCAAATCTTTTTGACTTTTTTCTATTTATTACTATTATTGTTACAAAATTCTAAAAAAATTCAATTAATATTTACAATGTTTAGATTTTTACATTAAGCATTACAGCAAATTAAGGATAATATTTCAACATAAAAACATACAAAATTATTCTAAAGATTGACGTAAAAAGATAGTAAAACACTTCTAAACTGTGAGCTCGTACTATCAGCTACTTAATGAGGTTACTTAAAAAAAGTGGAGCATAACTAATGTTAACGATGACTACATTGCATGCGTTCTTGTGCGTCGTGGTTTTAACTCGTGAACCAATGTAACATATGTAAAATTCAGTTTTTTTCTTACCATCAAAATATTGTTGAGCTGTTAATAACAACTTTCTCATTTTACCTGTAATTTAATAATCGCATTAGAAACTTTTCCACTTTAAATAATAACCTAACAGTCAGCATAAAAGTCAACAGAATGATTTGACGGTATATTAAATTCATATACATGTAGATGAACTAAATATAGAATAGGAGATATGACAGATTCTTGAGGAACTCTAGCTGGAATATTTCTAGAAGTTGATTCATTACCAACATACATATACCGAAAGATATTTATTTTTCAAGAAATTTCTAATGAAAATAATAAATTCTTCTAGAAAATTGAGTTTTTAAAGCCAAGTTCGTTAATAAAGCATTTCGTTTAAAGACTTCTCAACTTAGGTGATCTGGTTAAACTGTTTTTGATGTGGTTGCAAACGGCTACAGGAACTTGCAATGACAATGGAAAGGGAACACTGCAAAAGTATTGTTTCTCATTCTAATTGCAGTGAAAAATATTCGAGATGTACATAAAAATTCGTAATAATTTATACTAATTAATAATAAACATTTATCAATTTGTTAGTAATAAAAATTCTATATATAGAGCGATTTTTCAAGATTTAAGTTTTTCAGGTTGGCAGCACTGGTTGGTAATGACGTCCTAACGTCATCGGTCAAAGTGAAAAGTGTACAGTATACTCTGCCATTTCATCACGGAAAGACTAACAAACAAGCAACGATTGCAAATCGTTGAAATTTATTACCAAAATTCGTACTCTGCAATAAATGTTCATCGCTTGATACGACCATTTTATGGTCATCATAATCGGCCTGCTGAATCAACAATTCGTGCTGTTACCTCCAAATTTCACACCATAAAACATCGACTCGTATGCTTATAGTGCGTACCGAAGAAAATATTGCAGCCGTAGCGACCAGTCT
Organism: Philornis downsi; assembly: GCA_019455685.1. Lineage (NCBI taxonomy): Eukaryota > Metazoa > Arthropoda > Insecta > Diptera > Muscidae > Philornis > Philornis downsi. The sequence goes on from JAHXMU010000829.1 coordinate 1,602,703, forward strand.
TAATGACGATCGTGAAATGTCAATTCGTTGCCGTTCTCAGCGATTGGGCATGTGTTACTCAACCACAAGGAAAATTTTACCCGTCGATTTGGGTTTGAAAGCCTATAAAATTCAAGAATTGAAGCCGAATGACCTACCACAACGTCTACTTTTTGGTGAATGGACCTTACAAAAGCTCAATGAAAATCCGCTGTTTTATCGAAAAATGGTGTTCTGCGCTAAGGCTCATTTCTTGCTGAAATGATGCATCCCGGAAAAAACGACAGTCTGGTGTGGTTTATGGGCTGGTGGCATCATTGGTCCATTTTTCTTCAAAGACAACCGTGGAAGAAATGTTATTGTCAACGGCGAACGATATGGAGCCATGATACTCGATTTCTTTTTGAACTTGGTTGATATGGGGCTTCATCAGGACGATGCAACATGTCACGCCGCTCGTGAAGCAATGGATATGTTGAGGGATGAATTTGGTGAACAGCTTATCTCTCGATTTGGCCCTGTGAGTTGGCCCTCAAGGTATTACGATTTAACGCCTCTTGATTATTTCTTGTGGGGTTATGTCAAGTCGTTAGTCTATGTGAACAAACCGAACACTATTGAAGCCTTACAGGATAACATAACACGCGTTATTCGTGGAATACATATACAGACCGAAATGCTCAAAAAAGTGACGAAAAATTGAACCTTCCGAATGGACATTTTGAGACGGAGCCGCCGACAACATTTACATGAAATTATCTTTAAAAATTAAATGGCAAAGACCAATTTATCGATTCCAATAAATCATATTAATATACGATACAATTTTGAGTGTTTTATTTGATTTTGAAAAAAAAAACTACGATTAAAAAATCACCCTTTATATATTTTTATATTTTTCGGTATCTTTTACATTTTAAAGGCATTTTTAACGAAGTTTAATGGGTTTGGTTTAAAAGTATCTGTCCTGGCCGAGTTAATTATTGTATTTCATCTATAATGTGATTCAAAAATAAGGTACAGAAAATCTCGTATGCGAGTATTTGAAGTTTATAAAAATGGGAGCATGGATGCCTTAATCGCTTGCAAATTGAATGAGAAAAGCGGTTGATTTCGTACTATTTTTCATAAATATAATAATTTCCAAAGCAAATATAAATTCCAAGCTTATTGAAAAATATACTCACAAAAAAGATACTAAAATTCCCAATTGTTTCCCGCATTTGTTTAGATATCTCACCCGAATTCTTCACAACAGTATTCGCTGTCAATGACAGGTTTTTGTTATTAAACACCTTAACTTTTTTCTATTGTATCTTTGCATATTGTTTATATAAAATATGTTAATTTAATTTAGTTGATCTTTGTTTGAGTTATTATAACCGAACACTTACCGAACACAACAGCTGAAATCGATTTTTCGCCATAACTCTGCGCATTTTTCATGTCGATTCCTTTTGTAAAGCTGCCTAAGACAAATGATTAAAAGATACATAAGTTTTTCATATTTTGTGAGCTTTTGTACTAATGCCAATATATAATTATTTATAAAATATAAAGAGATTTTATATCACAATCCGCATTTGTATAAATAAAACAAAGAATGTTTCTGGAGGTGCACATTTGCTATATGTTTATAGCAAGAAAAACAAAAATATTACTAAAATTGTTGTCATCGGTCTAATGTGTTAACGTTACTGATTTGTGTTTTGTTGTGTATTTGTCTATTATCATAGGAATTTGTAGCAAAATTAATGAAGGTGTCATAAAATCTAGACATAATCATTAACAGTAACAGTAAAAATATAAGTATAGCTCGAATGTATTAAACTAGACTGGCATAAAACAAATTGTGACTAAAAAGCACTTTGATGACTTCATTTTCAAGCTAACGATCTAGCCGACAGTTTAATGATTGTGTTGCTAGTCCTGTAAACGTGGCTCAAATGTACCGAAACTAGGTTTGCTTTTAAACATCGATAAGTCTTCATGATAGATCTGAAAATGTTATATAAAAATCTCGTTCTAATATAAAAATTGGGTATAAATCCTGCAAAAAATGTTCATAAAAAAAAAATAATACAAATAAGTAAAACAGATCCACTTGCACCAGATGAAGGATATGTGGAAGATCTTCTCACATTCAGTGAGCTTACACAACAACAACAAATTCCCTTGCATCTTGTGAACGAGACATGGGAGACCTTCCCACATTCAGTAAACTTACACCCATTCTGTTTTCATCTTCACTTAACTAGACCTACAGTTAACCGACGATTTCGAAAGTTACAGTTTGAGAAGTATTCACCAAACTTAGCGATTACTCGACCACGAAGTAGCTCTCAAATAATGAGAGGTAAATGTACGAGGTGTGTTCAAAACATAAGGTGAATCTTCAGTTTTCTCAAAAAATATTTATTTATTCAACAATTTCTATTTTAGCTACTTCAAAGCAGTCCCCCCAGATATAATACACTTGTGCTAGCGTTTTTTCCAATCATCGAAGCAGTTCTGATATTCACTTTTTGATATGTCCTTGACCTATCTCAGTGATTCGGTTTTTATCTCCTCAATCGCCGCAAAACGCCGCGATTGGCCCCCTGCGACAGAAAAAAGTCGCAGGGGGCCAAATCTGGTGAATACGGTGGCTAAGGCATGATAATGGTGTTGTGTTTGGCCAAATAATCTCCCACAATCAAAGATAAGAGATCAGGTGCATTATCATGATGCAAAAGCCATGAACTTTTTCCACAATTCCGGTACAATTCCGGTAACTTCAAGGTACTCGTAATATCCATTATTTACCATACGACTTTGTGATAAGAACTCCTGATGCACTACGCCATGGCAGTCGAAGAAAACATTGAGCAAAACCTTGACATTTGGTCGAACTTCGCGTGCTTTTTTTGGTCTTGGCTCTCCTGGACTCTGCCACTGGGAGAACTGGGCTTTGGTTTCGATGTCGTAACCATATACCCATGATTCGTCACCGATTATGACCCTTTTAAGCAAATCTGGATCATCGTTAACGTCATTTAACAATTCCTGAGCTATGCTCATGCGACGTTGTTTTTGGACAAAATTCAGCAATTTTGGAACGAACTTCGCGGCCACACGCTTCATGCCCAAAATTTCCGGAAAAGTGCATGTACCACTTGTAAACATTTCTTTGAGCACTTAATTCCATTTTTTACACAAAATTTGATGCCACTTCTTTGATCCATTTCTTTCGATAGCAGAAAATCGTCGAACACGCAAAACACTTGTTTTATTTATAACTCTCACATACAAACTAAAAAGGCTACATAGATAAAACCAACACCAACATGAAAAAATAATAACCGAAATTCGAAAGTACGCAGCTCGCTAAATTTATAAATTCACCTTATCAGGGATTGAACCCACGATCATGCAAACGATTGTCACGTATACTAACATTTGTGCCAATCATCGTCCATATCCAAATAAGTGCCCAACATAAATTGTGCTTTATTAGAAGCAGTAATATAAGCTCAATTTGTGAAATTAGCTCTTAAAAACTTGATTGCACATACGATTTTTTTTTGGAAATATATTTTACAGGGTTTTGAATTAGTTTCCCCAGTTTTGAAAGGATAATAAGTACGCTCAATAGTCTAAAATTATATTTTCAAAATATACTCAATCTTGGATTAAGAATATAGTACATTTTTGTTATATCTACTGGATAATATCAAAAGATATGCTGGCAAGAAGCGGTAATTAAATCATTTCTTTAAATTATATTATAAAATATGGTCGTAGTTTTTTTTCAGGTTTTTGTCGTTTTGTATTTGTTATCTTGCGTAATAAGTATTACAAATTTGCAGGAGATGGGAGCATCCACTTTGGAAGATGTGGATAAGAAAAAGAAAAAATAGACTTCCTCCATTGTGGCGAAGAGCAGAAGTTTATTACAAAAATAATAAACCTTATAAAAATCTAAATCTTATAAAAATATTTTTCAGAAATTCCCGAAAATTGTCCTTTACCTTAATCATTTACCTTTATAAAATCTGGTGACAATAAAGTGTTAGTATAATAATATCCATATTTTGGATAGTTTCCTAATAGTCTTTCGAAAATATCATTAAGATTACTTCGACATTTGTCCATAAAGTGAATCACTTAGCGAGCGACATCTTGTAAACGGATATGCATTTTCTCCAAAAGCAAATACATGCATTTTACATTAAAACTCTATTAAATACCAAACACACATCATTCACACATCCCTGTATATGTACATATACTATAAATGGAGGGATATGTATGTACATACATGTGTAATTTAAGACATCCTTTTACACATTTGTCAAAATATTTACATTTTGTTTAACAAATAACTAAAACAAACCATTTTCTGTTGTCTCGTCTCCATCTTCTTGCAGATCTACAACAGAAGAAACCTTAAGGTCGGCTGGTGAAAAATTGTTGTGATAATTCTGGAACTAACATTGAGTTCAACAAGAACAGCAACAACAACAACAACAACACGACAAAGAGCCACAGAAATGGCAACATAAATAATGAGATACCAACAACAACAAGAACAAACAATATGCTTTCAACGTTGCAACAGACAAAGGCTACCACAAATAAAATAAGACTGCAACAAAAATGTTGTTACTTTTACGGACAAAAATTAAAATGAAACTAATTTGCAAAAAAGCAAAAGCTTCAACGATTTCGGTTTGAAACGCGCAACGGAACGAGAGAAAAGTGTAAACGGCAAAAGTAAGCGAACGAACACTAATGGCTTAAACAAAAACGGGTAAACCGAAAAGGAAAAAAAAATAACACCGCAAAAAAGTCTAAGATAACATAAAAAATAGAATAAATATATTTGTATGAATACAAGAAAATTACTTTGAAATTAACACAACGAAGTGCCGAAGACGAGCAGCCAACAAAACGCTGTATGCCGGTTCTAAAACTGAGAAAACAAATTGAATTGACGTTAAGCAGCAGCAGGAACAAAAGCTCGGGATTCTAAAAAGGCGGCATTCTTCTCAAAATTCTGTTCTGTTACTGTTTAACATCAATATCAACGTGGTGTATGGTGTAAGAAATTTCTGAGGGGGCAACGGTTATATGACGGTTACGGCGGCGACAAGAACGCCGCAGTTGCCGCCGTCAAAGACCACGAAAATGAGAATGATGATGACGTTCTGTGGACAAGTGAAAAATTTGCCAGCAGAAGACAAAACGCAACAACATCAACAGATACAACACATTTTACAAGGTGATGGAGGTGAAAAAGCCAGCTTTGCCAGCCATGAGCAAACGTCAGCATTCGAAATCGCTAAAGAAAAGATATCAGCAAGCTCACCATGGGTTGACGATGTACTGCTGCTAAGTGTTGATGATACATCTTCTAGATTTTCTAAAAATAATGCAAAAATCGTTTGGAACAGCATGACAAATCAACACAATCCTCAAAACAATACAAAACGTAATGTTAACAGCCATAATGGCAATATTGCAGCAACAGCAGCAGCAACGGCAGAAACTCATCACCAGGTAGGACAGGGGCAAACGCCAGATCAGCAACAGTATCCGCACTCACATCACCATCATCCCCAGCATTTCGAACTTCACGTTCAATTTCAAGATGATCATTATATTGATCATGAGCTAGAAGGAGTTCATACGCCATTATTTGTAAATAGTTTATCACAAAATGTTCCACGACGGAGAGGGCGGAGGTTTGCCATAGCATCAACATCATGTGAAAGACAAAATGTTGTAGCAAAAGACTGTAATCCTGTAAATGGCCATCATCACCACCAACGTCAGCATCATCAACATCATCATCGTGATCGCCAGCATCATCATCACCCGTGCCAGCATCAACATCAGGAACATCAAACAAGGCCACAAAGACAGCCTCCGTCCATGTTAACACCATTAGTGAGATATGCGTTGACACAACTCATTTGTTTAGTGCTGGTGATATCAGCCATGACGACGACGGCGTCAGTGACGGCAACGGCCACAAATCACCAGCAACAGCCAAGTATTACCGTTTCTCAGACAGCATCGTCCTCTGCCTCTGCGCTGTACACATTCTTAGCTTCAAATCCTGGACGCCATGTTTATACCTCGGCCTTTCCGCGCAGACGCACGGCGGATGGCTCATCCCTAATGCAGTCACGCGCCGTTGATACTCGAGTGCAATTTGAGGTGCTTGAAGGTCAACCTAAGGGAACTGTGGTAGGTTTTATACCCACAAGGCCTGACTTTACTTACCGCTTTAATGAGCCACCCCGGGAATTCACTTTGGATCAGATTAGTGGCGAAATAAAAACAAATATGGTGTTGGATCGTGAGGGCATGAGGGAGCGCTATGATCTGGTGGTATTGTCCTCCCAGCCCACATATCCCATCGAGGTACGCATAACTGTGCTGGATATCAATGATAATGCTCCGGAATTTCCTGAACCTAGCATAGCGGTGTCATTCTCCGAAAGTGCTGCCAAGGGCACCCGCTGTTTGATAGATGCAGCCACAGATTTGGATGTGGGTACGAATAGCGTAACCGACAACTATACCATCGTGGATGGGAATATTGATAACAAATTCAGTTTGGCTGTGACATCTAATCCCAGTGGCGACGTTTCCTACCTGCATTTGGAGACCACTGGCGACTTGGATCGCGAAACGCGAGCTTTTTATCGTTTGAATATTTCCGCGGTTGATGGTGGAAAACCTCCTAAGTACGGCTTCTTGCAAGTCAATGTGTCGATTATCGATGTTAATGACAATCCCCCCGTGTTTGATCACAGTGACTACACCATCTCTCTAAATGAATCGGTATCACCCGGCAGTACGGTACTGCAGGTTATGGCCACTGACAAAGACCTGGGTGACAACAGTAAGATAACTTACTATCTTGCGGATACTGAAACTCAGTTCACAGTGGATCCAGAAACGGGAGTGATCTCCACTACCGAGCATTTGAATTGTCCTCAACAGACATGTCCTACATTTTCTAGACCAGGTGGATCCTGTCCCAAAAGTTGTGTGTTCACAGTTTTTGCCCGAGATCATGGATCACCTAGACAAGACGGCCGAGCATATGTTACAGTAAATCTTCTGGATACCAATGATCATGATCCCGTGATACGGTTCCAGTATTTCCCACCTACAGGATCATTTGCCACGGTCGATGAGAATGCCGTTAATGGCAGTGTAGTTGCGGCAGTGTCCGTCGTGGATATGGATGAGGGTTTGAATGGTGAAACCTCCATTCGCATAACGTCGGGCAATGAGCTGGGACATTTTAGATTGGAAAAGACTCCGTCGTTTGATATTGTTCGAGTGAATGGTGTCCTGGACAGGGAGGAAATAGGAAAATACAATTTAACCGTAGTGGCCACCGATAAGGGAACTCCTTCGCGCACTGCCACTTCCTACCTAATAATTCATGTCAACGATGTTAACGATCATGAGCCGGTTTTTGAAAAGTCTGAGTATTCAGCTGTGCTAAGTGAACTAGCCCCACCCGGATCGTTTGTGGCTTCCATTGCTGCCACCGACGAAGACACTGGTGTGAATGCTTTAATATTTTATGACTTTGTATCGGGTAACAATAATCAATGGTTTGCCATAGATTCGGCTACTGGATTAATAACCACCCAGGCTGCATTGGATCGCGAAGTAGAGGGTTCGGTCGAGTTGAGTATATCGGCAAGGGATGGCGGCCCTAATCCCAAGTGGGCGTATACACAACTCAAGGTTACCATACTGGATGAGAACGATGAGGCACCACAGTTTACACAGAGCCAAATCAATGTCAGCTTAAGTGAAGCAACACCACCGCATACCTTAATTGCCATGTTAACAGCGAATGATCACGACCAGGGCACAAATGGTTCAGTGACTTATACGCTGTCCGCTGTAACCGAGAGAAAATATCCTGAACAATTCCAGCTAGATACTCTAACAGGCCAATTAACAACGAAAAAAACCCTAGATCGTGAATTACAACAAAATTATGAAATTTTAGTAATCGCACGTGATCAAGGTACACCACCAAAATCATCCACAGCCACGGTAAATCTCCACATAGAAGATGTCAATGATAATGCACCAGAATTTTATCCGAAAATGTATTTTCATGCGTTGGCGTTGCCAAGTCAAGGTGCCGGTGGTGGCGGTGGTGGCAGTTCTGTTGTGGCAACTTCGCAAGATCTTGACATTGTAAACATGCTGCAAAAGCCATTATTAAAAGTTTTTGCTACTGATCGTGATGAGGGTGATAATGCCTTAATTACTTATACCTTAAATACAGGTGGTGATGGTTTATTTGTTGTCGATACATGGTCAGGTTCGATCATGTTCAGCTCTAAGGTTATAAAAGCAACCACGACAGCAACGACAACAGCCTCTGGAGCGACATCCACATCTTCCGCCGCCACATCCACCACAGCAGTAATGCAAGATATTTTACATCACTTTACAAAGCCTTTGTATAAGCTCCACATTACAGCCAAAGATCGTGGTGAAAGGCAAAGCGAACAAGATGCTTTGGTCGAGATAATAATGCAAGAAAAGCTTCAAAGCTTAGACTTTGATTCCTATTCGCAAACCTATGAGTTTCAGCTTAGCGAAGATAATGCCTTCGAAATGCCACACATTGGCCGGGAAGTGGGTCAGGTACAAATCAAACTCCAGCAGCAGTTGGCATCTTCGGAGACATTGGAGTACTACATAGTCTTCGGAGATCCGGAGGAGAATTTTTTGATAAACAAAAAGACAGGTATAATTACTACGAACAAGCCCATAGACCGCGAGCAAGCCAATCAATATCAGCTGGAAGTAGTGGCACGTCGAGGCCTAGCCTATGGCAAGTGTCTGGTTCACATTTCGATTCAAGACCTCAATGACAATCGGCCTGTATTTGCTCAAGAACGAGATGATGAAATCTACTTGGCTGAAAATTCAGCAGTGGGCCAAGAAGTTTACATAGCTCGTGCCAGAGATCGCGATTCAGGCAATAATAGTCGGATAACCTACACATTGACATTTAATCCGGACATGATGTTTCGCATTGGTCCCTCAACAGGTGTCATATATCTTCAGAAACCTATAAAAGCCGATCCTGGCTCTAGTCTTCAACTCGAATTGACGGCCACCGATCATGGCAAGCCCAGTCTCTCCAATAAGCATGCAATTACCGTCATCGTTACTGATGTCAATGATCACACACCAGTATTCGAGTACACTTCGTATGAGACATCTCTGCTTGAATCCACGCATGTCAATGAACGCTTTTTCTCTGTGGCTGCCCACGACAGAGATTTAGAGCTCAATGGTCGCATATCTTATGAAATCATTGAAGGCAATTTAGCGCAAAAATTTGGCATCTTTCCTGACGGTTTTCTTTTTGTCAGATCTGGATTGGATCGCGAAGATAAGGATTACTATGCCCTCACGGTGAAGTGTCATGATGCTGGTGAGCCACAAAGATCCGCAGAGGTGCCAGTGATCATACATATTATTGATGAAAACGACAACGCCCCTCAGTTCACAAACAATTCTTTTACCTTCAGTCTTCCGGAAAATGAACCGGCCGATGCATTTGTGGGCAAATTGACCGCTTCCGACAAAGACATTGGCAGAAATGCTGAACTAATCTATACTCTGGCCTCACCTGTTAAGGATTTCACCATTGACTCAAGAAATGGTTTCATTAAAGCCCTGAGGCCTTTTGATAGAGAAGAATTGATACAGAGAATGCCCTCTTTGACGGCATCGTCCTCTAGTTTAATGAATGGTCTGGCGGGTGCTCATAATTACATTCTGCTAGAAGCCATAGTCGCAGATAATGGCACACCACGCCTTAAAGACAAAGTCAAAATTAAGATTATAATCACCGATGTCAATGATAATGCACCCGAATTTGTGAGGGCTCCATACCGGGTACAGATTTCCGAAGGTTCTTTGGTAGGGACACAGATTATGAGAGTTTATACGAATGACTTGGATGAGGGCCTTAACGGCGATGTCTACTATTCCATTGTTAAGGGCAATCAAGAAGGCCGTTTCGTTATCGATGACGCCACGGGACAGTTGTCGTTGGCCCGTAAACTGGATCGTGAATACCAAGAGGAATATGAACTACTGGTAATGGCTAAGGATGCTGCCATTGAAGGTCAACAACTGAATTCAACTACTACCGTAACTGTAGAGGTACTTGATGAAAATGATGTGGCCCCGAAATTTGTCGAAAGTCTTACTGAAATCGCCGTGCTAGAAACCACAGCAGTGGGTACGGAATTAATGCGTTTCAAGGCTATAGATTTGGACTTGGGCATCAATTCGCAGATATCATTCTCTCTGACTGCTGGCAATCGTAAGGACACCTTTCACATTGATTCGTACACTGGCATTTTGTATCTACATAAACCTTTGGATTATGAGGAAACTACGGCATACAACTTGAATATCACCGCATCGGATGGCGGTTCACCTCGTCTATGGAGTACCACAGTGTTCACGGTACACGTGCAAGATGAAAACGATAATCCTCCTAGTTTTCCTAACACGGCCATTGTAAGACAGATCAAAGAAGGTATTGATTTGAAGACTCCCATTGTCACGGTGACAGCTGAAGATCCGGATTCGGGACTGAATGGCAAAGTTACCTACAGCATAGTGAAACAAGAGCCGGAACTACCAGGTGGCAGACACTTTGGCATTAATACACAAACTGGTGTGATCCATACTCTGAGGGAAATTGACCGCGAATCCATCGATACATTCCGTTTGACCGTGGTGGCTACAGATCAGGCTCAAAAGCCGGAAATGCAGTTGTCCGCAGAAAAACTTGTCACCGTAATAGTAGAGGATATCAACGACAACGCTCCGGTGTTCGTGTCCATGAATGCTGCTATACTGCCATCGAAAAATCAACAAATGTATGCACAAAATCGTGATGGAGCCTTAATTATGCAAGTCCATGCTACCGATGCTGATTCATCGAGCAACGGTATTGTGACCTATGAACTTGTCTCGGGTAACACAGAACTCTTTAGGCTACAACGCAACACCGGAGCCATAATGTTAAGAAAGCCCATCGCTAAACCGGAAGTGCGCTATCAACTGTCATTGAAAGCTACCGATGAGGCAGTACAAAATGAACGTAAAAGCTCCGATGCTTATATCACCATCATAGCCACCAGTCCCACCGGCGTTATGGGACCCGTGTTTGATCAGCGTGAACAAAGTGGCTCGGTGTATGAAAATGAACCCATCGGTACGAGTATATTAACTGTAAGCGCTCGTTTAAATACGGCTGAGATTGAATATTACGTTACAAATGTCACGGCGGTCGGTACGGGCACGGTTGCGTCAACATATGCTACGGGTTTGTCGTCGTTCTCGTCGTCGTCGAAAATGTTAAATGAACGTTTATTCGATATAGATACTAAGTTGGGAATTCTTTCAACCGCCAAGGAATTGGATCGTGAGGTGGGCGCTGATATGTATGAAGTGGAAGTGTACGCAGTAGCTTTAGGTGGCAGTCCAAGGACAACAAATACTAAGGTGAGTGGATTAAAAATTACTGTTGTAATGATATGAATGGTTCAAAATTACTTACACAAACGGTAGAGAATAAACGGGAACTGACATCTTCACATGTAAATGAGGATGCAGTTTTCTGTTTTTATATAAATCAGAGAAAAAATTAAAAATTTATAAATTAAAAACTTCATAACCAAGGTATTTTAAAAAAAGCTTACGAAATTAAATTAAATTTAAAAAAATGTGGGGTAACAATCCCAGATTTGAAACAACAGAGAACCAATGGCCTTTCACGCAGCGATAGGTTTCAGAAACTCTCTGATCTTGAGGTCACCGTGACATAGTTGCCGGTCCAAAGGAATTTGGTGTTAAAGTGACTGATTGTAGTCGATATTTCTCAGAACTTTATGGATGTAATGAAATTGCTCAGGTGCCAAGCACAAGCCTGGTTCATAGTTTAGAAGAATACTAAGAAATATTGAAAATAATATAATAATAATAATATAATAATAAAATTACTTTTTATACCCACCCTGTGTTTGTCACAAACAATATATATATGTATTTATATATATATATATGTAAAGGGTGTCCCAACAAGAACGCAAGATTTAAATTTGGCGCCATTCGAAGTGCCATTATTTGACATTTGAACAATTGTTATTGTTTTTCAGTAGAAGAGTCGAGGTTAGTAAAAATGGAGCGCTACTCGAATGAACAATGCATTTTCATTGTAAAATTGTTTTGCCAAAATGGTGAAAGTTTTGCGGCTACAGTTCGCAAATTACGATCAACATGGGGTCACAATAATGCTCCAAAAGAGTCAACTGTAACGAGATTAATGGATAAATTTGCCAAAACTGGGTCTGTTAGTGATGTAAAGACAACAACGCGCCTTCGACCAGGTCGGTCGACCAAAAATGTCGCAGCTGTACGAGATGATGTCGCTCAAACTCCATCCAACTCAATTCGACACCGTGATCAGCAAATTGGTGTCTCCAAATCCACTATGCAGCGAATTTTGACGAAAGATTTGCATCTTCATGCATACAAAGTTCAATTGACTCAGGAACTGAAGCCAGCTGACCATGGACAGCGAAGAGAGTTCGTTAATTGGGTATTGGAGAGACAACATGAAAATGCTGATTTTGCCGATAAAATCATCTTCAGTGACGAGGCCCATTTCCACCTGGATGGCTTCGTCAATAGGCAGAATTGTCAAATTTGGGGTGAGGAAAATCCTCGAGTGATTCGCGAGAAGCAAATGCATCCTCAAGGTGTCACTGTGTGGTGTGGATTTTGAGCTGGAGGAATCATTTGGCCTTTTTTATGAAAATGAGGCATGTCAAGTGCAAACAGTCAATGGTGTTCGGTATAGTGAAATGATAACCAGTTTTTTCCTGCCTAGAATTGAAGAAATAAATGTGGAGGGCATGCGGTTTTAAAGAGACGGCGCCACATTGCTGCATCAGTCATTTCCCGGTCGTGTTATTTCGCGTTTTGAAGACCAGAATTAGTCGCCTAGATCGTGCGATTTAACACCATTAGACTTTTTTCTTTGGGGGTTTTTTGAAGTCGATGGTTTACGCGAATAAGCCGACCACGACTCAAGTCTTAAAAGAGGAAATTGGACGCTGCATTAATAAAATACCACGGCATTTATTTAAAACGGTCATTAAAAATGTCATTAAAAGATCGCATGTGTGCCAGCAAAGCCGCGGCGGTCATCTGCCCGATGTGTTGTTCCTTTAATATCTGTGTTTTATTTAAAATTTAAATCTTGCGTTTTTGTTGGGACACCCTTTATATAGGGTGGCGCATAAGGGACGCTAAAATTTGATCAGTGAATACATTTTTTGTGTAAGTCTTTTTTCGCCTCTTTACAGAATTAACTAAATAATACTTGGGAAATTTATGATGAAAAGGCTCAGCACAGAACAAAGAACCAAAGTTATTCAATTTTACTTGGAAAGTCAGCATTCGACTAATTAGATCATATCGAAATTCCTTTCATGTTCGAAATGCTCCTAGCGCTCCAACAATTTACCGATTGGTTCAGCGTTTTGAGCAACAAGGGGCTGTCTGTGATCTTCCGCGTGCTGGAAGACCTCGAGCAGTTCGAAATGAAGTGACTATTGCTCGCGTGCAAGCAGGTATTAAGGAAAACTCCGAAACTTCTACCAAGCGACATTCTCAGCATTTAGAGATGTCTGGGCGGTCTTTGCAAAGAATGTTACATATGTTACATCTTTTCCCGGATAAGATGCAATTGGTTAACGAGTTAAAACCAAATGATGCTCAAGAACGCATTCAATATGGTCGCCGTTAACGTTACTTATGCGCCACCCTATATATTTTATAATATTTGTTGTATCGAATATTCCATTAGCAATTCCTAATGCCGAGAAACAAATCTAATAATGTAACCAAATCTATGAATTTCATACAATTGGGCTGCAAAGAGCCCAAATCACTTTTAATTTCTTTCTGACTGTTATGAGAATATTAAATTTTTGATCGCTTGTTGGGTCCAAACTCTGATACGCCCATAACATATAAGTTATTAGTATGATAAATTCATTCCCATCAATTCGATGGATGGTAAAGAATAATGATAACTTGATTACGTTACATTATATTCATACACTTAGCTACAGAATTTGCTTATTTACACAAAAACCGGAAATTATAAATTGTAAAAGTATACAATTCAAAATATCCATTGCAATATGCAATATGTCTGACTTCCATAAAACATGAAAAGAAAAAGAAAACATAATGACATTCATTTAGATCCATGACAAATGTGACAATATCGTACAATTGCCATAACAAAGCACTCTATGAGGGTTAATTCTATAATTCGCCATGTTTCTCGGCTTAGTTTAATGGCAATTAGTTCTAATTTGCAGATACATCACAACATCAATGGCCATTTACATTTGCAACATGGTGCAGATACAATTTTTATAGTTTTATTTTCATGTACGACACTTAGCTCTGCGAGTGTTCTGTGGCAATGGCCAAAGTTGATTTAACAATAAAAACTGGTTCAAATTTATAGCCCTTAAAGTCTTAAATTTCAATTTAAAAACACTTTTTGTGTGAGTGTGTGCATGATGTGGTTGGGGTTCCTGTGAAATCCTGTCTGTCTCACTTACTGCCAGGTAAACAGCACCGACAGTGTCACTCATACGCACTCAAAACTTAAGAGTAGTATGAGGAGGCATTCATGATCAACCCAAAAAAAGACAAAAAAAAGGAGAGATATCTAAACACCTAAGTTATAGGATTCATTCATGCATACATTTTGAAATTTATAACATTTGTTATCAAATTTCGTGGTAATCATCATAAACTTTTGAAGACTCAACATAATTTCCAACTATTAACACCAACCAGCCACACCGCCAACTGCCAGGCAACAACTGCCAAGCGACTACGGCCACCACCACCGACATTGTCGTCATCATCATCATCATCATTACTAAGACGAGAGTTTCGAAAACAAAAAAAAAAAAATGTTGGATGTTGTTGGCCAAAAGGAAAGGAATGAAAAAAGGACATATTGGTGTTGTTGTACACATGTCTCCCTCCATACTGGTGGCAAACACTGTAAGGAATAAAAGTGTCAGAGGGAGGGTAGGAGGGAGAAATGAACGAAAGAAAAGAAAAAAAAACGAACGAAAATCAGCATAATAATTGTTTAACACTTCCATATGAACTAAATCCCTTCGGTTCGGTTCCACAACATCAGGGACAACACCTAGCCAGGGTACAACACACACTTGTGAACGTGTCTGTGCCATTCACAGCTGTGTTGGGTGCATTTGCTGCATGATGTTGCTGTTATTGCCAAAGTTAATAGTGAAATATCTTTGGTAATGATTTTTTAGTAGTGTTGTTATACAAGTGATATTTTTAATGCTTTCATTTTTTCTTCCCGTTTGCCGTTCAACTTTGTCGTTTCTTTAACGTTTTCTTGTTACAAGAGAGCATTACTTACGCCATGTGTAATTTGTGGCACTCTACAGTATTGAAAGTTATTATAAGTTGTATGTGAATTTTGTACTTTTTTCCAGTTGAAAATTGTTGTCGAGTTTAATGTTTCTTACAGACTAATGTCAAAACCACTGAACTTTATTATTTCTTTTGTTTGCATAGTCACTTGAAACATTTTCTACGAATATCAATCAGAAAATTATAATTTTTAATACAATTCAATACCTTGCTTAATTAGTGATGACTGCGGAATTGGTTACTGCTTTAAAAATAACTTGGCAAATGCATGAAATCACTGAAATTAGTGTTTAAATTCCAACATTAAAACACACAAAAATTTTCTTGCGTTGGATAAGTGATAAATGTTCTTAAAAAAATGTTACATAAAGATGCTAAAATAAAGTTTTTTTCCAGAACTACATCTAAAGAGAATTCCTTTCAGCTCTGTATAACTTCGACAAGATGATGCAACTTGTCAAATAGCCAGGCCTGTTTTGGCGGAATTGAACTGAAAATTACCCTATAAGTTGATTTCAAAACACTCCACATTCTGTTAGCTCTCAAGCAAGTCTCCTGGCATCACCTGATATTTTTGTTAACAAAACAAAACCAATAAATTTGAATGATTTAAAGCAAGGCATTGAAATTAGGTAATCATAAAAATCAAGGGGATCATTTTAACACAATTTTGTTTCTAAACCATTGGAAGAACTTACAAAATTGCCTTTTCGTTGAAGTTAACTGGGTATGTTAAAATTGAACCAAGATAATTTTTGCAATCTTAAGTTTTATTGAGATAGACCCATTAATCATATCCACTAAACGTCCTGATGTAATCATGCAACATCCAAAATAGTTTCCACTGTATCTTGTTTTTCAAAAAAAAAGTTGGTTTCTGGGAATTAAATGAAAAAAGTTATTTGAATTTTCAATGCAGCAACTTTTATCTGTCACACTAGTGTATAAAATTTGCCATGCTATGCTGCATCCAGTCCTTGTGCATGGTAATTAATTTTGATCGAATTCCATTTCGGTCGAATTCCAAATTTATGGCCTTAAATAAAGGAAATATTTTATAATAGGAGATTGCAAGATTTACCATTGTACGATGTCGTGATAAGCGCACACACGATCTTAGGTTCTGATAGCGGCTCTTACCTCTATATCGTAGTCAAAACTTCCTTAACTGGCATTCATCTTTAAGCGGTAGAAGCCAAGAATGGAGTCGATAAACGGAAATGCATGCAAACACTCTGAGTCGGGTGGGCTATCTGTATAGAAATTTATTAACTTTAATTTGTTTTAATTTTAATTTTATAATATTTCAATTTCTTCACTTATTAAGTATAACCAGTAGATTCTTAGGAATCCATAGTGGGTGCCACATATTTTGTAAGGATATGAATTAAGACTTTGTAAGGATTTTTACAACACCCTCTTTTAAAGATTTAAAATATTTCTTCCTGATAATATGACTAAAATCACAGGTAATATAATGCATTTAATTTAATTAAAATTTAATTTAATTTAAACTTAAATTTTAATGCAAATCAGTCTTCGTTTGTGACAGAAATTTTAGACATCTTACTTTGAGGCCCCAAAGCGGCAAATGGAAATTAAAGTTTTCTTTAAATATAATTAAAAATAATTTTTAGTACGGTTTTGTGTATTGAATGGAATGCACAATTTTGTTCAGCTGGTTGCGATGAAAATTTGACAGGACATTAAGAATTGATTTAAAAGCATTTTGGGTTAGAGCTCGAGCCAGGTAAACATATTTCTTTGAGTATATGTCACCTCGAAATTCTCACGAACTCTTCAAATAGTTGAGTCTAATAAAAAACAAGTCTGCTAAGTAACTTTCGGAATCGTCCCTACACAAAGGGTCTCGTTTAGCGACTCTGAAAAAAAGAGGGACCATAATTTATATGAAATTGTTCGACTTTTTTCCAAAATTAGTACACAAACCATCGGCTTAATGGTGGCTTTAGTTGCACAAATGTCATTATATGTTGGAACAATTTGCGATGTCTTTCTGCCCAATTTTTCTTTAGACTGCTATTCAAAGAACGATTTCTAATAAAATTTAGAAATCCAAAGGTAGACGTCTGGACTCCATTTAGGCATCACCTCGAAATTCTCACGAACTCTTCAAATAGTTGAGTCTAATAGAAAACAAGTCTGCTAAGTAACTTTCGGAATCGTCCCTACAAAAAGGGTCTCGTTTAGCGACTCTGAAAAAAAGGAGGACCATAATTTATATGCAAATTTTCGACTTTTTTCCAAAATTGTCAATCATTAATACACAAATCATCGGCTTAATAGTGGCTTCAGTTGCACAAATGTTGGAACAGTTTGCGATGTCTTTCTGCGCAATTTTTCTTTTGACTGCTTTTCAAAGAACGATTTCGAATAAAATGTGGAAATCCAAAGGTGGACGTCTGGACTCCATTTAGAACGTTTCTTACCGATACAAATTAGTGGAATTTATGTACTAGAATATACACATTTGTGTCAGTAAGTAAGTGATTTGTAAGGCTTGTCTCGCGTAATGGACCATTAAAAACAGTGATATTTGTAATTTGCATATATTCTTATATTTTGCAACGCTTCACAATAAAATTGTTGCCAAATTTCAAGTCTATCTGACTACAGTTGCCAGTGTTGAAGGCATTTGAAATGAGAATATTGTTGTTTGAAATTCTATTCTTCATATAATTGTTTGTTACCACAGTATTTTTTCACTATCATACATTACGTTTTGTTGAATATTTGGTTGTCGAGTAGCACAAAGCTTCGGAAAGTCGAAATTACATATATCATATCCAATACCTCCTTACACTGTTTCTTGTCCAATTGGGTTTAAATGAAAGACTTAGGACACGAACCTCTTCAGTTGGAAAAATTGAAGAGTTTAATACTAACATTTCATTGGACTCTTTGAAGAACTTAAATTTACAAAACAAATTGTAAAGCACCATCAGTTCGTTGACAATTAAAAAATAAATAAATAAAAAAATAAATCCTTGCCGCTAATACAATGACACGTTTTCACAGACCATATTGATACACTGCAACCATATAGATTTCATTATTCCGATCATCTCGTTTTAACGCACACGTCACGATAAACATGATAAAAGTTATTTAGAAAATGTCTAAAACAAGCTAGCAGATGCTTATCTCTGCATTTAGGGCATTCCATATTCGTCAAGTACCAGACTACACAACTTTTCACACTTCTCGTTTTCTATACTTGATGGTCCCTGGGGTAAACAACGCATTAGTGTTGTAGCATATTTCTGTTTGTAGTCATACCCAAGCGGGAAAGAAGCCAACTAGATGTGGGGAGTTGGAGAAAATCTTGGCAAATAGCAAAAAGGTGTAAAACTCTATGAGTTTAGATATATTTAAGGCTATAAGTGTAAATTTTGCAGTTATGGTTATGTGCGTAAATGTCTGGGACAATTTCTAGTCTATAGCCTCGGGTTTTTTTTTTCGTCATCCTAAGTGTTTCAATTAGAGTGGTGCTGGTGATGGCGGCATCGATGTTACACAGTTTGAAGGCGTTATATTGCACATTTTTTGTTGTTGATTTACGAATCATGTTTTGTCAAATAATAATAAAAAGCGATGTGTTTTATAGGTGGTGGGTTGAATCAAATTTTGCTGTAGAAAAGAAGTTTGAAAATGCTTTAGGCCTATACGTAATGATTATGTGGGAGAAAAAGTATTACGCCAGTAAAAAATAAGTTACAGTGGAAACTATTTTGGATGTTGTATAATTACATCAGGACGTTTAATGGATATGATTAATAGTAGGGTAATATTCAGAAAATAGACACTACACTTTCTCAACAGAACTTAAGATTACAAAAATTATCTTGATTTAATTTCAACATACTTAGTTAACATCAAACAAAAGGCAAAGGAAATTGCTCTGAATACAAAGGGTGGCGCATAAGTAACGGTAACGGTGACTATATTGAATGCGGTCTTGGGCATTATTTGGTTTTAACCCATGAACCAATGGCATATTATATGGCAAAAGATGTAACATAACATGTAAAACTCTTTGCAAAGACTACCTAGACATCTTCAAATGCTGAGAACGGTGTTTTTCTCAATACTTGCTTGCACTCGAGCAATGGTCACTTCACCTCGAACTGCACGAGGTCTTCCAGCATGCGGAAGATCACAGGCATCCTCTTGTTGCCCAAAACGCTGAGCCAATCTGTAAATTGTTACAGCGCTAGCAGTATTTCGAATATGAAAGAAATTTCGATATGATCTGAATAATCAAAGTAAAATTGAAGAACTTTGGTTCTCCTTTCTGCGCTGAGCCTTTTTATCATAAATTTCCCAAGTATTATTTAGTTAATTCTGTAAAGAGACGAACAAAAAAAGACCTAAACAATAAATGTATTCACTGATCAAATCTTGACGTTGTTTATGCGTCACCATATATAAGCAATCGCATTGACTATCTTCTTCCTAGGTGGTGACTGAAATAAACATACTCATTTATTATACGCCGCCGGTAGAAAATAATTTCAAGCCCTTCGATCTTCTACGCTTCACCTCCAGTTCGTCTCACCAAGTTTCGATAGTATTTCAAAAGCCTGGACCTTCCAACGGAGTTTTGGCCGTCCTCTTCTGCGCCTTCCATCGAGTTCGTTCTCGAAAACTTACCATGCCGGAGCATTTGGTTTCATCCGCATGACATGACCCAAACAACGCAATCGCTGTATATTAATGCGTTTGACCACGTCGATGTCGATATATAGCTCATACCGTTCATTGTTCATGGGACGCCGATACTCTCCGTTAACTATGATGGGTCCATATGTATTCCAGAGCATTTTCCTTTCAAAAACTGTCAATACTGCTTCATCCGCTTGCGCCATAATTCAGAATTCTGCGCCATATAACAATACAGATAGAACCAACGTCTGGTGCAGTCGGATTTTTGTTTGCCGAGAGAGGGCTTATCGTTGAATCGCTTGCTTAGCCCATAGTAAAATCAATTAGCAAGCAATACTTTCCTCTTTATCTGCATACTGACATAATTCGTTTTGTTTACAGCGGAACCGAGGTAGATGAATTCTTCCACCACTTTAAAATTATAGTTGTCAACGTTCTCACAGCGTCCCAAATGAGTCGACTCTTTGTTCGTTAAAACCAACAACTTTGTTTTGTCCTCGTTTACCACCAGACCCATTTTCGCTGCTTCTTTCTCGATGCTTGAGAAGGCTGCAGTAACATCTCGCAGTTTTCTGTGAATAACGTCTATGTCATCTGCAGATGCGAGTAACATATGGCTTTTGTTAAAGATGGCACCAGTCCTCATAATCATTTCAAACAGTATGTTGAAGAGGTAGCACGATAGACTATCGCTGCCGGCCTAAACGCTCATTTGGTGTAAAAAGGCTCGCTTAGATGTTTGCCTATCTTCACGGAAGACTTTGTGTCAGCCAGCGTCATTCTACAAAGACGTATAAACTTTGTAGGAATTCCAAACTCGGACATGGCCTCATACAGTTGTTGCCGTATGGGGCTATCGAATGCAGCTTTATGATCGACGAAAATATGGTACGTATTGACCTGTTCTTCTTTGGTCTTCTCCAGAATTTATCGCCGTATGAATATCTGGTCAGTTGTTGATTTACTAAGTCTAAAGCCACACTGATAATATCCAATCAGGTCAGTTAGAATCGGCTTCAGTCTTTCACATATCACACTCGACAGGACCTTATAAGCGTGATATGTGAAAGACTGAAGCCGATTCTAACTGATCTGATTGGACATTATCAGAGTGGGTAAAATACTGATACCGCGATAGTTTTTACAACCACTCGATCGCAATTTTTAAACACAGAACACTATATATGAATGAAATATGCGATTATCATTTTTATACACTCTTCAGAATTTCATACATTTTTCCAAATAATTTTGATTGTATCTTCTAAGTCTGATATCAAAGACTTAAAAATTGTCATCAAATCTTTTGTATGTCTTCTATTTGTATTTCGTTATTCCGTCAAGTAGGATGCAAACAATATAAACAGTTCATATAACTGTGATAATGATGGAATATAAATAATTGTAGTTGATTTCTTTAATTTCAACAACCATGTTTGAAACAATGATTTTCAACAATAAAAGTAACACCGAACCTACTACTTACTACTTAGTGTTTGAATTCAACAAACACACCAATAGTTTTAAGTGTTACCATAACGACAATCATAAATATTTTAGATTTATAAGCAATTTCATATGTCAGATGCCATTAGTGCGACTTACATTATGTTACAATGTATTGCAAACGGCAATATAAATTTAATAAGAAACAACAAGTAGGTTAAGATTTATTGGAATTTTTAATGTTCATACGTGCAGTTAGTTTAATTTATGGGAAAATATGAATAATTTGATATGAAGGAGGTCTAAATGTGAATGTTATTTAAATTAGTTAGGCGAAACAGAAATCGCAATGCAGTAGTTGGAGCTCTCATACTTGGATCTGATGTTGCAAAACATTTTCATGAAAGTAAAGACAATCGTGGTGTTGTAACTTCTGTTTTATATTTCACCTTTTTTTTTAGCTGACAGATGTGGTTTAACCAAACATTCGTAGAAATTAGTTTTGTCGGCTGAAATTACTCAAATTTAACGAACTTCGGTGTTGAAATGTAATTAAAGTTTATTAGTAATAATATCATTACTTTTCTGCCTTTAAAATCCGGAGTATATAATACTAACATATTACAAATCGGATTATATTATATAACAACTGTATATTTGAGATTTAATAACAAATTTGTCCCTTGACGAACAAAAATCACACCAGACCCTAGTTTTACCTATCATTCCATATACCTGAGGTTCCTGGTTTATGACTCAAACGAATGAATCAGTACTAGGATTTTTAAGAGGAAATTATCCCGAAAAAAATCCATGAACCCATCATCTTCAACAGATAGTATCTCAATTGTGTGACTTGTATACTGACATCGGCATAGTCAAGGGCATTAAAACACAAAGATTTCGTTGACTAGGTCGTGCTGTTGAACGTAAATGTATTAACATGAAAAGTCTCCAATAACAAAGTTGGTGTACGCACAATAGAGAATTGTTTTTGGGAGAATTATGATTTTGAAACACGGTGAAAATTTGATATATCGGATTAGAGAGGAGGAGCAGAAGACAGAAGCGACCAAAAGGGTAATATGTAGTTCATTCGAGCTTCGATACAATCATCTATCTTTCTGCTACGGGCACCTCGATGTGCAAGCGGATACTTCAGGCAGTTGAGTAATCAACAAGCCTAGCAAAAACGTTCGTAACTAACGTTCGGAATGGAAATTAAATAGATTCCATGTAGTGGGTCCAAAAATAAAAATACCGATAAGCCCACTGAATTTTGGAAGCATTCCTACGTCCCATTCATTGAATGCTGGAGAGTTTGTTTATTTTTGTCATGGTAACATTTATCTTGAAGTTCATAAATTTGTTCCTTTTCACCATTACTGATTTTGAGATTCAGCTGATACATAGTTTTTTTAAATCCTAGAGAATTTTTTTTTTATACTCATGGATATAATAACCATTGCAGAAAAATTGCCCGAAATATATTAAAACTAATTTCTGATACCATAAACATTCTGGTAAATTTCATCACTTATCTATTTAGTTTCAAGACATATGAATCCATATTGTGAACAATTTAGGTTATAAACATTGTGAGGCTCTTAGCCTAAGTCATTCTATCTTTGACATTAGAATTGTTGTCGATTTAACCACAAAAATATATTTGAGACATAAGAAAGTAATACAAATGGAATGAAATAAAACCAAATAAATACAGATATGGGTTTAATCAAATATCCAGCTTTTTGTTAAAATATTAGAATTTAAAAGAGTGACCATTTCTCACTCTTGTTTGAAAGGCAAATATTTTGTTGCTTAAAGCATCGTCATCTTTTGAAAATATTATTGGTGGGGCACTGGAGAGAAATTTTGTAACAAATTTGTTGACAAAATATATTTATATTGTTGCATCAATATTATTTTCGTGCTTAATCTTCCATCTCTCCCTTTATAGTAGATAAAAATTTTTTTTTTTTTTTCTTCATTCATTTTCTTTATTGGATCTTTCTTACGAAATTTACAATATGTATTCAAATCTTAATCCTATCTTAAACTAAAGTATCCTGCCATTGCCGGATCTTGTTTTTGGCGAACAGATCTGTTATCACTGGACCAAGTCTAGCGTGTCCTTTCTTTTTAGCCGTATATGGCCGGGAAAATGCTGAAGGCTTTGAGCGAGTGGGTTTGAGTGGGAGGACAACTTCGATACATATGACCTGCTTAATTTTTTCATTTCCTCGGAAATATAAGGAATGTTTAAATCTTTGTGTATGTTATCATTCCTAACATACCATGGGGCACCACAAATTTGACGCAGTATTCTTGACTGTCTTCTCTGCAGCTTATTTATGTTAGAAGCCGATGCCGTTCCCCACAACTGGATGCCGTATGTCCATATTGGCTTCAATATGTTTTTGTAGATGGTGATTTTATTTTCCAAACTGAGAGTAGACTGGGAGCCAATAAGCCAGTGGAGTTCAGCCATTTTTAATTTCAATTGTATGATTTTTGAGTCAATGTGATTTTTTCAAGTGAGACGTCGATCAAGGTGAATACCCAAATATTTGACATGGTTATGAACGGGTATGGTACTACCGTGAATAGTGAGGGCTGGGCAATTGTTCTGTCTAAGAGAGAATGTAACCTGTACACTCTTAGTGGCATTTACTTTTATCTTCCACTTTTCGAGCCAAGATTCTAATGTGTGTATATGAGACTGCAGTTGTCTAGAAGCCATTAATGGGCAAGTGCTAGTGCTCATGAATGCAGTGTCATCAGCGAAAGTTGAGGTTTGAATTAGGGTTTGCACAGGCATGTCAGAGGTGTAGATGGTATATAGTATAGGGCCTAGTATACTGCCCTGAGGAACTCCTGCTGAAACTTTTCTTTGAGTTGAAACAGAGTCTTTCGATTTTACTACAAAAGATCGATCCTTCAGATAGCTCTCCAGGAGCTTATGGGTATTTGCCGGTAGAAAAGAGACTATTTTGTGAATAAGGCCTTCATGCCACACTTTATCAAAGGCTTGGGAGATGTCTATAAAGAGAGCTGAGCAATATTTCCGATCTTCGAAAGTTTTTCTGATCTGGGTTACTATACGGTGTACTTGTTCTGTCGTTCCATGACCCTTGCGAAACCCAAACTGGTGCGTGGGTATTACCTGGTTTGCTTCAATATAGGGGTACAATATTTGGAGAAAGATCTTTTCAAACAGTTTAGATAAAATAGAGAGTAAACTTATGGGTCGATAGGATGTAATTTGTGACAGTTCCTTTCCAGGTTTTGGGATCATTATTATTTCAGACAGCTTCCATGATTGAGGAAAGTAACCAATTCGAAGTATAGCATTAAATATAAATAAAACTAATTTGAGGATATTGTGGGGGAGTTCTGAAATCATTTTCGCTGTTATTTTATTGTGTCCAGGAGATTTATTCATTATCAACGAGAGAACATTTTTCTTTAAGAGAGATAAACTTATTTTCATTGGATTTGTGACCATTGGGCTAATGATCGTCGGATTCATACGAGAGATTGTATCGTTAGGAGTAAATACTTCTTCCAGATGATCAGCAAATTCTTTTACTTTTTCATCACTACTCCTTGCCCAACCTCCATCTTTCATCCGTATTGGAGACTCCTGTGTTATAGGACGCTGTAGTTGTCTTATGGCCTTGTACAGGCTATAGTTAGTGTTTTGTGTGGCTCCTAGACGAGATAAATAGCGGGCCTCGGAGATTTCTTTTTTTTCATCCAGAGTTGACCTCAGTTTTGACTTGCACTGGTCGAGACGAGCTTTGAGGTAGGGAGATCTGTGCTTTTGCCATCGTCTTCTCGCTTTCCTTTTCTCTTTGATTAGAGATTCAATATGACATGAGGAGTCATTTTTTGTTTTAGCATGGACCTTGTGCGGAGTTGCCAAGTTTGCGGCAGTTGTCATTGTGGTAGTGAGGACGTTGATGGCAGACTGAATTTCATCTGGTGTTTTAAGAGAAAAGTTTTGCCACAGATGAGAGCTTATGTACATCTTGTATCTCAACCAATTTGTATGCCTGTTTGGAAAATGGTAAGAGATTTCCGGGTTCAAGGGAATGTTAAATACTGTGAGAATTGTGGGGGAGTGGTCTGATGAGAGGTCAAGGGAAAGAGTAACGATGATGTGTTCTCTTGTTATGCCCTTCATAACTGCAAAATCTATGAGATCGGGTGTTTTATTGAGATCGGTGGGCCAGTATGTTGGTTCACCTCCAGACAAAACTTTTAGGCCTGAACTCGATATAGCATTCAGCAATTGCCTGCCCCTGGGGTTGACGAGTCTAGACCCCCAGAAGGTATGTTTAGCATTGTAGTCTCCGGCTGCTATAAACTTGTCGCCAAGAGTAGAGAAAAAGTGTGAAAACTGGTCTTCGCTTATAACATATTTGGGAGGGCAGTATATGGAAGAAACTATTATGTTTAATCCAGTTAGTGCAACTGAAGTGGCTTGTATGTGATCAGTTTTATATTCGCGTAGAAGGAAGTGCTTTACCTGATCATTAATTATTGCAGCTGTTCCTCCACAAGCTCTGCCACTGGGATGTTTTGTATTGTAGGTTGAGTATCCATTTATTCGGAAGCAATTTTTTAACGAGAAATGAGTTTCAGAGACTAAGACAATGTCGATATATCGGGATTTCAGAAAATACTCTACTTCGTTCTTATGTTGGGTGAGTCCGTTGGCATTCCAGTAACAAATTCTTATAGAGTTCATTTTCTGGTTAATAAAACTTGAATGAGCATATTCTGGTTTCGTAACATTTCTTGCATAATCCCCTGCATATTTGTCATGAAATTATTCATAGTTTTTATGAGGGATTCGATTGAGGTTTCAATATTGTTTTTCTGGGGAGGAGCTTGAGGAACCTGATTTTTGAGAGTTTGTGCATATGTCATTTGAGTCGTCGTTGCTGAATTGAATAAAATAAAATGAATGAATAAAAATAGCCCAGCAAAGAGAAATTTTGCTTTAACTAAAACAAGTATCGAACCTTAAATACATTCGTGTTGAAAGTAGTTTTTAATTAAGTAGCACCTGCCATATTCAATCAAGGCGACAAACTGGTATAATTATTAATAATTTAAGAAACAAAAAAACTTAACACAAGTACTTCGTTTACAGTTCCTTAATTATAGATCACACTTATACGGTTCCATATTACGTGTGAAAATTGCTGCCTTTTATCGAGCCAAAATTCAAAAAAACTTAAGACATAAATACATCGTTTAGAAAAATCTTGTATTTGATCTCAATCTACTGCAGAAATCAAAAATAAGCATCAGCAATTTTAAAACTAGTTTTTTTTTGGCTATAAGGTAAGCCAATTAAAAATCACATATTTCTTTTATGTCTATAAATGGTCGAGTCAATGGGCTGTTGCAGACATTTAATTACGTTCAAAAACAGTTAAACACATTTAAAAATCATATCAACATAAGCACAAATTTAATATTTTAAGACTTAATTACACACCGGAGCAAGTGTTAAAACTAAGTTTTTAGTTTAAGATATAATTTTAGCCTTTTGCGAAGTAAAACCACATTGTAATGTGAGCTACATAAGATTATATTATAAAAGTCGTTATAAATATTTATAATGCTTTTTCCTACGTATAGATATGAAAAAAAACGGAAAACTGTAACAAAAATTTCAAGATTTTTTAACAGAGTTGTAAGAAATTATGTTTTCGTTTCCAACATTTTTCGGCATTGAAGTGAGAAAATTTTGTACAAAAGCATTAGAGGTTTTTTTTTGCCACCATGAAAACCAGTTGGCGCTAGTAAAGTTTTTTTTTTGTTTCCAGCATTTAGTATATTTTTGCTCCGCTGTGTGATTGATAACCGTTGAAAAGTCTTGTTAAAAACTTGCAACATAAGTTAGTTTTTAGGTATTTTGTTTTGATTTACTTGAATATTACATTAAATGAACATAAATAGAGCGTTAGTGTTCATGTTAGCTGGTTAAAAAGACCAAAATAATCTCAACATCAACACTGTAAGTAACAACATTGAATTTTTCTTAATTTTCCGAACAAAATTTTTGATTTTCAAAGTAATTTTTCAAGCGGCAGGTAGTTGAACAGCAGTTTGGGGTATTTTAAGCGGAAAAAGTCGAGCCAATCAGATTTTCAAAGATTTAGACTTAGACTTGTTTCAGTATTTTTATATTTTCTTATTTCTATTTGCTTAACGACTGCAGTTTGTATTCATTTGGATCAACCAACTAATTGTTGGTTTTCTACAAACGTTCTCTATGAAATAAACTCCGGCTGTTTTGTAAAGTAAAGTGTAGGTTGTCTCGTGGCAGTTTTTAATTAATGGCTGTTTATGTTTATGTAACGCCACACTTTCAAGGTTAAGCACTAAGAACAATTCGAAGTAAGATTTATTGGAGAATTACACAAAAACCAACATTTTTAAATAACTAAATATTTTTTTAATTCTACGTTTTGTGAGTTACATAAAAACCAATAGTTTTAAATGAGTAAATATCTTTTCAAATATATTTATGTTTTGTGAATTTCTAAGCTTCAACACATCACTCAAATTACATTGTATAATCTTAATACTTTGTTGCCTTTTGCAATTAAACTCTTTGCTAATCTGTCTCATTTCTGTGCTTCGAATCCACTTTGAAGTGACTGCACCGTTTGTCATTTTTGCTTTCAAATTGATAAAATGATTTGCGACATACAGTTCGCACAATTTTAAGCTACTGTTTGAAAAACGATATCATATTTCGCCACAGTATGAACAATTTGAGAGTTGCATTAATAAACAATTTCATATGGCTTCAGCGTGACATGAAATGCTTAACAATGTATTTAAGATAAAATTGCACATAAATAAACTGCATACAATATATTTACATTTTAATTGTGTGTAGTTTGTGCAGGCAAATAGATAAAGACTTCAAATCACTGTACTGTATTCATCAAAGGTAAAATTAACTTTTGCAACAAATCATCAGTTATGGAATTCTGGGTAAACATTGTATTGTTTTAAAGTGTCAGTGCATGCTCAAAATACTTGCTTTTAAATATTTGTTTGGCTTACTAATTTAGAAAAAAGGTAATTTACTTACGCTACACTCTATTAGCTTATAAGATGTTATGACGGGCGAACATCCAAAAATGGTGCAAAAAGTTGTATTGTAGTTTAGCTTGTTCTTGCAACAGCCTTTATAAGAAGTGTGGCGGATTTCGAAATTTAAAATTACTTACACTAAATAGATGGTATGACGATTATTTCAAATATGAATAAATAAATATAAATTTTGGAAATACAGGTTGACGCAATAGAACGTGCATATTTAAAAAATAGATTAAAAATAAATACAAAAGATATGGTTAAAATAAATCTAAGGCATTGTAGAGTAATAAATGGAGTTTATTTTTTAAAAATAACATCATCTAAATAGTGACAATCTCTACGACGGCATTCCTCTAACCGCAAACGAAAATTATTGAAAACTTTCTTCAGTAATACTGGTGTAATGGCTGCCATTTCACCACGGATATTCTCCTTGAGCTGAACGATGTTTCTTGGATTATTACTGTAGACTTTGTGTTTGAGGTATCCCCCAAAAAAAAAAAAGTCAAGAGGCGTCAAGTCTGGACTACGTGGGGACCATGGGATATCACCTCTTTTCGAAATCAGTCTGCCAGGGAACATCTGCTTCACCACCGCCATGGAGTCATTTGATGTGTGACAGGTAGCTCCATCTTGTTGGAACCAAGTTCTGGAATTCACTACTCTTGAACTTTCAATTTCTGGAGCCAAAAATCCGTCCAACATCTCAACATAGCGTTCCGTATTAACCGTGACGTTTTGACCCCGCGCATTTTCGAAGAAAAAAGGACCAATTATTCCTCTGCCAGAGATTGCTGCCCATACTGTCACTTTAGGACTATGCAATGGTTTCTGGTGTTTGATTTTGGGATTTTCACTGTTCCAGTAACGACAATTTTGACGGTTTACGAACCCATTCATAAGGAAATGAGCCTCGTCATAGAAAAGGATATTGTAAAAATTGGAAAATCGATTAAGCATTTCATTAGCAAATGCGAGCCTTGCTATGAAGTCAGACTCTTTCAATTCTTGTGTTAATTGCAGCTTATATGGATGCAGTTTAAGATTCAATGTTAAAAATCGTTGCAAACTTCGTCACGATAATTGTAAGACAGACGATCTCTTGCGAGTCGACATTTGTGGATTTCCTCGTACTGACTCCATAACTCTCTCAACATTGTCTTCGGTTCTAGATGTTCTTGGGCAACCATTTGTTGACCAATTTTGAACCGGTCTTTTCAAAACGCTTTACCCATATTTTAATTAAATTAGCACTCGGAGCTTCACTAATTCGCCGTAGTCCATATTCAGCACAATATAGTCGCCTATTAGCAATATATGAACGAGAGTTCTCGTAAAATGCGCGCACGCAAAATGCGCGACGCTTCCCGTCGAAGTGATTCATAGCGACTAAAATTCCATGATCCCACCAACTCCGTTTGGAAAGACAAGGCTTTTCAAATACTATCGAAGCTTGGTCACGAATTGGAGGAGGAGCTTAGAAGATGGAAGCGCTTGGAATTGTTTTGTACGGGCGGCGTTAATAGATAAGTTTGTCTATTCCAGCCGCCACCTAAGAAGAAGAAGATGCATTATTGTGGGATTATTTAGAACATACTTTAAACATTAACAAAATTATTTGTATAATGCATTTGGTGAATGATTTATACAACTAGTTTCGCAATTTAGTACTTTGTTTTGACAACTTTTTACTTTGGACTTTGGGATATTTATACCAACACGACTTCATGGTGAACATAAATCACGTTAAATTTCTGTGCGGACTTTATTATTTACATAATTTCTAACACTATTCCGAGATATAATCAAAACTTACAAATAAAATACAAGAGTTGTAGCTATACTCTTCACTATACTTGGTTATATACAAAGACTTATCATCTCAGATATCAACAGAAAGATATTGCACATTCGAATTTATACATAGTCATACAATCATTTTGAGCAAAAGAAACACCAAAAATTGTTTGAAACATTTACGGTTTGATAATGAATAAACTGAGATTATGGGTACACGCTGAGATTGTAGGCATTTTGTAGCAATATCTGGGAATGAAGATGCTAAATGAAACATATGAGCTGGATAAGAATAACGTGCTTCCGTACAATTTCTAATATGGGATAACAAACTTACTTGGCTTGCATTACGAGTTAGTGTCGAATTCATCACATTTTGATCTTGCAATTATTTTGTGTTTCCCAATTTGATAGTATTGTTTAAGATCGAATGAGGAAATTATTACTGAGATAGCGACTATTTTAAATGCTGCAAGAAATCAATTTGTTCAGAGGGATTCAAAAAATTGTAATATGTTTAGACCAAAATCATAAGTCTTAATGAAAATTACGTTGAGTAATATCGTACAATGAATTTTGCAATAAAGTCTTTTCCTGCCTGCACCGATTTATTTTCGGCCGGCCTTCACATTTGTATAACTAAACAAACAAACTATTTCCATCGATTGGCCAACATATTGGCATGATTGAGGCGTCAGCCCTTGTAATACATAGATTCACGAGTATCCACCCAGGATGGTTTACTCTTCCCTATTAATAAGTGTGATAATATTGTTCATAAGATTGTTGATTGAAGCTCCAAAACATTGTGCTGACAAACATTTCTAGTAGACAAATTATCGACAAGTCTAGTGAAATGACCTCAAATTACAGTTCTGACTTGTTATTCAAATGTATGTATATGCCGTTCAAATTATGTGATGTCGCAGTATTGTAAACTTATTGAATGGGAGGAGTTCCCTTCCGATATCCCATTCATGAGATGCAAATGAACTGTGTTTTTGTTTTTTGAGAGGTGAATTAATCTTTAGTCCAAAGCGTTATATAAATGAACTTACAACGAAATTAAATATTATCGTTATAGCATTAGTTTGAGTTTGGAAATTAAGCTACACGATGCCGCCAAGAAGCTGTCAGTCAAATTTGAACTTGATTTCACTGAAATGATACGAAACATTCAAATCATTTGTTTTTTCCTTCCCCAAAAAAAAAAAGATACTAAGGCCATTTGTCATATCTTATTGTCAAAACTTAATTTTTCCCACAAATTCCAAGAGAAACAGAAAACGAAACACAATAACTTCTTCTCAACAAAAAAAGAGACCTAAATTCATTGTCAATGTTAAAATGCTCCACTACCGACAAATGTATCGAACATAAAAATCCATTATATCTTATAAAGCTTTTATGGTTGTTCATGTGATTTTTGTTTTGCTTAAAGTCTATAGCATTTTTTTTTGCGTCCATTCTTTGCGATGTAAATCTTGCAGATAAGTAGATGTGTTTAACCCGAAAAATAAAAAAAATAAATCAGTTTTCAATGTTGAACAAAACGTTATGTTATGGTTGTCATTTTTGTTGAAGATATCTTCTCTCAAATCCGACACAGTTGACGGGGACTTATGAAGGCACATCCGCGCGCATATGTGCGCATGCAGGCTCTTTTGCAGCTTAATGAGTCAAGTTTATGTAAATATCTGTGGCTACGGCTTACCAAGCAGCCAAATGTTTAATCATTTTTAAGTTAAACCATCATGTTTTCTCGTATACATTTCATTTGAGTGCCATCCATTAGCGTTTGTTTGGTAAAATTTGTTGCTTGTGCTTGTAGTTCATTATGATTGTGATTATTGCTGTTTGACTTATTTAGCAGAATTAAGCAAACATAATAAAATATAAGCCAATGTGAGCCAAAAATGTTGAAGAACTTACGATGATGTTACTGCGAACAGTGGTTATGTAGACAGAATGTCTTTGAAAATACTGGACAAAATTTGGTACGGAAAAAGATGCATAAAATGGGTCTTAAGAAATAATGAAACAAAATAAAAACTATATGTACTAAAAGGTGGGGTACATGTTTTGTTTTAAGAAATTTTCTAGATTGACACATTTCCGCTATGAATCCTTTTACATAGCTGAGTTTTCTTGCAGCGAGAAGAATAAACTTCAACAAAATGATTACTAGGAGTTGGGTTAACACTGTCTTCCATTTGACATCATAAATGCAGGGCGCACTCAATATTTAATATAAAATTTATACATTTTTTACATTCTCTAAATTTTTAGCATTTCAAATATAAATAAATAATATTTAAATAATATTTATAATAAATAATAAATAAATTATAAATAAATATAAAGGTCGCTGAAGAGCGATTTGTTGCTCCTTAAAAGAAGCAATTTTTCTGCCGATTTCCTAATGAGAGAACCGAAGTATTCTGTAATATTCGTATGTCTCTCACCTTTAAATTGCATTTACATTCCATGCATATTTTGGCTATTTGGGATTTAAAAATATCCAATATCTAGAGAACAGAAATGTTGTCTCTTAATATTCTTCACATGCTGTTGTTTAGAATATTGCATTTTCAAAATTAGTAGAGAAATTTCTGTCACGTGAACTAACTCACATACATGGCTGACTAAAACGTATGAGCTGGATGAGAATAACGTGCTTCCGTACAATTCCAAATTTAGGGTAACAACCTTTCTTGGCCTGCATTACGAGTTAGTACCGAATTCATCATATTTTGATTCTGCAATTATTTTGTGTTTCCAAACTTGATAGAATTGTTTAAGATTTTGATCGAATGAGGAAATTATTACTGAGACAGCGACTATTTTGAAGGCTTCAAGAAATCAATTTGTTCAGACGGATTCAATTTGTTCAGACCTGACTCATAAGGCTTAATGAAGATTATGTTGAGTAATATCGTAAAATGAATTTTGCAATAACAAATCTCCCTGCCTGCACCGATTTATTTTCGGCCAGCCTTGACATTTGTTGAACTCAACAAAAAAATATTTAAATCCATTGGCCAACATATTGGCATGATTGAGGCGTCAGCCTTAAGCATAATAAAAAAAGTAAAAGCTTTAACTTTCTGAAGTGCTCTGTTGTGAAATAATAAAGAGACCAACGACTTTTTTGTCATGGTGGCCAACATGTTTGTGTGGTACCTGAAGGGTTATGCAATTTAGTCCATACTTTTTCGTAGAATTGAGTTTGATAAAAGTCTGATGTTTGCTAAATTATACTGAATTTAGTGCAATTGAATGAAAAATATCCATCAAGGAATATATAGGTCATATTAGGTAATTGATATCAAAGGTACCAAAAGGGTCGTGATTATCCACTGGTCCATAAAAAATTAGGAAACTACATCGAATGTATTAAGGATTATACATATTGGAGAAATTTGATTGGTTGGTATGCTGCGTTGTGGCAATGCGTATGAAATTTGGTAGAGTTCAATACAAGCGCTTGAAAGATATAAAGCTAAATATTCACACGTTAAATCTATATGTGAGGTACCAGAAGGATTTTGGTTGCTTGGTCGAATTTTTCCATATTTTATAGCAAATTTTCAGTTCATTTAATGGAAAAAGAAACTAAGCTACTAAGCTAAGCTATGAAATATTACAGACAAGAGGTTGAATCGACTCTCGAAATCGACTCTTTGGTATGAGAAATACTGAAAGGCGAGACACAATGGCCCTCCATTTTCTTTCTCGACCCATGCTTAAAGTACCGTTTAGCGTGTACAAAATTTGGTTACTCCTTGAGCAACTGAATATAAGATGTGAACTTATAAATTTCGGACGAGCCATTTTCATTTTCAGAACTATGTTTAAAAGAGGCATGATATGTGGCAACTTTGACTCTGTATAAGTGCTTGAAATATATAAAATTAGCAAGGAATAAATCGATGATTTTTATGGGAGGTATCAGAAGGGGCGCAGCTAATCGGTTGAAATTTTCAAATTGTATCTAAGCAATACGAGCAATACAATGGATACAAATTTAATTTTTTTTTATCGATGGATTAAGTGTCGAAAAATCGGTCAATTTGAATGGAAAGTAAAATATAGCCCATTTATAATTTCAGACTACAATTTGGGAAAATGTTGGACTGCTCCTAGTTTTATCCAAATTTATAGAGATTTACGACAGTTATTATGCCTACCAGTCAGCCAGCTAGTCAGACAGACAGACAGAGGGACACCGTTCAATCGAATTGAAGAGTCATGAAATGCATTTGACTAGAAGATACTTGGCAGCTTTTTAAATCCTTTCTTCTGGGTATTTAATTTTTGCTGCATAAAAAAAGTAAGCTAAATTCATTTTAATGTAGGGATATTCGATCCTCCTCTGTTATCTTGTAGACAAGTAGACAAACGACTAGAGATGATTCTGTTAGTCTACAGATAACGTATCTTTTCCACGCCTTGTTATTATAATACATCAGACTTGTATTACGTTTTAAATTGTAAAACAATTATAGTATTTCTTCCATGAGCTTGTACAGCTCAAATTGATATATTTGAGACCGGTAACAAGTTCTAAATTTTAACATAGAAAGTAAACTTTTTCTGAACTTTTTCTAAAAAATCACTTTTCCAAGTTCAGGTTTGATTTACTTTAAATATTGCCTGGGCGATTATCTGGTAATGGTATGCCCGTCGAAACATTCAAACATAGGGAACTCTCCTTGATGGGCAGTTATAAAATAAAAATTTAAATATCTGAATGATTATATATTTTTCTAAGTGTGTCTAAGTGTGTCCAATGTTTGAAACACTACCATTAAGTGAATATGCCTTCAAAAATATTATAATTCAGAGTAATGATAATGGAATTAATGTTATTTTATCAACTTTTTGCTCCTACAACATTGCATTTCTATTGCCTATTTTAAATTTTATATGACAATAACTCACTGTGCCTCAGTCCGTTATATCGTTATTGATATATACATCTTGTGTAGCTAAATATTGATCTCAATACAATAAATGGTTGAATACCTTATTTGTTTTTTCTTGCCTTGAAATTGATTTGTTTAATGGTTTTTACATACTGTCTTTTAGATCGTTTCAATCGCATACGAAACTATCAAAACTAAAACAGATCATTTGTCTTAAACCTAATTTTTTTCTGCATTTAGCTCCTGGTGTGTCTGTGTAAAAAAAAAACAATGTTTATTTTGCGATATGTCTACCATCATATGTATCGCATTTTTTTTCGCTTTGCAGGTAATCAATAATTTGTTGTTTTGGACATCATTTATCATTTTTATGAATTTCACTTGATGTTTGTTTAATATCGGCTTATAGTTTTCATAACGTAGAAGGTTAATTTGAAGTTTTTATTATTTTATTAGGCTTATTTTGTGGCTAAAAGGAAATGAAAGTTGATTTGTTTCATAAGTAGCGAAGTCGTAGATATACGAGTACATATCTAAGTGGTTTTGGCAGAGTAAGTGAAAGACTTTAGACGGAAATTTGCGATATTTGTAAATGAAATGATGCTTCAAAAGCAATAGACTAAGCTAAGCTGTCTCCCATTTTTTTTTAACCATATCAATCGTTAATTTGCTGCGTTCATTAAATTCTTTCTCAAATCAAACGACATTGAAATAAATTTGAAACTATGAAACGAAAGGAAAGTTTTATTAAACATTGTGTGTCATTAGTTAAGCAAGATTATCTGGGAAAGTGGTACAAATTAATCATATTTTTAGTAAGCTTCGTTTGTAAAGTAAGTATTGGAACGTATATGTAGTGCAATAGAATGATTAATTTCTGTTTTTATATATTTATTTAAAGCAAAAGAAAAAGGAGTCACCGTAGACTTCAACGCAGTTTGGAGGAATTTTGTTCCTTCTATATCAATAATGAAGTGTTAAAGAGAGGAAGTTCAATGCAGTCTTACAATGATCTGATAGTTGAAGATCGTACATTATTGGTGAAATGTGACTGACATTGGTTAGTTACTAGGCAAAAAAAGAGCATCCAAAGATGTCAAAGAGATCGGAAACTTATGATCCAGAAGCAGTAAAAATATGAATAATCAACGATAAAATTGACATGGGTTTTTTATGGAAGTAATTTTTTTTGTATCCATTTCATTGCATCTTCATCAGATCTCATAAACTAATGAAAAATTTATGATATTTGTCAAATTCATATAGGTTTAAAAAGGTTGTGAAAGGTGTAAAAAAGTATGTAAACGCTTACGAAATAATGCTTAGTTACTTCACCGAAAGTGATGAAAATCTTCGTCACTGGAATCAAGTCAATGTTTCATCTAAGGATTTTATTAGAATTTCAGAAAAGCGCCTACATATAATATTCCACGAAATGTTTTTAGGTCTATGATTAGTTTTTTTTTTTTAACATATTCAATTCAACATAGACTAACCAATGCAATTGTAGTAGGAAACAAACGATTTTAAATTGCGAACTACAGGGTGTCCGTCGGGAAAGTAGTCTACTTTGATTTGCTGCCATTTTGGTAAACATTAGTCTTGACATTAGTCTTCATATTTAGCAGTCGTGAAGTAGAGACGTGGCAAATATATTATAAAAAAATAACCTGATTTAATCGCTAAAACATTTTAGCAAAATCAATCATCGATTACTGTGACGATGAGAAAGTTACGTGCAATTTTTGGGAGAAACAACGTGCCAACAAGACGCCGCACTATTTATCGTGTAGTGAATGATTTCGAAGAAAGAGGGTCTGTAGCTGATAGGACGAAGCTTGGACCACAATGCAACGTCGGCTGGAAACATTACTGCTGCTCAAGAAAGTGTTCAGGTGTTTGGTCTTCAAAGAAAAACTTTTGCTACAATTTTCCACAAGGATTTGCATTTGTTTCCATTTAAGATTCAGTTAACACAAGAGCTTCTTTCACAAGACCATTTACGCCGCCGTACATATGTCAATAGGATGTTAAAGCTCGCCCATGACAACACCGATTTTCATGAAAAAGTCATAATGAGAGGCACATTTTCATTTGAATGGATATGTGAATAAACAGAATAATCAGTTCTAGGCAATGGAAAACCCTCAAATTATTCATCAGTCACCTTTGCATGCATTAAAAGTGACAGTCTAGTGTGCAATTTGGTATTTGAAACTGAAAACGGCGTAACGGTAACTGTCAATGGAAAGCGATATCGTGATATGATGGAAAACTTTTTAACGCCACAACTGCATGCTCTGGGCTTGATTGTCATGTGGTATCAATAAGACAATGCCACATCGCATATAGCCAGGATTATAATGGAATTACGCGAGACCTCTTTCCACAACGAGTTATTTCAAGAAATGGTGATGCTGATTGGCCTCCACGATTGCATGATTTGACTGCTTCAGACTTCTTCTTGTGGGGATATCTGAAAAACGAGGTTTATGCACACAAATCAGAAACGCTTGAGCAACTCAAACAAAATATTCGTGATGAAATTAATGAAATGAAAAATGGGCTCGTATTTGAGAGGCTAACAAAGACGGACATTTATCTGATATTGTATTTCATACATAATTGCCGACATTAAATAAAACATTTATCATCATTTAATCAAAAATTATAAACAAACAAAGTAGCATGCCTCCCCGACGGACACCCTGTATAATTGGCTGTTGTCAAAAGGATCTTCCTAAGAAGAGGGAATATATGCTCGTATTTCATCCGTAGAAGCAATAAAATTTCTATTTTCTTGGCGCATAATTTCCTCTTTTTTGCTGGGTAGTTGTATGTAACTGTCGTGTACTTGTATATGACAGAAGATTCCACTTCTGCAAATTGCACCACGTATTACTATCCTACACACCATAGTGCCGATATTTGAGAAATTTCAATTTTCAAATCTAAAAATATTGCTGGGTGGTAAAGGACTGTACGGCGAGTTTGTTGAACACATGCTTTGTTGCTCTATAAGCAATGCGTTCTCTTTTTTGCCGATCGGGAATGTTTTTCCTCAAATAATGATTAAATGATCGAATAAACTTGAATTATTATTGATCACTTGCTTCGACATAAGGTAATTTATATTAATTACATTTTCTGTACAACAAAGAAGTGTGGTGATTATCTTTCCGCACTGTTACGTTATATTTAAGTGTTAACAGACCCATTTTTCTTTCATATTAATGGCTTGACTTATCATGGGTGATGCATATCGTGTCAAAGCAACAACAAAAATTATCAAGAAGGGAAGCAAAAGCTGGACTTGAAGCTTCCAGACTTTATAAAGGATGTTAAATTTCAACGTTTGACTTTTTCTTCGGTTTTTCTCTTATGTGTAACCAAAGTTTTGTTATGAAATGTTTGAGTTTGTTTACAAATATCGATTTGTAATGTCCACATTTAGAAAAATAGTTTTTCTTTTTTTTAAATTAGGGTGTTAATGCTTTTTCCCCTCTTTAGATGAATATTTGTAAAACAAAATTATTTACACAAAATCATTTTTCAATGCTAATATAAACATTTATGTAGGGAACTTTATAAAGGGTAGCGCAAAAATTACGATAATGGCGACAATATTGAATGAGTTCTTGTGCATCATTTGGTTTTAACTCGTGAAGCAATTGCATCTTATATGGGAAAAGATGTAACATATGTAAAATTCTTTGTAAAGTCCGCCTGCTGCTGCTGAGAACGTCGCCTGGTGGAATTTTCAGGGTTTTTCTCAATACTTGCTTGCACTCGAGCAATGGTCACTTCATTTCGAACTGCATGAGGTCATCCAGCACGCGGAAGATCACAGACAGCCTCTTGTTGCCCAAAACGCTGAACCTATCGGTTAATTGTTGGAGCGCTAGGAGTATTTCGAACATGAAAGAAATTTCGATATGATCTGAATAATCGAATGCTGACTTTCAAAATAAAATTGACTTTGGTTCGTTGTTCTGTGCTGAGCCTTTCCATCATAAATTTCAAAAGTATTATTTAGTTAATTCTGTAAAGAGACGAAAAACAAAGACTTAAACAAAAAATGTATTCACTGATGAAATCCTAAAGTTACTTATGCGCCATTCTATACAAAAAAAAAAAAAAAGAAAAAAAAAAAAAAAGATTTCTTAACTCATATTTTTCTATTCATTTGCAGATTTGTAAATTTTGTAAAGAATTGATCTAACGCATTATGCAGTTTATTAGATAAAATTTTATCATCTAATAGAAGAGCTTTTTATCATTTTTGAATACGATGGTGTACATTCAAAAATGTTGGTATGTTACATTCCAACTCTAAAATTGT
The DNA here is from genome assembly GCA_019455685.1 of Philornis downsi. Taxonomy (NCBI): domain Eukaryota; kingdom Metazoa; phylum Arthropoda; class Insecta; order Diptera; family Muscidae; genus Philornis; species Philornis downsi. The sequence continues at coordinate 1,642,585 of JAHXMU010000829.1, forward strand.
TATCCAATCCAATAGCAGGTTTTTTTTGCCATATTTCTTCACATTATTAGGCTAAAAACAATGAAAGTGTTCTCAGATTTGTATGCAAAAAATTGCCTAGGCAATATTCAATCCACTTGCCAGGTTTTAAGTCATATTTCTTCACATTATTTGGCTAAAAGCAATGAAAGTGTTCTCAGATTTGTATGCCAAAAATTGCCCAGGTATGCCACATATTTTATGTTTGGTATAAAAACATACATATTTCTCAAAGTTGTTAACAAAGCTTCGATTTTAGAACACGTGTGAACAGCAAAAAGTGAATGGTTGACCATTTCATAGAATAACCGAGTTATAGCCACGTTATTTTGAAGCTCTTTCGATTATTTATCCTTAACCATTTCATATTTTTTCCCATGAGCATTCATAATTTTGTTTATTTCAAGGATATGTATAGCATTCGTCATACACTTACACTTGATCACATAGACACACACACATATGTGCACACACACACGCGCTAATACTTTTATAATATATGACACTTGTCTCCTCTCATGTTGAACTATAAACAAAAACATCAGCAATATATGGAAATACCCACGCTTATTAACACACTACAGCACTAAAGCACTCCATGCCTACTCATTTGTGCAACAAAAAGCTCTACTAAAAACGAAAAATATGCACGCAGACGAAAAACTATATCCAAGAGACAATAAAGAAGAATCGGTCATCACCAATGCGAACGAACAAATGAAACAATTCGTTGAACCATGAAAGGAAACGCTTATGGTCCCCCTACAGTTAGTGAAGTTGGAAAGCATGCGCCGCACATACATAGGTAGGCATTGTGGGGATGTACGTATGCGAATGTGAATGTCCATCCATCCATCTATCCAGTGCATCCCGTCCATCCATCCATACGTCCCCAACAAAACAGCAATAGCCATTATATAAACGGCAGCCCAAATAAAGCCACAAAACCCCCTAAAAAGCAGCGCTCGGACCCGAGAAGAATGGAACTACAACAACAGCAACAACAACGACGGCAACAACACCAGCATTCAACTTAAGAAGATCGTGGAAAAAATCCCTTTTTTCAATTTACCACATACCGTGCGAAATGTAAAATGCACGTCATAATGAGAAATTCATTTAAGTTAATTTTTTATATGCGTGATTTCTTTCGGTATCTCTGGCTGGGACCGTTGGTGTTGTTGCTATTGCTTTGTTTTTTCACTTTTTTTTCTTACCAAAGATTTCGTTTCATTTCAGTTTACTTTATTCCATCTTTAACTAAAGAATTCTTATTTTTATTTAATTTTAAGTGTAGTTGAGACCAGTTTTGTGATGCTCTTTTTTTTTTGTTTGCTTCCATTCAGTGCAATGCATTTTTTATTTTCATTTCAATTTGTGGTGCTGTTGTTGTAGTTTTTCTACTACTTTACTACTATTACTTTAAGTAATTTTTCTACATTTAATGGTTTAAGTGAAGTTATAAAAGAAATACTTAAGAAACGCGTTCATAAATATAAATTACAACCACCCAGAGATGGAAAATGTTGATGGATATGAGTTTGTAAAACGTTGAAAATGCATTTGCTTTTATTATATTTATATAGATATTTTTATTATGCGTAATATGTTGATTAATGCGGAAATACTATGTAAATATGTGCATAAAACTAAATAAGTAAAGTAAGGAGGACCATAGAAAACATTAGCTGTAATTACCCCTGTGAGGGAAACAGTTTCAACTACGCCTCACAAAGCTGTCACGAATATACCTATACATGGGAATAACGTAATCTACTCGTATATAATGCGTATAGAAAAGTTATTGTTTCATAGAATAATTGAATTTCATAATTGCGATCAATAAAGGTTACTGAATATTTAGATGAAAATAAAATGGATTAAACAGAGTTCGAGCTTTGAGTGTATATGAACATTCGAAGCAAAAGTCAGCTGAATTCCAAACTTATTCTATGTATCGCAGTCGGAATTGTTACTGAATGTAAACCGAAGTATAAGAAATAATGTACATTGTTCTAGGATACCTCTATTATGTTGTAGGGATCTAGTATAACACTTACTTTATATGTTAAGTAAGTTCTGACCTGATAGATGGAAATAAGTTTTATTTGCCTATATTTTTTGTGTCGAAAATCCAAAATATCCTTTTAGATGTTTTTAAGAAATTGTGATGGAATTTTGTAGCTTGCACTGTTGTAAAATCTTCGATTCAATATGCGTTCGTTCAGTAATAATAATCAGGGATTATTGTATACGATCTGTGAATTTTAAAATTTCGCGGGCTACGTACATTCGACTTTCGATTATGAACTAGATATGCTTAAAAGGGTCGTAACTGCTGACAAATCATGGATGTATGGTTATGACATTGAAACCAAAGCCCAATCGTCCAAATAAAAAAGTCCGGGAGAGCTAAGGCCAAAAAAGCACGCCAAGTTCGATTAAATGTACAGGTTTTGTTCACTGTTTTCTTCGTTCACCATGGCGTAGCGCATCAGGAGTTCTTACCACTAGGTCGTACGGTAAATAAGGAGCATTACCTTGAAGTTACGCACCGTTTGCGTGAAGCAATATGAAAAAACGCCCGGAATTGTGAAAAAATATTCATAGATTTTACTTCATGATAATGCACCTGCTCCCTCATCTTTGCTTGTGAGAGATTATTTGGCCAAAAACAACAACGTTACCATGCCTCAGCCACAGTATTCACCAGATTTGGCCCCCGGTGACTTTTTCCTGTTCCCAAGATTGAAGAGACCCAGGCGTTTTGCGACGATTGAGGAGATATAAGCCGAATCGCTGAGAGAGCTTAAGGATATACCAAAAAGTGCATATCTGAACTGCTTCGAGGATTGGAAAAAAAGCTGGCACAAGTGTATTATATGTGAGGGAGACTACTTCGCAGGAGAAATGCTTTGAAATGGAAATTGATGATATTTTTTGAGATAAATGAAAATTCCCTTATTTTTTGGAACACACCTCGTTCTTTGGCCAAATCCCATTTTTAACATTGTGTTGTCTAGGTAAATTATTACAATTGAGTGTCAATTAACGTTTAATTTTGGTTGTAATTTTTTATTTAAAATTCTGCTGAAATCGTTGTTATTAAAGGATGTCTCAACAAGAACGCAAGATTTAAATTTGGCGCCGGCATCGTGAAATGATAAGCAGTTTTTTGTGCCTAGAATTGAAATGAAATGAAATGAATGTGGAGGACATGCGGTTTCAACAAGACGGCGCAACAAGTCATACAGCCAGAGAAAAAATTCAATTGCTGCATCAGTCATTTCCCGGTCGTGTTATTTCGGGTTTTGGAGACCAGAATTGGCCGCTTAGATCGTGCGATTTAACACCATTAGACTTTTTTCTTTGGGTTTTTTTTAGTCTTAAAACAGGAAATTAGACGCTGCATTAATGAAATACCGCAGCATTTATGCAAAACGGTCATTGAAAATTTCATTAAAAGATCGCGTGTGTGCCAGCAAAGCCACGGCAGCCATTTGCCCGGTGTGTTGTTCCATATATAACCTCATTTTGTCTACTTTACGGTATAATAAAGTTTCACGATTTCTGATTAAGTATCTGTGTTTTATTTAAAATTTAAATCTTGCGTTCTTGTTGGGACATTTGATTAGTTAACAATCAAAAATATCTTCAAAAAACGATCAAGTATAAAGATTTCCGTTAAAGTGTAAGAGTCTAAAATTTTGTATTCCTCTTAACTGTACCCCATACCAAAAGCGTTACCCATGCTTATATTTCGTTAAGAAATATTTCAATTCACTTAAGAATTTATCTTCAAACACTCATTCAAGAATGTACCACCATTAAAAGGGTACAAATTCACAAAGTCACTTGTTACTCCACGTTCACTCGGGCCGGTGGATTTTGATGTTTATTTAAATATTTGGCCTTAAGTTGAAAATTTGGCAAATTTATTGGAAAAAGATATACGCAGCTACACAAACACAAGGAAAAAGCAAAAAAAAAAGAAAAAAAGGAATATCATTCAGAAAAAAAGGAAAGACCTAACAAACCGACACCAGACAACATTGTAAAGGCCCCAAAGCCAAAATTTCGTATGCGAAAAAGTCAGGATGGAAAAAAAAAATAAAAAAAAGAAAACAAAGCAAAAACCAAAAGGCATTTGCCTCTTTTGGTTAAGCTTAGCCTTGCAAACGCCTTTTTAGCCGTGTTTACGGTCATAATTCGTGATGCACAGTTATACGCAAGACACGTTTCTTTGGCTGACTTCTTTTCTTCGGATACGGTTTGATTTTTAGACTTTTCCCTCTACCTCCTCGGTTTTGCTGCTTTGGCGAGCAGGCTTTTGACTTTGAAGACATTTGAAGTTGAAAAGGTAAACAATGTACACATGTTTTAGGATCATATACACTATGTATTTATAAGTAAAAATACATATATGTACATATATATACTATGTTTACACGTAAGCTACATGTGCACCATATCACCATCACCCAAATTGTGTGTAGTTGTGTTCAATTCAATTCGTTTGGTATTGAAAATGTTGCGGTGTCTCTCAGCCATTACTTTGTCCCTGTTGTTGTTGATGATGCAATTGTGTTGCTGGTGTTTGTTGTTGCTGTTGAAACGATCGCTGTCGATGTTGCTGTTGCTGTTACTGTATCCAGTTAGAGCAAGAATAAAAGTGGACAATTGTTCTTGATTTCTGTTTGTCAGAGTCGTTTGTTTCTTTTGCATAATTTGCGTTCGTTGAGGAAAAAACTCATTTGTCTTGGGATTTGTTCTCTTAACATTACACAAACGTACAACAATCGCAGAAAAAATTTAATCTTTTAGTTTTATTTAAGTTTATTTGAGTTGGGATTTTTACATTACGCTTTTGCCGTCGCCGCCGTCGTTGTCGTCGTCATCGCCATCATCGTTGTATACTTTTACTGTGGTAATGTCAATAAAATTTCGGTTTATCAGTTTGACAAGACATATGCTTATTGCATGTCCTCCTCATCGTTTCGGTACATACGTACATACATACCTATGTATATGTATGTATGTAGATATTGTCCTCCTTTTGGTTGAATACTTATGTTGTGTTATTTTACAGTTTCTTAAGTGTATTATTTTAAAGGCACCCTATACTCTTCAGTTAGGAAAATGAAATGCCTGAGAATGATACTCGTACAATCCAATATGAATTTTGTTGTTAAATTATTTGAATTGTCTAAACATTGCTATAGGATAGACCTAAGGCTAAGAGAATAAAGATGAATGTATAACAGATGTCATAGGGCTGCAATGTGTTTATTTTAAGCTGATTCACCGCTTTTCACGGAGCTGATAAGAGCGACAAAATATCGTGATTGTCGGCCGTGCACATGGAGAACAAAATGGTTTGAAACGTAGCTGATTACCTCTTCAGACCGATTAGATATGTCCCGCGAAAGTCCAGACAGCTTATACTCGCAAGCCTCTCTTGATGGTAATTTTGTACCATTAAGAAAATTTTACAAATGCTTAAAAAGTTGATAATCATTTGATGCTGGGCCTTGACTATGCAACGGGTGTAATTAAACGTAACATTCAAGCTCTCGGAGTTTCTACGTGTGTGGCTAGTCGTTGTCGTGAAGAAACGCAACAGCCTTTTCACTTACCAATTCTCGACGCTTCTGATCAATCGCTTCTATCAATCTGGCAAGTTGTTAATAGTAGAGGTCCGAATTGAGTATTCGACCAGCTTATAGTGGATGATTTCCTTCGAATCCTGCCGAACACACATCACATTGGATTGGATGTTAATCTGGATATAGCTATCATTTGGTCCGGTTTACCACTCTAGAACCATGTCCTATACACTTCGTATTGCTAAAAAAATATCCGGTTAATTCTTGCAAGCATCTTTTGATGCCAATTTTGTACCACTAAGAAAATGTTACAAATGCTTAAAAAGTTGATAATCGCTTGATGGTGGGCCTTGACTATGGAACGGGTGTAATTAAACATAAGATTCAAGCTCTCGGAGTTTCTACGTGTATGACTAGTCGTTGTGGTGAAGCAACGCAACAGCCTTTTCACTTACCAATTCTCGATGCTTCTGATCAATCGCTTCTATCAATCTGGCAAGTTGTTAACAGAGAGAGGTCCGAATTGAGTATTCGACCAGGTTATAGAGGATGATTTCCTTCGAATCCTACACCTCAAAACCCACTTAAATGTTAATCCGGATGTAGCTATCGCTTAATACGGTTCACCACTCTAGGACCATGATCATTTTCGGTAGTTATTTCTGTATGTCTACTACTTCAAATCGATTTCGTTACGTTTCATCAGTGAGTCGCAGGTTTCAATACGGTTTAGAAGGTTTTTCTACAGTGAATCATGTGACACTCATATATTCAGATTCTTCTAGTGTATAGCATTGTGGAAGTAGTTCTATGTGTTGGCAAGGAGATGACTAAACGTGTTTGTATGCCCGAAAGCACATTCCGATTCCCTAATATCAGGGGAGAGCGACCAATACTCTACTGGAAAGATCAGGTTTTTCTTGACATTACGATCGTTCTGATATTGGCCAACAGGGTGAGATAACAGAAAACCAGATTATGTCTACAAATATGTTATTTCCAAAACATTTGTATGGACGAAATTGTTATTTATCATATCATTTGTCACACATGCTAAGAATTATTTCCAAGGACTAACTATAACTAATCTATGAATTAGTAACTTAAAGCAAATAGATGTTGAATGCATTGTAGGAATAAGTAAAATATCAACTGTTGGAAAAATTAATCTCTAGGCCTGGTTGAATAACCATATCATATTATGCATATCAATCTTAAAAATAGGTGTATTTGCTGTTTTCCCTCAGGCTGATTTACTCCTTTCCACTAAACTCCAGTCCATCAACATCGAGCAAAAGAACTGTTAACATGTTGGTTTGACAAGTTATATTCTAAAGGCCTTGGGTATCGGTTTGAACAAATGGTGAAACCTAAACAAAGGCTTATTAATTAATATTATTATAAAAAAAGGCTTACTAATTAATATTATTATAGTTTCATGCCTTGAATTCCTTATGTAGAGCATTTCAAGGTGTACTTAAATCCCTTTTTTGCCTTTGTTTTTTGATTTTACTACTATATATGAACGTCTGACAATATGTGTGCGTCTTTGTCATTGTAAACGTGTGTGTATGGCGTTTTTTTTTTTTTTTGTTTTGACATAATGCTTTTTTCGGCCATTTCCGCATTACTTAAGTAACCGATAAGAATGAAATTCATGGGCCAGTTCTGCTTTTTGTTTTCCTTGCCAAGTTTTTGACTTTTTTCTTTATTACGTTTCGATCCGTTTGCGCATTTTGAGTGGTTGACGTTTAAATGTGAAGTAAAAAAAGTTTTTTTTTTGTTTTCACAAATTTTAGGGTACATTTGCAAGAGCGATACTTTGCGTGCATGCAGTTAACAGTTGGATTTTCTCTTTCTTACTTTGTCAGAATTTAACAAATGTATGCGAGAGTTTGCTTCCTTGGTTGAGGATATCATTTTGTATCATAGTAGAACGAAATGTCAAAATATTTTGTTCTATAGCTCCCTGGTCTGGTGTAACGAGACTGGTAAAGACAAATGGTAGATTTCTTTTGTTTTATGATTCCTTAAAAGATATCACCGCGAAGAGTTATAGACTGAGTAGGATGAAAGCTATAAAATTTGAAATGAAAAACGGCTAAAAGAGAGAGAGAGAGGTAATGTGTAATATACAATGTTTTACATATGTTGTGAGGTTAGTTTGGAAATATGGGGGATATCAAAGTGACAGTAATTGACATTTTCATATATGTGTGGCTTGACGCGTAGTTTTGCAGATGTTTTGTAGATAGTTTGTTGCTGAACTATGAACTAACTAGAAATATTGTAATGATTAGTAGAGAGAAATTTCGATGTTGACGCTTCAAGCTTATGTGTGGTGATTTAATACAATTAAAGTAATTTTTGTACCAGTTAATAGAAACCGCCATTTACTGGACTTTTACTGGAGTGATTCTCACATTTTACAATGAGTGAGCAAATTGTTCCACCACATTGTAGTAATATTCTTACTCCTATTTAAGTGTCGTAAAGTGGTATCTATTTGGTTACAATAAACTCTGTAAGAATTTGTTAATACTTTCTGTATTTTGTACAGTATTCTTTTAATCTATTGCAGACAATCATGTGATTGTCTTATAGGTTGAATGATTTCATTACAATTGTTTAAAACCGATAGTGTTTTTAATTATCTTCACTAGAACTAAAGGCAATGATTTCTAAACCAATTGCCGACACTTGTAATGAAATCGCATCAATTATTCAATTGCAAGTGGTCATTACCACTACATTGTCATTTCGGTAAATAACAAAGTATGGGGTGATTTTTTAAGATTTAAGTTTTTCAGGTTGGCGTCACTGGTTGGTAATGGTGTCCAAACGTCATTTGTCAAAGTGAAAAGTGTACAGTATACTCTGCCATTTCATCATGGAAAGACTAACAAACGAGCAACGATTGCAAATCGTTGAAATTTATTATCAAAATTTGTGCTCTGCAACAAATGTGCATCGTTTGATACGACATTTCATAGTCGTCCTAATCGACCTGCTGAATCAACATTTCGCGCTGTTATCTGCAAATTTCGCACCAAATTTACTTTGTGGGACATAAAACCATCGGCTGACATGCGTTGAGTGCATACCAAAAAAAAAAAAATATTGCAACCGTAGCGACCAGCGTTAATGGCGATCGTGAAATATCAATTCGTCGCCGTTCTCAGCGATTGGTCATGTGTTACTCAACCACAAAGAAAATTTTACACGTCGATTTGGGTTTGAAAGAATATAAAATTCTACACACGCAAGAATTGAAGTCGAATGACCTATCACAAATTCTAATTTTTTATGAATGAGCCTTACAAAAGCTCAATGAAAATCCGCTGTTTTATCGAAAAATTGTGTTCAGCGATGAGGCTCATTTCTTGCTGCACTAATACGTAAACAAGTAAGAGTGTCGCATCTGGAGTGATGAACAGCCACATGCCATACATGAATTACCGATGCATCCCGAAAAAACGACAGTCTGGTGTGATTTATGGGCTGGTGGCATCATCGGTCCATTTTTCTTTGAAGAAGACCGTAGAAGAAACGTTACTGTCCACGGTGACCGAGCCATGATACGTGATTTTTTCTTTGGGCCCCAATTGGCTGAGTTGAACTTGGTTGACATGTGGTTTCATCAGGGTGGTTTAACATACCACACTGCTCGTGAAACAATGGATATGTTGAGGGATAAATTTGATGAGCAGCTTATCTCTCGATTTGGCCCTTTGAGTTGGTCCCAAAGATCTTGCGATTTAACGCCTCTTGATTATTTCTTGTAGGGTTATGTCAAGTCGTTAGTCTGTATGGACAAGCCGAGCACTATTGAAGCCTTACAGGATAACATAACACGCGTTATTCGTGGAATACGGGACCAAATGCTCGAAAAAGTGGCGAAAAAATGGACTTTCTGTATGGACATTTTGAGACGGAGTAGCGGACAACATTTACATGAAATTATCTTAAAAAAATTAAATGACAAGGACCAATTTATCGATTCCAATAAAAGATTTTAATATGTGATGCAATCTTGAGTGTTTTATTCGATTTTTTATAAAAAACTACGATTAAAAAATCACTGTGTATATAAAAACACATTTCTCACGCTTACTTGAGTAAGCAATTTGGTTTAATGTGGTTACAATTACATGCTATTGGTTACAACAATGTTACCTATTGTAAATGTTTGAGTCAAGACAAATAACTAATATACGATAGTAGGTAGTAGTACTACTGATCTTGTTTTTGTTTTCAATTTTATTAAAGCCTTCTGCACATATTCGATTATTCAGTTAAGGATCCTTCAGTAATTTTTGTGAGCGATTTATAGTTTGTTCTCAAGAATACAAAAACTTATTTCTAACTAATAATTTTGTATGTAATTATAATCGAAATCTCACAGTATTCACGCTAAAGAAGTTTGTGGCTTAAGTCCTTTTTAAAATATTACTTGTTAGATTAATCGTCATCATATTCTATAACAGTATTTGAATTTAGCATATGAATTGGTAAATAAAACACGGTATATTTATTATTAATTCAAGCTTATTTTATAGCCATCAAAGTAAAATTCACCGTGAATTTTTCTTTATGTTTTCTATCAACCGAAAAGTGGTAGATTACATTTTAGAAAGAGAAAAGCGTCAGTCAAGTCGTATCAGGTGAAGACAGTGGTCTTTCGAATAAATTTGTAGAGTTTTTGGCCCGAAATTCGTTTACAATGGTAACCCTATGAAACGTTACGCTATCATGTTAGCAAACTTCATTCGTTTTTTGACAAATTTGTTCTCTCAAACTTATCATAATGCCAGACTATATTCTTTATTTGTCGTTTGACTTTTAATAGGGATTCCGAATGCACAACACCGCAATAATTGAAGAGAACTGTCAAAATTACCTTGACTTTTGATCGGCTTTCAGTTTGATCGCCATTCCAAATCATCCATATCTCATCTTCAGTTTAATGCATTTTATACATTTGGAGTCGGAGTTGAGTCATTGTTTTGGCAAGTCTTCTGCGACCTTTATGCAAAAAACTCAGGCTTTTTGGAATTAGTTAAGCGGTGACGCGTTTCGTAGCCAAACAATTGTGAAAAATGATACGAATTGATTCCTGATACACAGAAAGTTTAACGATTATCTCTTTCAATTTTAAATGACGATTTTCTGCCTCCAGTTCCTTCACTTCGTCAATGTTAATGAATTAGAGCGAGACAATTCTTCCACAACATTTCGACCGTTTTAGAATACACTGTGTCACTAGTAAGAAAACTTTCTTTATAAAGTCTACTCACTGTAAGCCTTCAGTAACACTTTTATCATTTCGTTTGATACAAATTTTTTGTTCGATGTTGTTATCCATTTTCAAAAACGCACACCCTTGAGATGAACTGACAAAATCGAGCACTGTAAGTAAACTAAATAAAAGATCACGGCCAAACTCAGCACTTGTATAGATGAGATTTGTACCACCTAAAAGGTGAAAGGAATGTTGGCGAGTCCATAAACTGTATTTTCAAATGATCAGTTTATAGTACTTTTTCTTTGACTGAATACACTTTCTTGTATACTTACAATGTCTTAGACAGTCCAAAAAAATTCGACAAATAATTGTCTTTTGTAACTGATACGAAAGTTTTGGTCTATCGAATTGCTTTGTGTAAAATTACAAATTTACTCCAATAACTTTCAAACAAATTGAAGCCCATTTTGTATATTTCCAATATTCCTGATTTTCTCTAAGAATTTCAATTACTTCATACACCTTAAGCACTATTCATAAGGAATATAATTCTTCACATATTATGAATTCGCTGAATTCTCTTACGATATGTCCATATTTTAAACCTTTATTGTAGTTAAGCAGTTTCTATCCTGAAATGCCATATAAATAAATTTCTGTAATATTTATCATGTGCTGGCCATCTTTTAGGAGTTTTCTGAGACATCTCGAAAAAAACGCAAATTTATAATTTCTAGTTGCGTTTGTTGGGCTGACGTTTCGGCTTGCTAGACATGGCATCATTACATGAAAAACACTGTAGGCCAAATATGAAAGCCAGATTTTTACTTATAACATATTGCCTATTCTGGTGGCAGCCATAAATCTTGATCATATGCGTGAACGCAGCAAAGAAAGAGATCGCTTAAGAGAGAGAGAGGAAGAGAGATAGTTAGAGGGAAAGAGAACACAAATTTTATAATTGACTTATTTATTATATCACAAATAATTTTCAGTGTTAAAGGGGGTAACCAAAAACTATGCACTAGGACGCATATGTATTTTTAGTTTGCTGCTCAGTCTCTTTGTGCTACACAAAAGATAATTTTATGCAAAATATTAAGCCAACGTAACATGCAATAATGCAGCTGTTTTCATGTAACTTAACTTTTTTTTCGTGTTTTGATTAATTACCGATAGTGAACAGAGGACAATGAAAAGACGGCAAGGAGTTGTTATAGCAAGCCGATTGCGACTTCTATAGTTTATTTCGCAAGATAAAAACACTGAAGGTCAATATTGATCATTGTGTGCCGGCATGTTAATATTTTTAGCCAGAATTATGCAGAGTTTTATTTCGCCACCACAGTTAATCGGCGGTATTAGGGCAAAACTTGCAACTGCAGCAGCAGCATCAACCGTTTCGTAATAAGACATCGAGGCAAAGGAAATTTATATTACATCCCGTCATGATCGCTATGTAAAATTATGATTGTCTTAAATGTCGATGTGGATCAGTCATTGATTTCGAATGCTAGATATGGGAAGTTATTACCTTAAGCCATGAGAGTTAAAAGGGTTATTACAAAATTTGCATTAATAATTGCAGATAATTTAGAGAACGCGGCAGCAAATGTGCGCGTAAGGAATTCATATACCCGCTTGGACTTGCTTGTGTGAATTTAGACCTAAGTTTTATGTACGAAATGTGTACTTCAATTAAAATGTCATTATTGTTATAGTCTTAAATTATTACAATAATTTAAAGGACTTTTTAATAAATAACTGTCCGCGTAAAGTTCGTGACTTAAGTCTTTCCCATGTTAGTAAATTCATGTACAGTGATAGCAAAATTATCTTTATATATATGTATAATTCTACTGTACGGGCGTTGTCAGTGAACTCCTCCTAAACGGCTGGACCGCTTTGCATAAATTTTTGTATATGCGTCTGGGTGGTGCCCGGGATGGTTTAGATTTACAATTCGCTCCAATTGGACAAAGGGGCGTGGTACCTCCCATACAAACAAAAAATTAAAAATCAGTTATTTCTGCTCCTGCTTACGGTATTTGAACAAAATTTGGTGCGTAGGTTTGGTGTACATATCTTAAGTGCTACTGCAAATATGGGCGGGATTGGACAATGGGGAGTGGTACCTCCTATACAAACCACAAATTAAAAAGCAATTATTTCTGCTCCTGCTAACGGTATTTAAACAGAATTTTGTTTAACATTATAAATTTATAAATTAACTCAATAGAACTTGTGAATGAATAATGATGGATTAATTGTAATTTGCGGCATTGGTAGAATCTTCCTCCATTTGGCCCTGTAGTAAATGTAAAATAGACTACAGGAAGGTGTTCAGGTATTATATTCGTTAATGCTGTGGGAAATCAAACACAGTTTTGCTTAACACACAGTTGTTGCCTGTTTTTAAAACCAACTTAACTCTTATTAATATTGAGTGTTAAAACATCTTGGGAAAAGTTGGATTCTGTTTTGAAATATGTATCAGCTTGTTAAGCTGTTAAGAGCACATCTATAAGCTACTAAATATGTATGGCAGCGCAATTAAAGAAATCACTGCCATTACCAACGATGGCATAAATTGCATAGCATAAAACAAAACTGGATCAGGATAATAATATCACAATTTAAGAACAATAGAGCTGACGGCCTGCCTGAAGAGCTATTTAAGACCCGTGGCGATGAGCTGATAATCAGTATACAGCAGCGCCTAACACTATTCTAGCGTATGTACCAACTATCGCAATATTAGGCTTTTACTCAAGGCCTATACGGGACTCTCGAGTGTTATATGTGAAAGACTAAATCCTAGTCTGGCCTTATAAATGATGCTTTAGATATAGTGAATCCACATCCTGCTAGATATTAGCACAACAAATTGTGGAGAAGGGTAGAGAAAAACACCACTGGTACCATCTTCAATAAAATCTATATGTTATTTGCATGTGTTGATGGCATAGATATCATTGGCAGAAAAAATTTTGATTTTACTGCAAATTTTTCAAACATTTAGAAAGATACATCAAAGGTTGGTTCAAAACTAAACGAACACAACAACACACAGTCTACATGTTGGGGACGCTAAGTGAACGTGGACGACTAAGACTCTAGAGTGGTGGACGATTTTACTAAACTAATGATCTCAGCATGAAGAGAGAGTATTGCTTGCAAATAAACATTAATATAGGGCTGAGTCATTTTATGTGGATGGACTCAATTGCTCTAATGGATGGACTCGACATCGATGGGCGGGTCAGAAGAGGGCGACCACAACTTTGTTGGACAGACTAGATTCCTGAAATAATGTCAAAATTTGGTGTTATGTATTTGAAAAACAGTATAGAAGAAAAAAGCCCTTGGAGTTATTTCTAACGTGAGGCACGTAACTAATAAAAGTAACTATTCTAATCCTAGTCTAAGAAGAAAAAAAGTCTGTTCAACAGTAGCAAATTCCTGTGCATCTCGTAAATGGGATGTGGGAGAAATTTTTGCATTCTGTGCCCCAGCATGTATTCTATTTTTAAACTTAAAGAAGTGGATCGGTAGTGTAATGCCAAATTCGAAAATAATATGCTTGAGACGTTGTGCGTACGAGAGTGCTCAAAATTCAATAATTGGTTAAAAAACATAATAAAACGACTTTATAATCATTAGTAATTAAAGCATTAGTACGCAGAAAATAAACTTAGAAATACTTCTTAATTTGTATTCTATGAAATTAAGAATTGCTAGCAAAATTTGTGCCAAACTTTTTGATTTATAACTTTAGCATAAATGTTAAGTGGTGATACATTAATACCACAATAATATACCAAGTTTCTGCAGCTAGAATCTAAGATTACCTGCTTCAGAAAAATAATTTTTAATTTTGTTTGTCTCTTATATATAGAAAAATGGTCTAAACTTTGATAATTATTATAATAATTGCCTTTAAATATCGATTAGCTTAACCCCGATTCTGGCAAACCATTAATAATAATGTTTTAAAATTTATGAAGTGCTTTGATCCATTATCACTGTAGACACAATTTGGAAACTGTTTAGCGTGGATTAGAAATCTGTTGATCGCAATTAAAGCGAACGTTTATCAGTGGTATTGAATATATTAACTTGTTATCGTTGTGTCAACAGGCTTTAAAACGTCTTCATTTAGACAACAGGTTTTAAAATACCTTCGTTGAGATTAAGATGTCATTTGGCGAATGGATGCTGAAATAATGTTGTTATTTTAACTTTGATTTCCATATTTAAATTTTGCATAATTAGAATCATCTGACTTAAGTCAAATAAGCACTATTTTTCCCCCACTTTGAAGGTAATTCCATTATATCTCTGTCATAGAAAAAACAAAAATTCAGAGACAATCGATGTTCACCAGTTTCTCTTGAGTGTATTTTGTTACCAGCATAAAGCAGTCAAGTAACCGACAAATCTTGTAAATGTTTCTCAAACTGTGACTTTCGGAATCGTTATTAAATTATAGACCCTGTTGAATGTGAGAAGTTTTCGCAAGTCTCATTTATGATATAAAAGGGAATATGTTTTTTTTGTTAAATCATACGCCAAAGACCAAAAGAGATGATAATTGTTTGACGTCAGGACCGCACTATGTAAGAATTTCCCAACCATTCTCCCGGAGGTTCTGGCGAGCTATAGTCGATGTATTTCGCCTATCGTTATCCAGATGGAAGACTATTAGCTGGTCGCATATGGACGATTGCTTTTTTTATAATTTTATTTAATTGTTAGCAATCTAATCAAATACCCAGAAAAACTGTACTGGCCGTGAAGCCTGACTTGGTTATCATTTGCGCCGGCTTACCGCGATTCAACCAGGACCATTTTTGGTTCTAAGGAATTGTAAGTGACTTACTTTTCATTGTCAATTGTCATCCGTTATAGAAATTGGTCGATTATATTGTGATACAGCAGCTATTAATTCCATGAGAATTTTTTGCGTTAACTCGTGTAGCACCCATACGAGCTTCTTTCTGTATAAAGTCTCATTCAAGTGGTTTCAAATGATTTCAATTACATATTTTATCGACATTTTCGACAATTGACCTTCAGGAGCATGGTGCATGTTTGCCATCAAAATTGCCGGAATGGAATCGACGAAGTCAAACTTGTGCATTTTTAGCTGTTACAGTATCAGAACCACAAACAGAGTTCACATTTTTAGCCACCTGGCTTACGTGTTTGCCTTTTTCGAAGAAAATCTGTGTGGCAGATTTTGCTGTTGTAAGTGTCCATTTTTGACGCGGGCTTAAAACACACTGAGTCAAGTAATCACAATACTCCCTTGGTATTTATTTGAGTACCAGATCTTACCTTTCTAATGCCATCCAGCTTAAATCGATCGCACTTATACAATGCAAGATACAGGTTACGAAATCCATCTATTGGGAAAATTATGTATTCCTTTTTATTATATCTTGTGTACAAACTTACAGCGTTTATATTTAATTGAATTATAAGAAAAAACTTATTACTAACTATTCTAGAAACAAAATTTGTCTTATTGAATTTTTATTCATAAAGTACACAAATGTACTATATACGTAAATGAATTGCCAACCTAAATTTATAAATGAAATCATTGTGAAATATCCTGAATCTAAAATCTAACATTGCTAAGCTTCGTGGCAAGTTCGTGGAACCAGTATCGGCCACTTAACTTTTGTAAGCCTACTGGTGAGCACTTCTGTACTCTAAAAATAAAACATCTTGAATTGTAATTAAATCATTTGTTTGTTTTATCTCAAACTATTTCTTTACAATCCGCAACTTGCATGTAATTTCTCTTGTACTTTGAGAAATTATATGTTCAAGACAATTTTCTCTTCCCACAGCCAGAGACATTTCCCTAAGTACGAAATCCACTACTTGAAAGATTTATCTAAATCTGACGACCAGATAATTGCTCATCCAACCGCACCCTTCCCGCTACTCGGAACTGGCTTCTCCGCCTTCATCGCTACCCCGCTAGCTTCCATAGCCAGTTTCGTGATCTACTCCAGTACATCTTGTATGTTAGCATCCCTTTGGATGAAAGTACAATGATTTAAATTACAAAAATATAATACTTAACCCACTAGCCATCAAATATAAATAAATATTTAGCTACAGAAACGTTCTTCGAGCTATACGGGAAGTTTCACAAATTATTACCTTGATTCCAAATGAGTCAAACTATGGTTGCCATAGCGTTGAATTACCTACAATGTAGTTAAAAAGATTGCCAGTCACATTAGTGTGATATTTCTCTCTTTTTGCGATATTTTGGTCATCAGTGAGTTAATTAACTTTCGTCAATAGGTTAAATAAAAAAACAGATAGGTTAATTAATAAAAAAAAAACAAATAGTAACTTGAAAGAGGTGATATTTAAACATTTTAAGCATTATATTATATTCATCGGACCAGTAGCGCCCCAATGTCTTGCACAATCCGCCAAGTTCACATGCATTAAGAAAGTTTATGTGAGTATGTGTCTTAAATCTTTCGTTTCCTTGTTAGACAGCATGATAAGAATTACCAAATTTCAGATAAAAATAACTGACACTCTTAGATGTTTTCGTTTTGCGATTTCGGTGATTTAAAAGGTTAAACACCTTTTCCTTTATTTATTTCAATAAACATGAAGTATTTCAACTTAGTTTATTCATTCATTTAGTTACTAATTTAACAAAAATGGAGACTCAAACCAATTTAAGCAGTAGAAAATCAAAGAAGTGTGAGTAGAAAATTCGCGTATGTCGTTTTTATTATATTTTTACTTTTATTGATATCAAAGTATAATGTAAGCTCACTAATGCGCTTTTAATGTTTGCTGCTGATATGAATGCTGATTAAACAAAAAAAATATATATATATATAATATATATACATATATATGTATATGTAGATGTGTGTATAAAAAGGAACTTAAAGTAAGGAAACCTTTAACTGCGAACATCTAAAGTAACAGCAGCAAAACCTTAAGATGAACGAAATACTCAAAAGCAACAGCTACATCAACATCAGCAACAACCATCCGTACACCAGCGATACTCGGTTGTTGTTGTTGTTGTTGCTTAAAACCCTTAACAACAAATCCTGTAACTTTGTTTATAAGACCACTAAAAAAAGGTTTTTTTTTTTGCGAAAAAGACGAAAAAACGTTAACAGCAATACAAAACATCAAATACAGACAACAACAGACATATACACACTTACATGTATAAGGTTTTACATACAGTCATAGCGACATATCGTACATCCATACCATCGCATACATACATGCAATGTTTTAAATCTTTTCGCCTTTTCTTCATTTTTTTTTTATTTTAAATTTTTGAAGATGTATTAATGGGCCGCAGGGATAAAATTATAATAAATTTGCTTTATTGGTAACTTTGCTTAAGTTACGATTTGTTGCTGGTGCTGGCACTGATGTTGCTGTTGCAACTCAGTATGTTGTTGCTGCATCTACTTTAGTTTGATTTTATTTTGCGTTTTTTTTTTTTGCCACAAAATGATGACCATGCTTAAGTCGCGTTGTTGCTATTGCTACTAACATGCCCAGTGTGAATAGAGAAGGTAGGTGTATTAAGGTGGGAAATTTGACAATGGCTTTCATAAAAACGTATGCGAAATGTACACTTTACTAAGCTTGATAATTCAGTCCTATTTTGACATTAGAGAGTTGAGCTTTGTACACTATTTGGTGAGACCTTTAACTTGAAAAATCTTTCTCACAAAACTGAAATATAAATGTTTTATTGGAAATGTAGAATTTATGGAAATTATATGGAGCAACTCCAGCTCAGGGTTAACCGTGGGTGTTAGGTATACCCGTGAAACTAAATACAGCTTGACTTTATATGCGAACAAGAGGAACTTATTTTGTTCATAAAAATAGAGCTGTACTGAGTTGCACTACGCTAGAATGATTTCACATTGCTGACTTCAAACGTATTAACTCTATCCCCACACTTCGTGTGGGACAGTTTTTATTCGCTATATGCCAGACGCGGGATTACTGCGTTTGTCATTTTATTTACAATGATTAAAACTAACCATGTGAAGTCGCATGAAGTGTATATGATATTTTTGATCGTCATCGAAATCTATACCAGTTTATGATGTTCATCCACCGGCGAGAATGTTGAACGGAATCAAATCGAATGTGTTGGTTTTACATGAGTCTCGCTGTGAAAGCCTTACCCATGGTGTGCCATCACACAGGTGCTGTTTTCCATCATTTTTTCTTGGTTATATGTTCTTTCTTTCTTCTAGCGACGGCAGGCGCCCCTTTGGGGTACTCAAACTAATCCCGAAGGATTAGTCAAACTACCAGAGATTGGAAGTAGGTCCCTTGGAAAATCTTCCTCAAATCCCACTCCCTCACTCGGCTAAAGTATCTTTGTAGTCACTTGGTATGAAGTGAGCTACCTCCCGGGTAGGAGTTGAGGTATCTAGAAAGACCTCGGATAGACATGAGCTACCTCCCGGGTTGGAGTTGACGTATCTAGGAAGATCTCGGATAGACATGAACAGTGTTTTCTTCACCAACGCAACATGAAGCAACGCAAAAGCACTGAAAACACTTGTTCGGCCAACCACAGCCAGCACGATGCTCCCACTAGGGGTCCAACACCATTGACCAGGAAGGAACAATGTTCCTTGGGCCCCTGGCCACCCGTGCTACCAGAAGAGAAGAACCCTCTGGTCCGGGTGTCGCAGACAAGCTGCACCAGTTTTTCTTTATCATACCTCGCATGGAACTGGTAATCCATAATCTACGACATAGATTTTCAATGTCCGAGGAGGGAATATCAACACAGCAAAGCACACCATGCTCCAATCATAGTCCATTAACCAGATCTCTCTGGTCATACAACTATATTAACGGAAAAGATAAATCTTCTGATACCTCCCGACGGCTTCTCGATAACCGCACCTGTTAGCAGGATGTATCTTGTTTAACTATGACTCTCCCCTTTATTTGGTTTTCGAAAAACGAGTTCCAAGATCAGTTTGATGTCATATTATAGGTGAATCCCAAGACACAATCCACCTGTTCCTAGGGCGCCTAGCACAAGGCCACACTACTTTGTTTTTGTACGCAAGCATCATATCCTTTGCCTGCTTAATTACAGGATCGGGTAGAGAGGCTTGCGTTTTAGGGGTAAGCGGTACAAAGCATCCTAGGAAACACCCGCCTACCCAGAGTGTTGAACGGAATATAGAAACTGAATCGCTTGAGGTAGAAGGCTGACATTTCGCTGGAAAATATCTCATGGTGATCGGCAGCTTAAGTTTCAAATTGAGCCGAATTTACTTATATTTACTCATACGCTTATATGAGGTCTCAAAAAAATTGGCATATTCCAGATTTTTATTTATTTATTTTTTTAATTTGTCCTTTTCCCAGCATAGGAAGCTTGGGGCGGAAATAAATAGGAGGCATCCAAATGTGTATATCTTTCTAAGAAACTGTACCAATTCTGGACGGTTAATAGAAACTTGATAAGGTTAAAATTTTGCTTAAAAACATGGCTAAAGTCGATGTACTGTGTATGAGTAGAAAGAGTTTTTGATAAAGCTGCTTTTCCAGTAGTGAGTCAGTATGTCGTCATCGGTATTAAAGACTATAATGAAAAAAAATTAATTGAGTAGCCAAAAATCGGGCCATACAAAACTAAATCTACGTTTTCTAACATTATTCTAATATTTTTGCCATTTGTTGCGTTTTAAAGACACCGCTTCAATAATGGGTGTGGCTATTGGAAAATGATAAAAGTGTATTTTAGTTGAAATTCCATTGGAATATCGAGCTAAGTTGATACATTGTTTATGAGATAGGGACGATTTATTTTACAAGTCCACGACAATGTGGACCGCAGTCCACGACAGCTTTTCGTTTATATTCCACTTTGCTTATGTGTACTTGTTAATTTAGTAAACTGAAAAGGCTCTAACTTGTTCTACCCAAAGGAAACAAACGATTTTTTTAAAAGCTTCTGACGATCTAAATATGCATGCTTCAATCTTTTACACTGATTCTTTAATTTTGGATAATAATATTTCAAAGGAATACATTTTTTTTGAAGAGAGATTTGGGCTCACCATACTTCTTCATACCGGGTATGATGTCACGTTCGCTAGTATTAATATTGTTAGTTATTTCATTCCAGAGAAGCCCTTTTTTTGCAAGAAAGAGCAATGTATTTTTTTCATTTTCTTCTTTCATTCGAAGTGTAAGACGCTATTTCCATAAACACAAGTTAGAATCTTGAATCTGGAGATGGGGATGGGGATGGTGCTGCCAGCCTATTCCAAATATGCTTTCCTTCTTGCAGTATATACAAAACCAATATGTAATCGGCAGGCTAGATGTTTAATGTACGATACCTATCTCTTTCACATAGAGAACGTGATTTGTTAATATTCCAAGCATCGGCGATATTACTAGTTCCCAACCATGTCGACTTTTCTACTGTGTCTACTGACAACCATGTCTATTTTTATGCTATTCCGGAAATTAGTACAAAATATTTGCCTACATGCTGCTAACTTTCTGTGTGAATCCGCAAAAGTAAAACCCCGATAACCATATATTTGTTTATTATATTTCTGATACAACTTAAAACATTTATAATATAGTTTTCTCCTACTTTGTTTCTCAACAAATGCCATTGGCTGTAGGATTGCCACTTATTAAACATCGTTTTTCTTAGATGATTTTCTGCACTCTCCATTATGCCGAAGTTTGACAGATGACGCTTCTTCATGGCACAATTCAATTCTAGCATCATTTGCAATACAATGATAGCATTTCTAATTTTCGGATTACTTTCCTTGAATTTTTTGATGTTAAAAATTCTGAGATCAGTGTGGGTGCCAACTACTGGGCACTGGGTTTAGGAAACTTTATTATGTTATTTAAAGGAATAAACTCAGCTACATATGTGAATCGACTTGAGCTGTAATCGACTATAAAACATGAGATGAGTTTTACGATTTCGTTTTAAGCAGACATATGAAATCAAATGGATATCATGGTATCGTATGAAGAACACCTTGGGTTGAGTTAACTGAAAGTTAAAGCTGTGCTGTTCATTAACAATTATTTCAATGAACTTACGCAGACTTTTTTTGTAACTCAATTAATATGTCCAAATACGAATTTTTCAATTATTTTTGCTAGACTGTGTGCTACTATAGAAGTTTATTTTCATCATAATATCTTGGATGTAAAAAAAAATTAACAAAATGTAAAGAGCCAAACAGTCTGGGTGAAACCTTAAAACATATAGCCCTATCCCATTGACTCCATGCAACTTGTTTTTATTGATATTTTATTTATTTTATATGATATTTATTTTACACCGAAAAATTGATCATTTAATGAGCAAACTTAAAAGGTTCTACTTCCACAATTATTAAAGCACCCTCGATGTTGAGTAGAAAAGTAAGAAGCATCATTCATATAATGATTTTCATATAAAATCTTATACTATATTGTTGCTGCTGTTGCATTGGCTGCTTCTTCAAGAGTTTCACATTGCTGGTGATGTTGCTGTTAGTGCTGTTGTTGCTGTTGTTGTTGTTGTCGTTATTGTTGTCGTCATTGCTGCTGCCTATGCCGTAGTTGTTGTTATTCTCTTAAATTGTCGACGTTTTTGATGGCTGTCGCTGATGCGTTGCATGCGTAGGTATGTCAACTATGCACGCACGCATATATGCAAAATATGTTTTAACACAAACACTCTCACATGATCACTCAAACCGACAACCGACAACCAGCGCTCATTCTCACTCCAAACTTCACTGCAAATAGCGGCCTGGCTATACAACGCCCGCCCGGCCCCTCATCCTCCCGCTGTCCTAGATGTTCAGTAGTGGGCTTTTTCGGCAAAAACGGACATACAAGTTAAAGTCAAGTATTTACGCAAAGAAGTGAACAGTTGAAGAAAAAAAAAAAACATCTCAACAAAATCGTCCTCTCCTCTTGTGGAGAAGATGATGGCGGTATTGTTGGTCAATGTCTGTTGTTCAGGTTGCGTGTGAAAACCATTTTAAATATGGTGTTGTTTAATGTTTAGGAAAGAAAAAGCGTACAAAAAAAATTTATAATTTTTTTTCATATACGAGCGCAATATTCCAACATACTCGTACATACATTGCTATATGGACATTGTTATAAAAAGTGGTTTTTAATGTTATTATTTTCGGACGAATTTCTTGTCTAGAAATGCGTACGTCGCTTAAGCGGCTTCTTCTTCTTCTTCGCCTTCTGCATCTTTGCTGGATTTGCATTGTCCTAAGGAAAACTTTGTCTTTTAAATAGTTGTTCTTTGGCCAAGGAAAATGTTAATTATAGAAATGATTTTTATTGTGTGTTGAATTCTGTGATGAAAAATATTTAGCATAAGTGAAATTTGTGATGCGCGAGCAATGTTATGCGAGCGGGTTCCTTTCTTAAGTCTTTTGTTTTGTTGGTATGTTGAGTTAAATGGAGGGATGGTCAATGGCTTAACACCATATTTGTTCCAGCAAGGTTATTTCACCCATATTTATAATACAGTAAGATCTCAAATATTACAACTAATCCTTTGACGTAGAGTGACTAATCAAATCACAAGTGCCGATGTCTATCTTTACGAAAAATTCCAAATGTAATAATTTTGTTGTGAATTTTGTGAGTATTTATATTATAGAAATTATTTTTATAAATGAGAGAGGGAGACAGTAATTCTAAGTGTTACTCAATATCCAGAGCGTGTAACAATTAGGATCTCTATACCTTTATATCATTTGTATAATAATTTATGTCTGTTTAATCATTTTTTATTCCATCATGAGGTTCATTTTGAAGTTCGCGGAAAATTGTGTTATTCGTGCGGCTTGAAAATATTATGGAATACTGAACAAAAACTATGTAGAGAAGTGAAAGTGGACATGTAGAATAACGAGGTTCACTGTGCTTTGCTAAAAATTTCTTCTATTGCCCCTCTTATAAATCGTTTTCTTGCATTGTGCTAAACACTAAGGAATCCATATTTTTTCTGCAGAAGTTAAACCAGCTGCAATTGCTTTTGTGTACTTTGTAAGAAGGTGTTGCCATTAAATCTTTGCTATGCTCCTTAATATGTTTTTGACACAAATATCTTTTATATTTAAGGCCGAGAGAAAAACATCTATCTCTCATGGTTGCAGTGGTAAATATTCGCGAATAGTTTCTAATGAATGAGCTATTTGGACGTTTAAAAAAATATATTTTAGTCCAGTTCTTCTTAATATTTAAGAAGACAACTACCTGTGGGAAGATGTCATTCCACAATGATTGATTAGCCTCTCTGAGATACTAAATTTAGCAATTCCTTCTTATGTTGTTTGATGTACCAGGTAATTGATAGCAGCTTTATAGTTGACGACGGTATATTCCTTTTTGTCTATTTTTTATAATATGAGGAAGGGCGAATATATAATTAACAGCTTATTTCAGGATTTAAAACAACTTCCATAAACTTCAGTCAGATTGGAAAAAGCATGTAACTTCGTTAAATATTTTATGTCATGTATGTATACATAAACTCAAGCCATAGGGTATGATTCCGCATAATTCCATTCACCGCCCTCGGTCTTGAAAACATCTGTCAAAGGGCCAGGCAGAACTACGTTTCTCTAAAGTCATGATGTTTTTTTTCAGACATCATTCTGACTTTGTTATGGCTACTCTACCCCACCGTCTATAATTGCTGAAATTCGCAACGTTTACTCATTTTTTTTCAGAACAAAGAAACCCGAAACCCCTACCATAGTCGGGTATTGTAAATGTGCTATAGAAACCCGCCATTTCTGTTACCTCTTACTAAAATTGGCCAAATTTCGGAAATCCAGTTTTTCCCCTGCACCTTCGCATTTGTAGAATTTAATTACATTTAATCGTAGTTTTTTTAAAAATCGAATAAAACACTCAAATTTGCATCATATATTAAAATTTTTAATTGGAATCGATAAATTGGTTTTTGTTATTTAATTTTTAAAGATAATTTCATGTAAATGTTGTCCGCGGCTCCATTTCAAAATGTCCATTCAAAAGGTCCAATTTTTCATCACTTTTTCTAGCATTTCGGCCTGTATTCTACGAATAGCGCGTGTTATGTTATCCTTTAAGGCTTCAATAGTGTAAGGCTCCTGTAAGGCTTGTCCACATAGACTGACGACTTGATATAACCCCACAAGAAATAATCAAGAGGCGTTAAATCGCAAGATCTTGGGGACCAACTGACAGCGCCTAATCGGGAGATAAGCTGCTCACCAGATTCATCCCTCAACATATCCATTGTTTCACGAGCAGTGTGGCATGTTGCACCGTCCAGATGGAACCACATGTCAACTAAGTTCAACTAAGCCCATTGGGGGAACAAAAAATTCCTTGTGGTTGAGTAACACATGCCCAATCGCTTAGAACGGCGACGAATTGACATTTCACGATCGTCATTAACACTGGTCGTTGCGGCTCCAATATTTTCTTCGGTACGCACTCTACGCATGCAAATCGATGGTTTTATGTCCAACAAAGTAAATTTGGTGCGAAATTTGGAGATAACAGCACAAATTGTTGATTCAGCAGGTCGATTATGACGACCATAAAATGGTCGTATCAAACGATGTACATTTGTTGCAGAGCACGAATTTTGATAATAAATTTCAACGATTTGTAATCGTTGCTCGTTTGTTAGTCTTTCTATAATGAAATGGCAGAGTATACTGTACACTTTTCACTTTGACAGATGACGTTTGGACGCCATTACCAACCAGTGCTGCCAACCTGAAAAACTTAAATCTTAAAAAATCAACCTACAGCTTTAAGACGATCGCAGGCCGTATTTTTCAATAACTTTTGTTCGTAGTATTTTGAAAATGTAATGAATTGTGAAAAATTATTTGATTTGGTTAAATTTTTTTTCCGCCCTCGGTTTTGCGTCATGAATATATGAAAATTTTTAATAAAATACGATAATCGTGGACCAGTTAAAGCGTGCTTAAAACTTTACCACAATTTTTTTATATTCTTGAATTTTCATTTAGAAAAATACCAATTTAAATTACATTTATTTCCAACTTTTAACTAAAATATGGTATCAAAATTAGTTGTTTTACATTGATCCAAAAAACGCATTATTTATTTATCTGCAAAGCCCATAAATATATTTTCGACTTTATCTGGAAATTGTGATTAGTTAAATAATTGATTGAAATGATAAAGAGGATCAGGATCAGGGGATCACCGTTTATTCATCATACAGCTCCAGTTCTGCTTATCAAAAGCGATCCACTGGGCACAACATTCCGAGAAAAGTGAGGATTTTACCCATTTAAAATTTGAGAACAAGTTAAAGTCACTTCGACCCTAAGACCTAAGGATGATTAGAATCATTCGTTTCACCAGATAAAATTTGTAAATGCACCGGTGCCGTAGAATGCTTGCGTATAGTCCAAATAACCAATAAAATTATTTTTAAAATTAATTTATCCATGTAAAACACTTTTATTGTTATTTACATCGTATTTTCTGATGTACTCTCAAATTGTATTTTTCAATTCAGCTGTGAGGTGTTATTTTAACATATCAAATAAACGGGTTTCTAAGCATAAATAAATCATGCGTTTTACTTTTATTTATATAGTGAAGAACACAGAGTTTTCAAAGAACATTACAATATATCTAAAAATGTAAAATGTAAAATATAATGTAAAAAATGTGTACGTTGTGCTTGAATTATCTTTCAATAAATCAGCATAGTTCACGTTGATTTTCCTGTTGCCATTTCTGTGAAAATGTTTCTTATCCCCCTCAACAGCTTTATAAACACAATTTAATAACAAAGCTAAGAATGTTGTTGCAAGTAACCAAAATATATTCTGTATATCTATAATTTATGTTATAATCCCTTTTTATGTTCTTTCAACTTTATCATAATTTTCCTCGCATCGCGACTGTTGTGCTCGTTTTTCTGTTCTCTGTTGAGTTTACTGTGCATATTTTACTTGCTTCTGCTACGGAAGTGCTTAAAGCGACAAATTATTTTACATTATCATTAAATTAAATACTTTGAACGATCACATCGATATGATGTCCAGCTACAGGTAGAGGTGCACAGCTCCTGCTGGTATTGCCAGTATTGCTGTTATTACTCCCGATGCATTCACGAATGCATATGCATAATTTCCATAAGCGTCTCAAAGTTTTCACATATATAATCTTTTTGACTTGACCATGGAAATTATTCATATTTTGCATATTAAGATTTTTATCATAATTCTTAAAATACGACTGGACAAGTGATCACAGGACAGTGCGGAGAGGGGGAAAAACGTAAACTTCAATATCACATGAAAAGAAATCAATCTACTATATACTTGTGTACATGATTTATATGAATTACAGAATTTTAAGAGAGCAGATTCAGCAAAAAACGAAAAATAAAAAAAATATATATATTGGAACAAAATTTTACGTTTTTAAAGATAACATCGATATGATTACGATGATTTTTCTGTTTGATAACTGAATGCTCCCATTTAAAGGGGCTTACAGGATAAGGCTAAAATTCCATTGCATTCATAATAACGGGGTAACATTAAAAAGAACAAAATTTCATTGATAACAATAATTTCAAGGAAGAGCATGTCGAAACTGATGGATGTATAATGGATAGGAGATACTCGTATGTATAATCGTTTTCATTTCTAAGGATTTTTTAATTTAAAGTTTTCAAAATTATAAAATCACCGTTTACACTATTAGTAGTCTAGCAAAATCAACAATTGCTGATGGTAATATTTACATACTTCCTGAACTTAAGATGGATTTTCACATTCCATTCCAATAAACATGATTGTGAGAAGCTCTTTCATATCTTATTCATGGAATGCAAGAAAATTCGTTTTTATTTGTTAATCCAGAATTTACTTATGTGTACAAACAAATAAAGCCAGTTTGCAATTTAATTTGATGGCACTGTGGGAGGTATCTGTGACAGCTTCCATATTATAAACGTTATTACATATTTAGAACAAGGGAACCGCAAACCAAATGAGCTGACAAGACCAGGGACAACCTTACAGACTCCAGCCGAGTTGGAGTCCGTAGGCATGCCTCTGGCCACTTGCAAGCTCCTAATGCGGAATAGATCATACTTAGTTGCAGTCTATCTGTAATCAATCCAGACAGATGTGGCCTCGCCTAGATCTGGAACGTTCACACACATTGCTGCCACTATCAAGACCCGTCGTCTCATTGCTTGTATCCGTCATGACGGGATGCTGCCTAATCGGAAGACATGCAGTGAGATTGAGGGTTGTGACTAGTGACTTCTGCAGGAGCTGTTGGGATGAAAAGGAGGAGAAGTCAATAGAACACCTCTCTGCAATTGCCCCGCCCTGGTGAATAGTCGTGGATCAACACTGGGCTCTTACTTCTTTAGTGACCTAGGAGATCTGGATGATATAGATATTGTCCGACTTAAGAGCCTCTTGAGTCGTTCAGGATGGTTCAACGGGAGAAACTAGGAACATCTATATCTCTAGTTTTCTTTGGTATCACTATATACACTCTAAGTGAGTCTGTCTATTCAGACTGCCACACTGTCCTAACCTAACCTAACCTAAATATTTAGAATGTTACAAACAGCTTTAGGTAAACAGAAATTGTTTACAAGAGACATAGATTGTTGAAAATGGCCGAGAGCGAATTGCTGATGGAGAGCATTACGGATTACAATTAACCAAACAGACAATTCTGAGTTTTTTGCACCATGATAATGCTTCATCTCATACTGCGTCATCTATCCGCGATTTTTTCGTCACAAATTCAACTAATATCGCTTTACAACCTTATTCAGTTTATTTAGCATCGTGTGATTTCCAGCTATTTCACAAACTCCAAGACCTCTCTGGGGACACTGTAGTTTTCAACGCGAATCTCAGCGCGCTGTGACCTTCATATCGGAAGGAATGTTCCGAAGATCAGAAGAAATGTTGGTTGGCATTATGTCTGGAATGGAATAATTTTAACACTGAAAAAAAAGGACTTATATTGCTGACTGCGCACAGTAGTAATATACAGGGTGTCCGTCGGGAAAGTATACTACTTTGTTTGTTTATAATTTTTGATTAAATGAAAGAGAATGGATCTTATATTGATAATTTTATTTAATTGATATTGATATTGTTTTATTTAATGTCGGCAGTTATGTATGGAATACAATATCAGATAAATGTCCGCCTCTGTTAGCCTCACAAATTCAAGCCCTTTTGAGCACATTTTTCATTATATTCTCACACATTTCACGCGGTATTTTATTTATTTCATCACCAATATTTGGTTTGAGTTGCTCAAGCGTTTCTGGTTTGTTTGCATAAACTTTGCTTTTCAGATATCCCCACAAAAAGAAACCCGGAGCAGTCTAATCAGGCGACCGTGGAGGCCAATCAACATCACCATTTCTTGAAATAACTTGTTGTGGAAAGACGTCTCGCAGTAATTCCATTGTAATCCTGGTTGTATGCAATGTGGCACCGTCTTGTTGATAGCACATGTCAATCAAGCCCAAAGCATGCAGTTGTGGCGTTAATAAGTTTTCAATCATAACATGATATCGCTCCCCATTGACAGTTACCGTTATGCCGTTTTCAGTTTCAAACAAGTAAGGTCCAATGATTCCTCCTGGCCAAGCTGGACACCAGACTGTCACTTTTAATGGATGCAAATGTGACTGATGAATAATTTGAAGGTTTTCCATTGCACAGAACCGACTATTCTGTTTATTCACATATGCATTCAAATGAAAATGTGCCTCGTCACTCATTATGATTTTTCATGAAAATCGGTGTTGTCATGGGCGAGCTGTAACATCCTGTTGGCATATTTACGGCGGTGTAAATAGTCTTGTGAAAGAAGCTCTTGTGTCAGCTGAATTTTAAATCGAAGCATATGCAAATCCTTGTGCAAAATTGTGGCCAAAGTTGTTCTTTGAAGACCAAGCCCCTGAGCACGGCTTCGAATTGAAGTTGATGGATTGTTTTGAACACTTTCTTGAGCAGCAGTAATGTTTCCAGCCGATCTTGCAGTACACTGTGGTCCATCCTTGGCCCTATCAGCTACAGATTCTCTTTCTTCGAAATCATTCACTACACGATAAATAGTGTGTCTTGTTGGCACGTTATTTCTGCCAAAAAATTTCACGCAAATTTCTCATTGTCTCAGTAATCGATGATTGATTTTGATAAAATGTTTTAACAATTGAAGCACGTTGGTTTATCGAATATTTTTCCATAATAAATTTTCTACGTTTCCACTTCACGACGACTATCAAGACTAATGTACTTTAAATGATTGTCCCCTGTATTTGTAAGATAAATAAAATATTTTGATATAATATTCTTTACAACACGTTGCAAAACCATATTCCATTTTTAATCCGTTTATTGTATTTTTTTAACATTTTAACGTAATTGGATGAATGTTATCGATGTCTTTACTCAACTACTACTACTACTTTTTCTCAATTTTGGCAAATGAAAAAATTGTGCTAAAAATTTATGGCTTTTTCTTTTAGATAAAAAGGGCATATAATTCATCCATCAGGACTCTTTATAGATAAGATGAATATTTGTGGCAAATGTACGTCTGGCATCACTACCGTATAGGACATGTGATGGACAAAGGCAAGGATGCCTTTGGCATAACAACGTTCAACGTTGTTAAACGATCCATATTCGTAAATGGCAAATGGCCTTTCACTAAATAAATAATACTTCAGACGATAGACACTTAACATATGGTAGCCTTGGTAGCCACTAAATGGATATTCCGGTATAAAGCAAGTTATGAGTCTGAATGATAGTAATTTAGTACGAAAAATCTCTTGTAGTAAAGGACAAACAAGATCATGCTTTTAAAACCATTTAGAATATTAATATTGTAAATTCAAATTAATTATATGCGACCTTTAAGTGATAACCGATTCGATAATTTCACCTCCTGAAAAAGTAAGATGAACCTGCACCTTACACGAAAATCTCATTTTGAGAAATTATTATAATTGCGGTTTACATCTCGCTTAGTAACTGGGCTCTTGTGGAAATTATCCCAGGTATCCGTGGAATAATTCCCCACACACGAAAATCACATTTTGTGAAATTGTTATAATTGCGGTTAACATCTCATCCATCGAATAATTCCTCAACGTTTGATTGCAACCCGCTTAATGGTATATAAGTAAGATATAGATAACAAAGAGTCATACAATTCTGCAGTGATGCTACCTATATACCTATATATGATTAAGATGAAGATGTCATAAACCATCTACTGTTAGACATTTTGATCATTTCATACTCTTTATCAACTTTTCTTTCACAATCATGCCAATATTAATGCAAACGCATCACATTATTCCCCTTCTCCTACAGTTTAAGTAGCAAAAAAAAAAAAGAAAAAAACACCCAAATCCTATACATTTTCTTTCAAAGCAAATGATCAAAAGATGAATGAAAAAATAAGCGACGTAGAAGGAAACAGCATCACGTCAATTTGTTAGTTCCACAATTTCTTACATTTCCATTTCGTATTTAATCTGACAGTGGCAAGTCAAACACTTTGCCATTTTAAAAACTGACAGTCAACTTTACGTCGGCTTAACACAAGATCCGTAAAAGAAATGAAATCCAAAAATATCTTAAGACAAAAATGACAAGCAGAAAAAATATGCATTTAATGAAAACTACATTCTCGTATACGTAAAACTAAAACATCAACTAAACTCTATGATCACAGGTTTCTTTTTTTTTTTGCATATATGTAGAGCTTGTATGCTCGCTAATCATCATACATCATAACTTATAAATTTGCTTCGTGTAATAATATTACAATTTATGAATTGTTTATTAATTAATAATGACACAATTTATATCCTAATGCCAAGAAACACATATATATTAGTTAACAAAGCGACTGATTTGTCTGTGCCGCTGTAGCACTAAAATTAACTTTAACTCTTTTATATACGAGTAGATATCAAGTGTTAAATTTATAAATGTTTATGGAAAAATATTTGCATAAATTATCCCTCGCTATTGCGTTGCTGCTCTTGTGTGTTTAGTGAAGAAATTTAACCAAATTTCAAAAACCGATAAATCAAGTTTATACCCCTTTTAAATTCGAAACGATAGACAAATGTGAAGTCAACTCGATGTAAAACGAAATGAAATAAATAAGGGACTAATGAAAATTTACTATGTGAATAATTAATATTATTGTAATTTGTTTTGAGATGGATAATTTGCATGAAATTGCCTATTTGAGAGCGATAATGAATGAAACGTAAATGAAATCTAATAACGTATAACAACTGAAAGTAAATGGCGCGTAGGCTTGGATAAATGAGACTAGAATGGATTACGGATGAGTATATTCTAAAAGCAAAAATCTGCCTTTACAAGGGTAATTCTCAATTGATTTCAGTAATGCTAATTACTTTCAAATTGGGCTACAAAGTTGATGAGTAATAATTGCCATTTAGTTTGTTCAATTTATGAACAAATTTTAGGCAAATTAGTATCATATCTAACAAGCTTTTCTGGCTTTTGATAAAGCTAGTGTTTATTTTTCACTTGCTGATGCTAAACCATCATGTCAATTTACACGATTGAATACCACTTGCAAATGATTAATACCAAAACGATCAAAACTTTAATATCAAAATGATAAAATCATGATAAAATCATTACATAAAATTTTGCGGCAGACGCGACACTTCTTTAAAGTCGACTCTCCAATGTTTGGTGGCAAAATTCGAAACGATCTATTCGAAATTTTATATCAAAGGAAGGGCAGATTGACCAAAAGCATGGCCGCTGTTCGTGAAAGCAGAACTGGATACAACTGATCCTTGCTGTGCACAACAATTCGGACATTCCCAGACTTTAACTGGGTGATATTTCATGCCAAACCTTGAGCCTGCATCAGTACAAGATTCAACTGATTCATGAGCATTTAGAAGAGGAACCCAATTTTGGGCAAAAAAACCATCTTTAGCGAAGAGGCGCGTTCTTGTATGAATGGCTATGTGAACTACTAAGATTGCCGTATATGGAACGACGCCAAATTATATGACGTTCATCAGTTATAGTTTGATGTGTATTATGAGCCGGCGGCATTAATAGGTCGTATTTCTTTCAAAACAACGTTGATGAGACCAGCACCGTAAACGGCCAGTGCTATAGATCAATGATAGTCAATTTCTTTTAGACCAAATTAAACAATATGAATGTGTGCGAAAAGTGGTTATGTATCGCGGAGATAACGTAAGTTGGCCACCAAATATCGTGCGATTTGACCACGCTGGAATTTTCGATTAAGGGTTTTCTGAAATCGCAAGTCTTTGCCAATAAGTCGCCATTAACCAATGCTTTCAAAATCAATATAGGCAGGTCGTCGCTTAAATTCAATCGGAGCTGTGTGGCACAATCACTGAAAATCGGCCTTCTCGGAACCACGCCACCACATGAACATTTGAAGCGTGTTATATTCCATATACAGAGTTATTCATTTAGTGATTTCAAAACCGCCGGTCTGATAAGGCTATCAGTCGTTAAATATCTGTCATCTGAAGTGTTATTTATTTAGTGAAAGGTTTGCCATCTACGATGTGGATCGTTTACTAACATTAGATCGTTTTAAAATAGTTAAAGTAGTAAAAGTGGTGATTCAAATGTGATGTTAAATGATTGATTTTGTCTTTACTGCATGAGAAGTTTCCAGAAAGCGTAATTTCATGTTTTAGCAAAGCCAATTGGCCACCAAGATCATGCAATTTGACCCCATTAAATTTTTTTTGGCTACGTCAAAGACCATGTTTACGCGGATAATCCCGCCCGAAATGTACGAAAAAGTGGTCGAAAACTACCTCAAAAGGATCCAAAAGGCAACCTTTAAAATGATATAGATTTATGTGGGTTTTAACTTAATAATACACACCGTTCAACATAACATGAACCATTCTTGTTTTGCGATATACAAAAATAGGCAACAGGTCAAATGAAAGCAAAAACATATTGGGGTTAAAATGCATCGTGTGAGGCCCCGGCGAGATCCAAACTCACGATCTCTTGTTTACTAGACAGGCACTTTAACCAACTCAGCCATGGCGTCACTTAACTTAACTATTCTCTTGAAAATAACACAGATAGGCTATTTCTAATAAAAAAAAAAGAATTTTGTTAATACTTTACAGATTGCTTTATTCAATTGCAGTGTCGGTCTTTACATGCAGACGGATTAGGAGAAAGACTTAGGTAAATTCGAACTCAAAATTGGCTTACGAAATATTTAGTCATTTTCATTTAAAAAAATGCAATCCAATCCAAAAATCCAATTGTTTATAAGCGTTTTATGTAGAAAATAAATAACTTAGGGGCGAACAGGTAGAGTTATTAATTTGGTTTATAAAATAATGTGGCAGATGTTAAAGAACGTGAAACGTATTTACATTATGAACAAACTTTGTATGATAATTTGATTAAACATGCACTTTATTGGTTTTTTATCTTATTTACTAAAACTACCACTTTATGGGTATAAAAGAGGAACAGAAAATCTTAACTATAAACTGCCGAAAATTTTTATAAAACTTCTTAAAATTTGGCGCTGACTAATATCTTTTTAAGATCATCGGCCAAACTTGTACAGCACTTCAATTACAAATTAACAGAATTGCTCATATTCAGTTTTACTTTTGTAATTGGTAGACTGCAGTAGCTTAAAATTTGAGAAAATTGAATGCTTAGCGAAGCCTCTTTTGGTATTTCTCATACAAATGACCGGTTTAACATTTGTCTTAGTTTCACGTTTTTTATTTAGTTGCACTAAATTTTGGGAAACTTCGTATAATTTTGGCAAAGTAAGATCTTTCGTATATTTTTCTAAATTCTATCTTGGTCCAGAAATTTGTAATCAGTAAGTTTCATTAACTTAAGCTTTAAAAAAAAATCAGGACAGCCCTCATGCATTAAAGGCTAACTAATAAATTACTTATACAAATCGCATCTAAAAATAGTTCTCATGGGCACTTGATTTTATCCAAAGTACCGATTTGTAGTTCTCTGTTAAACTTAGCAAATTAAGTTCCGAGAATGAATGTTGACGGTATCTCCACATTCCTTCTGGGATCTCCTAAACGATTTATTGCAATTCAATTTCTCTAACTCTTAATTCCTACACTGGAATAATTCCAATTTTCGTCAATTGTAGTGTATTGTATTGCTGGAAAAACTTTAAAAAAAGTCGACTAAATAATCACACGCTCCCTGTTAACTAACTTTCATACAAATTACCTAATTTTATATACATATACAGGGTGGCGCAATAGAACGTGCATATTTAAAAAATAGATTAAAAAATTAATACAAAAAGCATGGTTAAAATAAATCTAAGGCATTGTAGAGTAATAAATGGAGTTTATTTTTTAAAAATAACATCATCTAAATGGTGACCATCTCTACGACGGCACTCCTCTAACCGCAAACGAAAATGATTGAAAACTTTATTCAGTAATACTGGTGTAATGGCTGCCATTTCACCACGGATATTCTCCTTGAGCTGAACGATGTTTCTTGGATTATTACTGTAGACTTTGTGTTTGAGATATCCCCACAAAAAAAAGTCAAGAGGCGTCAAGTTGGACTACGTGGGGGCCATGGGATATCACTTATTTTCGAAATCAGTCTGCCAGGGAACATCCGCTTCACCACCGCCATGAAGTCATTTGATGTGTTACAGGTAGCTCCATCTTGTTGGAACCAAGTTCTGGAATTCACTATTCTTGAACTTTCAATTTCTGGAGCCAAAAATCCGTCCAACATCTCAACATAGCGTTTCGTGTTAACCGTGACGTTTTGGCCCCGCGCATTTTCGAAGAAAAAAGAACCAATTATTCCCCTGCCAGAGATTGCTGCCCATACTGTCACTTTGGGACTATGCAATGATTTCTAGTGTTTGATTTTGGGATTTTCACTGTTCCAGTAATGACAATTTTGACGGTTTACGAACCCATTTATAAGGAAATGAGCCTCGTCAGAGAAAAGGATATTGTCAAAATTGAAAAATCGATTAAGCATTTCATTGGCAAATGCGAGCATTGCTATGAAGTCAGACTCTTTCAATTCTTGTGTTAATTGCAGCTTATATGGATGCAGTTTAAGATCCAATATTAAAATTCGTTGCAAACTTCGTCGCTATAATTGTAAGACCGACGATCTCTTGCGAGTCGACATTTGAGGATTTCCTCGTACTGACTCCATAACTGTCTAAACATTTTCTTCGGTCCTAGATGTTCTTGGGCGACCATTTGCTTGTGGTTTAAATGTTAAACCGGTCTGTTCAAAACGCTTTACCTATATTTTAATTAAATTAGCACTCGGAGCTTCACTAATTCGCCGTAGTCCATATTCAACACAATATAATCACCTAGTAGCAATATATGAACGAGAGTGCTCGTAAAATGCGCGCACGCAAAATGGGCGACGCTTCCCGTCGAAGTGATTTATAGTGACTAAAACTCTATGAGCCCGCCAACCCAACGATGTAGGCGCCCAGCCGCCCGTGCCTTTTCTACCCCGCAAAAAAAGATGATGCAACGATGCACGTTCCATTGCGCCACCCTGTATATATAATATATTTTTGATACCTTTTGTTGTGCTTTCGAATGCTCATCACCCGGCTCCTTAAACTACCACATATATAAACTGGCCAATTTAGCATAAAATAGTGGTCCTCCCTCTATAATACTTAATTTGGAAAATTATAATTACGTGTGTTTCTCGTCTTTAGACTAGTTTTGGATAAGAAACTTTCGACGTTCTACGCCACTTCTGGCACCCCGCACATTTATGCGCCAATTCCTCTTGGGATGCCACAAATATGAATTGATCGACTTAACAAAAATGAATGTTTTCTTTTTAATTTCTAAAGTATAATTTTTTTTTTTTTTTTTTTTTTTTTTTTTTTTTGACAAGAACGTGAAGCCCCTACTGGGCCAAGCAAATTTTTGCATCCATCCAAAATCGTTGTGCGAAATTTTTGTGCTGTTCATAAAAAAAAAAGTTTAAGGAATTGCTAAAAAATATGACAAGCAACATAATAATTTTGCTCTTCAACTTTGCATATAGAATAACTTGGGATTTACTCTGAGAAATTTGTTCTCTAGGAATATAGTGAGGTTTATGATATTTCTTACAAACCACTAACTCACATAAATGGTGATCAAACGACACTTTCTGCATTAAAGACTTTGTTGCCAAATCTAAACACAGGAAAATCAGGACATCTCTCATGCATTAAAGACTTACTAATAGGTTACTTATACAAATCGCGTCTAAAAATAGTTCTCATGGACACTTGATTTCCTATACCTTCTGTCCTATCCGTCACACACTTCATAATTCTTGCTTACTGCAGCCACCTATGCGATGGTGCATATGCGAAAAACGTATGCAGATTTTGTGCAATGATGCATGCCGTGAATAAACATATACTGACTGTTAAGCATACACCGCTTGACGCATACAACAACAACAACAAAAAGGCAAAATTAAAAAAAAAACTGCCACAAGAACAACTGCAACTGCAAAATCTTTGAAATTCAAAGTAGTATCAGCAAAAGCCCAAAAAGACGTAACATTGAACAGCGGCATTAATACGATACGCATGTTAAAAAAAAAAGTGACTCCATAAGACCGTCTCGGATCCCAATCAACTTCTTCGCGTGGCTTTTGTATCAAAAGCTGAAGCAAAGCAAATCGAAAGCTGCAAAACAGAAAAAAGAGCAGGCAGGCAACAACAAAATATACGACAAGAATGCAAAATATATCATCATAAGAAATATTTTTATGAATTTCAGCCGAGGGCGCTAGAAATTGGTCTGTTTTATACTATGCATTGCCAGCTACTCTTACTCGATGGCACAGTGATTTCTTTTCGTTGCATTCATTGCCGTTGCCGAAGAGTTCCTGGTGATGATGACGATGATGATGATGATGATGACGATGATGATGCCGTGGCGGTTGCTGCAACATTAAGTCATATTCATTGGTGGCGGGAAGGTTCCATTTTTGTATTGCTTGATCCAGGGGTATGGTGAGCATAAACTAAACGACAGTTTAGAAATGAAGCTGCTACAACAGTGACAATATACAGTGTTAAAATCGCAATAATTTTGCCATACAAAATGAAAGCATAGACTGGAAGACTTAAAGCGGCGAAGATTCTCTGTAATTACCACAAACAGTTAAATTGTTTTGCGTTTCTTTTCTTTTTATTTAAAATACTTACCATGTCTTACGTCGTTTGCTTCAGTTTAAATTGTAATGTCAATTTGATTACGAAAATTTCCAATGGTGTCACACTGTGCCACCAAAGGAATCAGAAGGACGACTTTGCCTTGGTAGACATGTAAGAAAAAAGCGAAAAAGAAACAGCCGACTGATGTTGCTGATGCGGTTGCATTCGTTAGTGTGGCACCAATATGTTGCCGCTGCTGTTGTTGTTATTATTATTATAATTTTTTTTTTTTTGCCTTTAAGATGCTGCTGTAGCGTTTGTTGTTATGCTTGGTTTACTGATGCTGATGATGATGATTTGCAACTGATCGATCGATTGCTATAACAAAAAGATTTCTGCATATGACTTCAGCTCTTGGGGCTTTTTCGCAAAACCATCCGCATGTAGCTCCATGTGAGTGAGTGTGAGCGTGATACGTTTATTACAAATATGTTATAATACTGTTGTTGTTGGTGTGCATATAACGTGTCCGTGTACAATATCTCAATAAATAATGACCGCTCATAAATAATAATCGACCAACAAATGTGTAATGATTTACTTTTCTTTTATAAGAGAAAAAATCTTTTATTCTTTTTCATGCACAGCCCTTGTTGGTCTTTGTTTTTTTCTTTTTTCTTCAATGCGTTCTGTTATCATGTCATGCCAGAGCAACAAGCTGTGGCGGCTGGAACAGCGAGCGGCAACAATCGTCCTCAAAACAAACAATAATAAAACGAGATTCTAAAATACGATATTTGTTATTTGGATTTAAATCACTTAAAAATATTGGTGCCAAAACAAACAATTTAAAACTCACAAATCAAATTCATAAACAAATTGTAAGTAAAGCTTTGTTTGGTAATAATTTCGTATCTGTTACGATCGTTATAGAAACTTTGGAGGCATCCTTAGTGTTGTTTGTTCTATAAAATGCTTGGATCGAAAGAATCAACTTACTAGGGGTTTTCTAATATTGTTTGTTAGAAATTGGAGAAAACGACAAACCAGTATATTCCTTTCAGTACAGCGGTAAGAATGTGAATTTATCTGGGGTTGAACTCGGAGTTAGCGGTTCTAAAAATTAGATTTTGGAAGCATTTTTTCCTACCTTTAGCAAAATATAACTAACCCGCTCCTATGGCTAGACTTATAAAAGACTATCAATAAAGTGGAAAGGAGTGCAAGAAGTTAATCTTTTCTCCAACATTTTTTAGGACCACGACGGTGGCGAGTCATAATGTCCATGGACGTAATGTCAATGTGACACAAAAAAGTGTCACAAAGTCTATGGACATTAATGCACTTTTGAAAGTGACATAATGGCCATGGACGTTGTGACACATTCTACAGGCAAGAAAAATTTAATTTTAGAGATTTTTTTAACATAAGATTTTTATTCAAATACATAACAATTTAGAAAAAAAAACATAATAATTATTGGAGTATTTTTTAATTTAGACTCAACAATTTGCCGACAATATGGGTAAAGCAGAGATGAATTGTTTTTTTTTTTTTTCATTTTATTTCCACTTTTTCGCAGCAGCTGGAACAGATTTTAAAATGCTTACATGGCTGTAGCGGGATGTTTCTAGCATCCATTGTGCATATAATGCATTTTAAGACTTCTGTCGCCTGGCTGCAGTGAATACTGTCCTGAGTATCCTCTACTTCAGACATATCTTGTTCGCCGAATTCTTCTTTAGCGCCATAATTTTAAAAAATACTGTTTTCTTTATTTATTACTATATAAAAAAAATCAGGCAACAAGATGTGGCCTTTGCTC
Organism: Philornis downsi; assembly: GCA_019455685.1. Taxonomy (NCBI): domain Eukaryota; kingdom Metazoa; phylum Arthropoda; class Insecta; order Diptera; family Muscidae; genus Philornis; species Philornis downsi. The sequence continues at coordinate 1,682,624 of JAHXMU010000829.1, forward strand.
AACTGTTGTGCCACCTGGAGTATTTTATTGTCCTTGTCATACTGCGGCTTACGTTTTTTTTGGCAAAACATTCAAAACACCAGCTGATGCTTGGGCTAGGGAAACAAAATACGAGAAGTCTTCATCGCGGATAACTTGATGGAACTTAAAAAAACGTCCATGTTTCTGCAATTTCCTAGAGAGCTTGGAGTTAAACCCTTCTAAAGAGCTAGTAGTTCTCATTTGTTGAAGGTGCACAGAAAATTCGGAAGGTGGGATCTGAAAAAGTCATTATGGGAACTTTAGAAGGAAGAGAGATTGGAAGTTCAAAGCAATTTATAATGGAAATTAATTAAATTAAAGTGGTGCAATGTACACATAATGTGCCTCCTGTGAAATTAAAAAAAAATGAGGGTGCACGAATAGAAAAAGAAAATGAAGTTAGTCAAAAAATCGGCGCCGATTTTTATAAGTATATAGTTATAACAGCTTAATCCAAGCGGCTATCCATTATGACATCATAGATTCAAATCTGTAAAATTACTTAGGCAACTTGACAGTTTCTGTCAAACTTTTTCTTTTCTTCTTTTCAAACTGAGATTCGAATTGGTCTCCGAAAAAAGTTTATTGGATCCAAAATTAAATGTTTAAAGAATGACCAAGTGCGATCGGAACCTTCTTTGTATACCTTAACTTTACGATCGTATGTTTTCCTAAACTTAGTCTTAACTAGCTCCACATTTAATGTTCCAATTATAATTTATATCTGTGTTTTGTATTGTCTTTTACATTATGGCAATGTAAACTTTAAACAATTTGCAATGAACGTGCAACTTCCGATTTCCAACGGCAGAAGTTTTAAGCTTTCAAGTTTTCTAATTCAATAACCATTAAAATTTCCAGGCAGAACCAGTGTGTATGTAAAATGAAATGGTAATGGAGCTTAAGTGCAACAAGCAACTTAGCGCCCAACACAAATCTCTTCTAAACATTTAAAGGATGTTAAATTCCATTTCTTCTACTATCAACGTTCTTACTATTCAACAAAATATCATAATCAAACTTAGGTGAACGTATCAGTGGATTTTCGATTTTTTCATATCTCCCTGCAACAATTTTTGAAACATGAGATTCACTAAATTATATAGCGAACTCTCGGAAAATTTTCAGAAATTTCTGAATATTTCCCATGTTATATATTTATTACAAAATCCAGAAACTTACAGAAAAATTTTTGGGATGCTGTTTTATGTTGTTTTTGGACTGGGGCGATCACTTACATATGCATATAAATAGAAAATTCATCGATTACTGTCGTATATTCATTTTTAAATAATGAGTAGATTGTAAACAAAGTTAGAGTAATCCTGAAAAAGTACCATTTAATTTTTGTCCTTGTAAATGGAAGATGTTTTTTTTTTGCGCGACCAATTTCTTCCAAATGTGACAAATGCTGCCCATGGCTTTGTGGATGCTGGATAAGCGGGCGTGTCAACAATTCCCTCTTCTTATGCATAATATGCTGATTTTGTAAGTTTTAATTATGAAAGTTGACGGTTTTGTTAATAATCTGGGGTGAATCTGTCCGGTATCTATTGGCTACTAACATTAAGTTCATTAAGTTAATGAATAAATTGTATTATTATTGAAAAATATTGAAAATGCCCTTATCGGTCCAATTTCGTCTACTTGTTGCCCTTGCGGTCTACAGTGTTAAAGGCATTCAAGTCCGCGTTTCAGGAATAATATTTTTGTCATTATTATATTGACTTATCGTAATTTTTCAGTGGAAAATGTTAGTATTTTCCAGTAATCATGCTCACTATTAGGGCGGTTTCAAGAAAATTTGTATGTGTTGGTATGATTCGTTGTAGAATCTGTTCAAAACCAACCTGCCTTGCATTTAATTAACGAATAAACGGCGAAATTGTAGAAAAAAGTTTGCATAATTTTAATTTTTTCTTTGGTCCTTGTTTGAACAAGTCTTTTCTACTTGTCCGAGTTTACTGTGGGCGGCCATTCTTAGATCGACAGTAACAAAATTTGATTAATTTTTTTTTGTACATCTTTAAAATATAACATCGGTTTCCAGTTTTTCTTCTCTTGTACTATAAAGATGGTATTGCATGTTTGTAATTCTCCCAATCTCAACTCAATTGTCCTTGTGTTGGTTATTCTTAAATGAAAGTGTATCCATTCATTAAGTTAGTTTCTAGTAGATCGAACAATATCAAATGATTTGTAAAAAGGCAACCAATTTATGATCTTAACAAAGGTAGGCATTATGTTGCTTTGTTTTATTTTTCTTTGACCTGTTGTTAACCATACGAGTATATAAGCGAAATAAGTTCTAATATTTTAACTCAATTTAACTACTTTTTACATTTTTCAATTTTAAACTAAACATTCATTTTCTGGCGATCACTGTAACTGCCCTTCCTGAAATATGTCCATATGAATGTTTGTTTGATCCTTTCCCTCTCTTTCTCTGTTGATTTAGCGACTGCACTGTTGTTTTTCAGCTGTTTGGTTTTATTTGGTCTTTGACTTTGACTTTTAGTTAAAAACCACATGTATTTAGCATACAGTGTCCACATTTTTCTTGCCCAGCGTCTGGTTCTGATTCCTGAAGTTTTGCATATAACGTGGTTAATAAAGAAATTGTTGTTGTTGTTGTTGGAAATGTTAAATGAAATCATAAATCAATTACAGTTAAACATCGTTTGTATTTCAGTTGTTGTGAGTTGTGAGTTTGAAGATGACGAGGATGAAGATGATGATGTTGATGATGACGATCTACTACCATTACTTCATAGGGGGATCAGGTTTGTGTCTTAAGTCTTTTGAATTTTTTGCCACTATATAATGTTAAGGTTAGTGACTCTGAACCCGTTGGATGTAACCCAAAATTGATTGATTGATTTCATTCATTTGGTAAAAAGGAATTTGTTTTTGCTGTTGTGGGTTGTTATTTCATCTTTTTTTCTTTTTAACAATAAACAGTTTGTTGGTAACGCTGGTTGTTATTGTAATAATTTAATCAAATATCAATCAGATTTATAACGAAGCCAATGTCAGATTCATTAAGAAAAGCGAAGATGTAGGTAATGAATTGAAATTATTGAATTGACTCTTAGAAGAAGAATTGAAAAGATTGTGGCAATTTTTCAGCAATTTTTTTTATTGAATTGTTTCTTAGAAGAAGCGTTGAAAGGATTGTAACAATTTTTCGCCAAGCATATTAAGTACAATCAAGAAAGTAAATAGATAATTGCCTGCTTAACTTCTAGTCTGACGTGGTTATGCAAGATAAATTCATAACCTCACTTAATTTTGTACTATTGCAATCAGAAATATTCTAATTAAATTGTCTGTTAAAGTGATACCTCCATCCTGTCTTTTGCCTGTATGCATATAAGTTTTTTTTCCTCTGATGCAATTTTTTTTTGTCACCAACTTATATAAACAGTTTTGGTGTTATTTGATAAAAATCTTAAAAGATATCAATAAATTTCCATTAAAACCGATTTCATTAAAGTGTAAACATATTTCTTCCTTCGAAGAAAATTTCGCCGATCACAATCTTGATCAATATATTACAAGGGAAATATTAAACCACCGCCAAATTGCTCCATTCATCAAAGAACAGAGTCAAATGGAAAGTCATTAGAAATTTGCATGAACAAATAATTGCGGCTGCCTGCTCAAATTGCTGTTGCCTGCTTTAGCAAGCGTAAAAGATACATTTTCCATGAAAATAACTAAATTTTTCTTATGACTATTATGGATTGAAATGACAAGCATACGTAGAATCCCAAGAAAGAGAAAAAAAACCAATACTGTATAGTAGCCACAATATGATCATCGTCATCATCGTACACAATATCATTTAAATGGCCATTCAAGAAATCCACATCATTTGTGTGAACAGCAAACTTATGAGCATCATTCGTATCATCATCATTGGTTTCTAAATCATGATCATCATCCTCTAGGCCAGTATCATTTGATACGTTTAGCATATGCTGTAGCATTAGTCTAAGGCAAATAATAATAACACTAAAAAAATCAATCGTAAAAAATATTGAAATATAATTTGTACATCTACTAAAGTTGTACGTAGATAAAGTAGTTGCGAGGCAAAGAATCCACTGACGAATGCCGCGACGAGCAAGCGAACTGAAACTTAATCTTTGGGCTTAGATCTGTTTGCATAAAAAACACTGTACCAAACATTCTAAGCCACACTTTCAGATGATGGCCAATTGCCACTTATGAGTGCTGTTGAGTATATCACGGGTTATACGTAAACACAGTGGGGGATCTTTGAAAGCTCATTCTCATTTCTGTTATTAGAGTATACAAAATCGAAACCAAAAATCTGGAAAACGGTTTTTTGTTTGAAACCGTATGCAAGTTTAATTTAATAATACCTTTTTCGAATTACTGGTTCAAGTGTTTTTTATTTTTTTTTTTGACTAGAGTCAACTGGTTTTTGAAAAATCAGAAAAATGTGTTAGGAATGGAGTTGTGCTGAACAAAATAATCGGAAAATCATTCCTTCTTAACATGATCTGCTATTGCTGGCAGCTTGGCGAGAAATTGGTTTATATATCGTAATATTAGACAATGGTTTCTTGAAAACATTTGGTGTAACAAAGCTTTTTTTGGCGGTTGTTTATGTGAGTGCGATATATTTTGCATAGAAATATCTTTATTGGATACATCATCAATTTTATATTGCATAATTATATCTTGTATATTAGATCCGATTCAATGCATATTTTCATATCCAATATGTTCTTGCTTGAGGTACGTCAGCAATTAGATTTAGTGGTTGAAGTAATAAATTAAAAGTTATAGTTCTCTTATGAAAATTAAGTAAGGCGTTACAACAATTCATATATTTGATTGTTTTCTATGTAACAGTTAAAAGTTTATGGTTGAGACTTTTAAAAACTGCACTAAATTAAAAATTAAAATACTCTGTTAATCTTTTTAATCGAATCGATTTGTAGTTATGTTGCAGAAGAGGCCTCTCGTTAATTTGCCACATGCCTCCACTTCGACAAACTTCCTTTAAATAAATCTAGGTCTGGAACATAAATTTATTCGAAAAGCATCTAATAAATATAACAATTTTGACTAAGAAGGATTAAAATTCCAACACCTCGGAAAACTACAACCTTATTTATACGATTTTGACTCTAAATTTAAAAAAAAGAAAATGAAACTCACTACCCATAGGTCTATTTTGGTTAGATTATACAAAAGCAACGCCATATTAGACCATTTGGAAAACGCATTCTCAAACCTACTTCTTAATATATTATTGATTACTATCATCACTGGCTAACACGGTATTTCGTGAACCAGGTCTGATTGGAAAATAATAACAATAATAAATTTCTACATGCTATATAATGTATAATAATAAGAATAATATCGTACTCATGCATCTAGTCATCAAATCACTTTTTATAATTATGGGTTCTTTACGCCACGATTTTCACAAAACATTTTGTGAAACATTTCACAAAACAAACACAAAAAATTGTGATAAGGAAACTTTTCAAAATGGGGTTTTACTCGTCACTATTGATCTGGTTACATTCTTACATCTCGGGAAGAGTTTTATTTGTTGAAGTTCATAAAGCTGAGTCTAATCCAATTTACGTGAAATAGGGTATACCACAGGGTAGCCGTTTGGGCTCATTGCTTTTCCTCTTGTTTGTCAATGACATTCCTAATATATTAAATTATTTTCAATATAACATCTATCCAGGACTGCGTACACTTTCAACAAGATATTGCAGCACTAATAGTATGGTGTCGTGGCAACCATCTATTTTTAAATTTTTCTAAGTGTAATATTATGACTTATACTCGTAAGCACTTACCAATTGTGTACAGCTACGTATATAAAAATGATCAGACGTTTCCGCGTGTGAGCATCGTAAAAGATCTGGGTATATATTTTGGTAGCGCACAGACGTATAAAGATCATATAAATTACATAGTTTCTACATCCAGTTCACAACTTGGGTTTTTAAAAAGAAATACCAAAATGTTTTTGAATTTTAAAGCTATTACTGTTTTATTTGGGTCTTTGGTAAAATCTCACTTAGAGTACGTAAGCTTTGTTTGGAGTCCTTTTTATGAAGTAGGTATCAATCGGACTGAGAAAATTCAAAAGCGCTTCACAAGATTTGCTCTTCGAAAGAACTTTTCTTTGGATAACATGCCACCATACGAAAGCCGTTGCATTATTCTTGGAATTATGGAACTTTCTAACCGCAGAAAGCTTCATTTTTATAAAGGATATTATAGATTCAAACATTGATTCGCCCGAATTGATATCCGTTCTACCCTTTCACATACCAACACGGTATTTAAGAGAAACTCATTTGTTCGCTGTTCCATTCCATCGAACTAATTATGGAAGGAATGAACCAATTACTCGATGTTTGCAAATATTTAATTTGGTGGCCAATACTGTCGATATAACTCTCAATAGATTTTCATTTAGACGAGCTGTACTCAGACTTTTAGCTGATACCTCATTTTGAAGATTTTTACTAAATTTGTAATTTTTTGTTGTAATCTATTGCAACTGACTACTTAATAAATATATATAGTTATATACTTGTAACTATAGTTATGTTATTTTATTCAATTTTTCGTATTTTTGTAATCTGTAAGAGCAATGTTCAGTAGATGTAAATAAATAAATAAATAAATAAATAAATAAATAAATAAAAAAAAAATAAATAAATAAAAACAATTTTCAAAAAGGCCTGGTTTTCCCCTCTTTCAGAAAATTGCTTGGCTCAGAATATACTACCACTGGCAGACGCATGGATAGGTTACAGCAAAGTCACTGTCAAAATTTACATGAAATAATTTCTGAAACTCAAAAGGCAAACATTAATTTGTAACCAAATGCTTAGCACGTGCTGATATTGCAGATTACTTTAATTTTGGCAGATTTTATTTACAAATATTTGCAACAGTGTCATAATGTCATGCAGATTCGTTTTTCCTAAACCATGTTCAGCATAAAAATGTATATTATTATTTAATTAGTTTTTATTATTTAGAAAATTTTGAATAAAACCGGTTTAAACAAATTTCTTGGATGGCGGAATAAATTTCGAAAAATTTGAAAATTTAATTTCTGAAATATTCGAATATTTAGGTGGCCTTATAATTTTTTAAAAACTCGAAAATTGGATTTTTGAAATATTCGAGTATTTGTACATTCTAGCTGTCATACAGACTTTTAAAACTTTCCATCGACTGACTGATTAATGCTTTATCATTTAAATATCGTTTTAGTGAACTTTTGCTTTACGTTTATTGATAATTTTAATGAATTTGTTTGACATTGTAGTCTTCCCACTTGAAGAAATACTACATTAGACCAGAGAGTTCGAAATGTTGTTTAGAAGTCTAAGAGTTTTTATTTTCAGATCAATTTCGAGTTATATTTTATTACCGATAAAACAATTTGCCACTTATATTTTTTGTTTGGTATTAAATTCTTCAAAATATTTAGTTATGAATAGTTAAAATTTTCTGAACCATTGAATAGAATAAAACACAACACAATGCATAAACTGTAATTCTACACAATGCTAAATTCTATTGAGTAAAATATTATACATTTATTGACCAACGAATAAGTAAACTTGATATTTTATATAAGAGAAGAGTGCATTTTTAAGAGGCTTTTTTATTGGGCTATAAATCACCACTTCACGACACGACATAGGAAATAACTTGTTAATCCAAAAAATAAAACTGGAATCCAATTTCTAAAAAATCATTAGTTTTCCAAATCTTTCTCATATCTTTCCCATTTATATAGTACAGTACTTGACGGATGCGTGAAAAACAACTCCAATTTATATACGTCTGTATATATCTATCTGATTGTGGGCGTAATTATTGGATAATGCCAAAAAAAATGTTATTTGCGACTGGAAACATAAGGCCAGTCACTGTATTATATGTGTGAAGAGGTCATTTTTGACACGCCTACTTGCCTGGTTATGAGCCAATACATCATCCTTACCGATACGTCATCTATGTATTAGAACAAAATCCTGTTTAACTTTAGCACTTATCCACCTGTTGGCTTGTCCACTGTTTTAATATGAAAGGGAAATTTGCAATTACAACTCTTTGTTTCTTAAAACCACATTTACAACTTCATTATCAATTTAACTTCTCTCATTTATGAAGAGAAAATTCTCCAATTCATTTGTTCCCTTCCCTCCATCATATGGAAGAATCTCTTGATATCTTCTGAAATTAAAATAAAAATTCACTATTTTAATTATCCCTGTCTTATTATAAAATACAAACGGTGACTGACCGATGAGAGATGGTTAGTACCCGGGACTATCGTTCGCATAAATGTGGGTTCAACTCCGCATACAGCTACCTATCATTTTGTGTGAACGGCGGTCACGTCGATATGTCTGAAGAATACTCCGAGGAGTCAATAAATCTTGTAAATGTTTCTCAAACTGTGTTTGGAATTGTCGTTAATTTTAAGAAATAAAATGTAAATTCTAGTAATAGAATGTGTGTAAGTTCACTGTATATTTAATGCTCTCCCATGTCTAATTCATGAAACGCACGCGAATTTGTTTATTTCCTATGAAGTACAAATGATTATCAAATTCGTTTCGTAATTTGTTTTAATTCCAAATGAAAACTTTCACTTTAACTTGATACTTTCTCAACATAAACTATAAAGTCTAATTTTAATCTTATTTTCCCTTAATATTCTATGGAAATTATCATTTTCAATTGATCTTTTCTCAATATAAAACAGGAATTCTCAAAAGGTAGTCTCTCAATGTTAAATGAAAATCCTCATATTCAATTTGAGACGCCTTTAAAAACATTTCGAAATCCTCATTTTCAATTGATCTTCTCTTAATATTAAATAAAAATTCCCAATTTTATACAAGCTTTTCTCAGTATTAAATGCTAATAATCATTTCAAATTAATTTTTTGCCCATTTTTAATCAGAGATAACATAGATTTACAAAATATCTTGAAAAGATTTTTAAAAATTATATAATAATTAAACGATTATTTAAGACTTCAAAAATGCGAATTAGAGAACATTTCTGAAATGATTTTTTAGGTAACTCTTAAACTAGAACCAACGTAGCAGACACTTTGATTCAGTGGAAAACGGGTGCAAGTTTATTGCTTTTTATTAAAGCCATCAATAATTGATTGATTTATCACCCGTTTTGCAATACATTCCTGTGATTTCTTGCCATGTCGTCATTTAAGCAAGCATATTTGCGTCAAACCTCTCCATTGTGCTGCAGTGGCAACGATTTCGAACTATACGTACTACATTGAACACTGATGCCGCAACTATTGCCAACTATAAAAACTTTGTAGATTTCCATAGCTGCGTTACAGCAAGCTAACTGCGATCGAACGTACATACGAGTATATGTATGTGTCTGTCCACTCTTAAAATTACGGCAGTATCAAAAGACAATTTGTATGGATATCTGTTTTAGAATATCCAAATACAATTAAAGTTATATAGTAGAGATACGAGAATACACGTTTGGTTGTCTATCCAACTGTCGTTTTGTCAAATTATGCGTTCCTTAGCCGGAGTATGAATGATAATGTGTGAGAATGTGCTTCATAATGTGCATGTGTGTGTGTGTGTGTGAGTGTGTGTTTGTGCGGTTATGTGAGTTCGTGTTTGTGTACATTTGTATCGTTATGCAGAACTCACAAAAACTTGTAACTTCCTGCATGCGTAGGTTGTTATGACAAGGGATGGGCAGGCTTAATGTAATTGCAATAACATTCTATGACTTCTCAAATGTTTTCGATTTCTCTGCTCCGCTCTTTTCGCATGTGCTGCAACTTTTTTATCTGGCTGGTGTGATACCTTACTGTTTGTCGGCTACAATGCGAGCGTAGTTATGGCCTGAGTGTTGTTCTGTTGCAAATTCGCCTTGTCTCTTTGTGCTTACATATGTAAAGTGTTAAGTAAGACATGCCACAGATATTAGCGGACAATTGTCCATAGGCATCGCCATAAAAATTAATACGAAATGTCATTAGAAATGAAACATCGTATGGGACTTTTAATGCCATATATCGACAAAGGTGGGGGGCCGCGCGGAAGTTGTAACCGACATTGTTGGGCGACTGTAGTAAAGTGTGTAAATTAAATATTTTTTTTCAAGCGCTATTTTGAAATGTTCGAATCCATATGATCCCGTTGCGATTCGTAATGTTATTGTTTCATGTCTGCTTGTTATAAAAAAGTACATAAATATTTATTTTTTTTTATAGATTTTTCATAGTTTATTTGGAGGTCTTCCGTAAGTCTGTAAGCGTGTGTGCTCAAGTTTAATGTTAATGTTGTAACACAAAATATCAATTGGCAGTTTTGGCGTTCAGACATGACATGTTTGGCGACTTGTTTTATGTTTTATCCCAGAACAGCTTTTCCTCTGATGTGGCAAAAGTCGTAAAGGCAGAAGGAGGCGGGTTGTTAGAATTTATGAAGGGAGATTTGTTAGATTTTGCTGCGTACGCAAATTGCTGAATTCGCACGAAGTGAATTTCAGCAGAACTTTATGCTATTTTAATGTATAGCGACGAAGTAACAGTTAAATTATAGTGATTTTGCAGAATGAAATTATCCTTAAAATTGTGAGAGAGAATCATACTTCTAATCGCGAATGAAATATGCATGAAAAAAGTTACTAAAGTTGTAGTCACATTAGTGTCGTCCTCAATTCCTAAAGTTTAAGATGTGGAGACATTTGTTGCTTTTTGCATACAAAATAAGGTTAGATATCTTCAGCTTGTTTCGAAATATTATGTCAAAATTATTTCACAATATCGGTAATTATTTTTTACATCAAAGATTGGATAAATTGCAGAGAAGAATGACCTTATTGTGTTTGATTAGGAAATTTAATATTGCTCCTTTCTGAAGTAGACAAATTTCAGGTATTTCCAAAAACGTGCCAGGAAGGGCTGTTTTGTTCGAAACATACATGGGAAAAACAACAATCATTTGGTTAATCTGTTAAATGTGAAGTTCTTAATAACCCAGATGATTTATAATACGTAATCTTCAATATTTGTTTATCGTTATAAACATAATTTCGAAACACATTTTTTTGCAGGGATTTTATGACCGATCAGGCAATAAAACCGCCATAATATTCAGGTTAAGTGTTATTTGAAATTTCATCATTGAAAGATTTAATCCGACTCAATTTTTGGTTCCAACAAGATGGTGCTATTTGCTACATAACCCTTGAAAACTTGCATTTATTACGAGAACAATTTGGTGAACAGTTAATTCAACTCTTCGGATCATGATTTATTCTTTTGAAGACGGCGTAAAGTCCGAATTCTGTATGGATTGTTAATAAATTAGAGCAACATTAATATGAACAATTGAGAGATCTTTATGGGAATGGGGTGATTTAAAACACGCGATCCTCAACACATCATTTTTGTTTAGAGGTATAATTTCCAGTAGAAATGTTCTTCTTCTTCTTAGGTGGCGACTAAAATAGATATACTTACCTATTATACGTCGCTAATAGAAAATAATTCTAAACGATTCGATCTTCTGCGCATCTCCTCTAATTCGTTACACCAAGTTTCGATAGTATTTCAAAAGCCTGGTCTTTCCAACGGAGTTTTGGTCGCCCTCTTCTGCGCCGTCCATCGAATTCGTTGTCAAAAACTCTCCGTGCCGGAGCATAAATGACCCAGACAGCGCAAACGCTGTATATTAATGTGTTTGACCACGTCGATGTCGGCATACAGGTCATACAGCTCATTGTTCAGGCGAAGCCGATACTCTCCGTTAACGATGATGGGTCCACATATATTCAGGAATATTTTCCTCTCGAAAACTGCCAACACTGATTCATCCGCTAGTGTCTTAACGCAGAATTCTGCGCCATATAACAAGATAGGTAGAACCAGTGTCTGGTACAGTCGGATTTTTGTTTGTCGAGACAGGGCTTTATCATTGAACAGCTAGCTTAGTAACATCTGCTAGCAAGCAATACTCTCCTCTTTATCTCCATGCTGATGTCATTCGTTTTATTTGCAGTGGAACCGAGGTAAATGAATTCTTCCACCGCCTCAAAATTATAGTTGTGGACGTTCACACAGCGTTCCAACCGAGTAAACTCTTTGTTCGTTAAAACTAGTAGAAATTATACAACAGATGGAACTTTCAAACTGTCATGGTATTCAATATTTATTGACGTTTGATAGTAGAAAGACTTAGCCCGACTGAAGCCCGTGATCTGGATGATATTTAGTTTTGGCAAGGGGATGCTATTTGATACTTTACCTTTAATCTTTTTCCTTTGGGGCAACGTCAAGTTCAAATCAGGCCATAATCGTGGAATTGGACACCAACAATATTTGCCTCACCCTAAATGCTCCAATACGTAATGGGAAATTTTGATATTAGATTTAGCCATGTCGGATGATGTTATGGCCAATATTTGTCTTTTGAAATATAAATCTAATTAATTGTTTTTATTAAATAATACAAAGATTCCTGGCCTTCCAAACTGGACCTGTGAACCAGTAAAAGTTTATGCTGTTGCAGAAATCATGCGATTTGTCATTATTAGATTATGTCAGGATTTGGGCTTAGATTCAAACAAGAGGATCATGAAAAATAAGATGTTTTTACTGATTGGATTCTGGAGTAGATAATAGTGGATCGCGATCTGCAGAAATCGTGCGATTTAACATGGTCTGTGCTCAAATTTGGCCTTATCTATATGCCTGACCCATCCAAAATTAGAGTTTTCAGATGGGCGTTACTCAGTAAAGTCGCCACGGCCATTTGAACAATATTGTATTCCATAAATAATAGAATTGGCAGGCTTTTCAAACAAAAGCTTTTTAACTCACATGCAATTTTAATATTTACCCGTTGCTGTTACAAATTGCATTATATAAGCTCTTTTATGTCATATAGTCGTAATGTTAATGTTCTTATGAATTCTTTGCATGGAATAGATAAATTGCTCTAAAGAGGGACTAGTAAACTTTGAAGTTATTTTGGCATTATTTTATATTAATTAATTTTAATTGTAATATTGAACATCTCACTTCCAGAGAAGATATTCCGATTAATTTTTCTAAAAATTGTTATCTCTTAAGTCAGAAAATACAACTTTATGTCTTTTTGAAAATGGGTTTTAAGGCAAAAAGATGTTGACCAAATCAAAACAAAAACTGCATTTAGTGTATACATTGAAGAGGTTACGTTATTGTTACTTAGGTTGTGGAATGAGTCAGCTCAGTGGACATTCCCCATACTCTAAGACGATGGAAAATCAATTAAATTGCTGCCAACTGGCATTTGGAATACAATTAATTATTTCCACATATTATAGGCAATGATGCAAATATTTCTCTGCAAACTCTTTGTTCTACCCTAACACTAGCTCATTTTTAGTAATTTAAAACTACAAAATTTAGGCTACAGTTCCAATATACAGTATGAGACTAGAATAGCTTGAGTTAATCCAGGAAAGCGATTCCATGAACTTCAGAGCAAAAACGTAAATAAAAGTGTATTTTTACCGAAAAATCAGACTTTTTCCTCTTATTTAAAACAGTAAGCTTTGTTTATTTTGAATAAAATATTGCAAGTATTATTTTTATTTCTTGGGATGATATGATATCAGTAATCAATTCACCTGCATCCGCTACAGCCTCTGGAAATTATATAATATATAGAAGATATCATTTGGAGTAGTTTTTTTAGTGTTATAATGAAAAGAAACCTAGCTGAGCATTTTCAGAGATGTATGATAATATACATTAATTAACAATATAATTTTTTTAGGGCGGCACCATCAAAATATGGCATAATTTTTTAATGCATTCGAATAAGTTTTAGGAAAATGGTTTTCTGTACAAATGAAATACATTAATATTTACAAATATTTTTCATTTTTATACAACCTTTTGCAGGCCCAAAAACAAAGTTGTAATTGTCACACTTTTATAGTACTCTCTAGTGATTAATATTAAATTGCTTATTTGAATACATGAATACCAGTTCAAAAGCTCTTGAAAGTAATTGCACAACCGCCGTGGTATTCTTGTTAAGTACGAGTATTATTTGAAATTTCATTATGAAAAGACTTAACCCGGTTGAATCTTTGGTTCCAACAAGATGGCGTCATTTGCTACATAACCCTTGAAAACTTGGTTTTATGACGAGAACTATTTAGTGAAGAGTTTTCTTGTGATATTACACCTCTAGACTCCGAATTCTGTAAGGAATTGGATCAACATTAACGTGATAAATTGAGAGATCTTTATGAAAATGGGATGATTTACAACACGTGATCCTCAACACTTTATTTTTTTTATAAAGTACTTGTTTTAGAGGAACAATTTGCAATGCGAATTATACACCAGATAAAACTATCAAACTGTCATGGTATTCAATATTCATCGGTTCTGTGAGCCTAAAATTCTATTATTGTCATATTCTGTTTTCGTAAGGTGTTGACGTTTTGTGGTAGATAAATTTTAATTAGAATTATTCTAAATTGAGCCTCTAGAAAGCGTATCTAAACAAGAACGCAAGATTTAAATGACTGATGCAGCAATTGAATTGTTTCTCTGGTTGTATGACATGTGGCGCCGTCTTGTTGAAACCACATGCCCTCCACATTCATTTCTTCAATTCTAGGCAAGAAAAAACTGGTTATCATTTCACGATACCGAACACCATTGACTGTTTGCCCTTGACATGCCTCATTATCATGAAAAAAAGGTCCAATGATTCCTCCAGCCCAAAATCCACACCACACAGTGACACGTTGAAGATGCATTTGCTTCTCGTGAATCACTCGAGGATTTTCCTCACCCCAAATGCGACATTTCTGCCTATTGACGAAGCCATCAAGATGGAAATGGGCCTCGTCACTGAAGATGATTTTATCGACAAAATCAGCATTTTCATGTTGTCTCCCCAATACCCAATTAACGAACTCCCTTCGCTGTCCATGACCAGCTGGCTTCAGTTCCTGAGTCAATTGAACTTTGTATTCATGAAGATGCAAATCTTTCGTCAAAATTCGCTGCATAGTGGATTTGGAGACACCAATTTGCTGAGCTCGATGTCGAATTGAGGTGGATGGAGTTTGAGCGACATCATCAAGTACAGCTGCGACATTTTCGGTCGATCGACCTGGTCGAAGTCGCTTTGTTGTCTTTACATCTCTAATAGATCCAGTTTTGGCAAATTTATCCATTAATCTCTTTACAGTTGACTCTATTGGAGCGTTATTGTGATCCCAAATTGATCGTAATGTGCGAACTGTAGCCGCAAAACTTTCACCATTTTGGTAAAATAATTTCACAATGAGAATGCGTTGTTCATTCGTGTAACGCTTCATTTTTACTAACCTCGTACTTTCTACTAGCAAATAATAACAATTGTTCAAATGTTAAACAATGACACTTCGAATGACGCCAAATTTAAATATTGCGTTCTTGTTGGGACACCCTTTA
>JAHXMU010000829.1:1698594-1725997 GCA_019455685.1 Philornis downsi
ATATATATATATATATATATATATATATATATATTCTTAAATCATTATTGTTATTATTACTATTTGGTTGTGGAATTTTTTCTTTCTCGCTTTGCTAATCCCGCATTTGTGAGGGGGTTCTATAGCGATAACAAACCACAAAGTCGCAGACAGTGTAAAAGAAAATAACAAATATTTTTAAGGCTTTGCAACAGCCCACACTATTAACAGTATTCGAATATTGTTTTTTTTTTTTTTTTTTTGTTTCTCCCTGAAGTTTCGTTAGGTTACATTGTTTGGATGCAACTTTTAAGATCTTGTTGGCAACAAATGTTATTTCCTTTGGTAATGTGGACATCGTTTTTAGTTTCTAGGTTTTTCATTTTCTTCAGTGTATGAATATGTATGTCTTGTAGGTAGGTATGGCTTGTGAACATTTGTCCCATGGGCTACTATCAAATAACCAAAATCAATAATAATTCAAACAATTATTATTTGCCAAATACTGCCCATGCACAAGCTTCAAATGCACTCGAGAGCCAAAAAAAAGTATTGAAAAGATATGCAGTTTTCTTTGCGAGATTGCTTTCGATGGTTACAACGTTGGTTTCATTCGTCGATGGCTTTGAAATGTTGTGCTACCACAGACAAGCGGCATGTTGCAGCGGCTTGTAACACATTTGTGCTCACACACGCATTCAGTGATCTTAGACAGACATTGTTCTTTCCACACGCCTTTTGAAATTATGCGGAAACGCAAGTCACAATGACATTGGTGCTCTAACGGAGATAAAGAAGGATGAAAAAAACAAAAAAAGAGAAAATATCCCACAAATTATTGTGACACATACTCGGTTGTACGAAATTATTTGTGTTTCCTAAACTTTTCAACATAGCATCATCGTTTGAGCCTTAGGTGCAAATTAATTTCATTCATGGGTCAGCAAATTTTACAAGAGATTGAACTTTGCAAAAATGAGTTACATTTGTAGGTCAACATACTCTTAAATTTGCTTGATTGTGCAATGAAATGATTATTAAATTTTGTCGGCGATTTGAGATCGAATTCTTAATAATTGGTAATTATGGCCATATCTGCACCGGAAATAGTTTCTTTAGTTTCCAAGATATAATGACCCAAAGTTTGAGGACTAGCGCAGACCGTGACGAAAAGTGCCTGTGAACAGTGGAAATAGAGCGAGGATATATGTATGTATATAAAGGTGAGATTGATAGTTCTTCAAGAAGACTAATAATGGTTACTTTTAGTGTTGAAATTCATTCAACATCCACAATTGTGGGGTTGTCCACACCCCATTCCATTCCTTGAAAACGAGGACTGGACCCTCGTGTACAGACAGTGAATGAAATCAAATCACATCAGCACGTACAGCAATTAAACAGAGAGTATTTCTGGAAGTTGAAAATACTGAAATGTAGCACTCGTAAGGAAATCAATTGTTGGTGATGGCAAAGATTCCTTTTAGCCAAGCCAATACAAGATAAACATAGCAACATTGCAGGTTAGTTACATTATATTACTAATATCGTTGAAAGCAATGAGAAGCTATTATAAATACATTAGTTCATAATTATAAAGTGGCGAAATTGAAGGGCTACTTACAGCAGGAATCGGAACCCATTTTGGTTTTTGTGCTAGAGAAGCCATCCAATTAAAGCGGGTATCACAATTTGCTTATCCCACGTAAGATATTTTCGATAGTACAGAAATTAGTTGAAGTCATGACAGCCACGAATTTTACGCCAAAGAGAATATCGAAATATTCTTACAATGTTATCAAGGAATGATGTCGAAGAAAGCCTCAGCAATTACAGCTGATACAATATTTAGCAAAACAGGAATTTTTCGTTATGTTCAAACTTATAGACCTCATAGCGGTGTTTGTAAATTGTGCAAAAGCAGATATTTCGGAGCTTTTTACTGGTAATATAGGAGTTTGCATATTAAGGTCTAGCAGGAATTGTGGTCAGTCATTTGACTAACTCTCATTTATTGAATCATATTTTATTGACTTGCATTACGTGTAAAATTTCCCAAAATTCTTTCAGCATTTGTTGCACCTTTCGTGCAGTAAAGTGTCGTTGCTTTTGAAAAGACTGCTCAAAAATTGTCAAATTGCTGAGGGCCGAATGGGTCATGAATTTTGGGTGCTATGGTTAGGACTCGCTACCCTCGTCCGCATGATATTGAGTTTGAGGCCCGTTGTAGCTGGTGTTGATATGTTGTTTAACATCACGGGTAGATGTCCAATCGACAAGTCTAGTGAAGGTTTTTCAAATTGACGTTCTTAGTTCTTTCTGCTTTCAGTCAGTCAAGTATGGCACACGATATTTGCTTGCTAAAATAGGATTTTAAAGTGAAAATGGATCACATTTTCACGCCCTGCTGGCATTTCTCGTAAAAATGACCCATTTAACTCATAAATATAATCCTCATTTCATATCCTTCAGGTAGTTACCTTGAATAGAGTGCAATTTGGAACACATCTTGCGTTTGATAAATTACCTAAATTAAATTAAATTATTAAATTATCAATTACCTAACATAACCCACATAGGAGGTGTGTTTAAAAAAAGGTGAATTTTAAAATTTCGCGGGCTACGTACATTCGACTTTCGATTGTCATTATTTTTTTATGTTGGTACACTCGCCTCGAAGATATGTTGACGATTTTATTCATATAACATGTTTAGTTTATTTGTGAGAGGCATAAATAAGACAAGTGTTTTGCGCGTTCGGCGATTCGGATTTTTATCTCCTCAATCGTCGCAAAACGCCGTCCTTTCGTGGATTTCTTCAATCTTGGGAACAAGAAAAACTCGCAGAGGGCCAAATCTGGTGAATACGGTGGCTGAGGCATGAGAACTGTGTTGTTTTTGGCTAAATAGTCTGTCACAAGCAAAAATGAGGGAGCAGGTGCATTATCATGATGTAAAAGCCATGCATTTTGTTTCCACAACTCCGTATTGCTTCACGTAAACGCCGCATATTTTCAAGGTAGTACTAATTATTTACCGTACGACCTCGTGATAAGAACTCTAGACGCACTAAGCCATAGTAATCGAAGAAAACAGTAAGCAAAACCTTGACGTTTGATCGAACTTGGCGTACTTTTTTGGTCTCTGCAGGGGTCCTTGTCTTCGATGCCATATGCCCATGATTCGTTATGACCCTTTAAAACAATCTGGATCATCTTTGATGTCATTCAGCAATTCCTGGGAGATGCTCATATGACGTTGTTTTTGGTCAAAATTCAGCAATTTTGGAATGAAATTCGATGCCACATGCTTCATGCCCAAAATTTCCGAAAAGATTGCATGCGCCAACCGATATGCCGACATCCTCAGCAACTTCTCTAATTGTGATTTGACGTTTTTTCATAACAATTTTCTTCACTTTCTCAACAGTTTCATCGGTTGTTGATGTGCTGGGGCGTCCACAGCGAGTGTCGTCATTAACATCTGCTCGACCTTCTGTGAAAAGTTTGTACCTTGTAAACATTTTATTAATTCAGAGTACTCTCACCTTACGCCACTGTCAACATTTTAAATGTTGTTGAGCACTTAATTCCAGTTTTTACACAAAATTTGATGCAATTTTTTTGATCCATTTTTTCGATAGCAGAAAATCGCCGAACACTCAAAACAGTTGGCTTATTTTTGCCTCTCACTAACAAACTAAACATGCCATATGGAAAACCCCGTCAACGTATCCACGAGACGAGTGTACCAACATAAAAAAAAGTAATAATCGAAATTCGAAAATTCAATTTGTTTTTTGGACACACCTCGTACTTCTTGATACATGTCATTCATTTAATAGCACTAAATAGTGTGTGATTTATCAAGCGGCAGGTTTTAAGTTAACTTAAGAATGGTCTGAATTACCACGGTCCTTACAATAAATCGCACACAAGTCAGCCGATTTAGCAACAATCAATCTTCTCTCTATAACTGAAAATAATATGTTATAATAAGTAAATTCATTAAGTTACCATTCTGCTTCTTTTATTACGTATTAGTTCAGTTTGCATTGATTCAGTACATGATAAAGAATACAGCTTTTTATCATACTCGATCTGGCACTCTGTGCACTTTTGCACTAACATAAGAAAACCTTAATCACCTTTCCTGTCTGAGGTTTCTATATTGGTTTATATTACCTTCAGTTTTTATTGGTAAGAATTTTGCCCATTAACTAATTTTCCCCAATATTAACATTGGCTTCAGTGTATAAGTTTTGGCATAAACTTTCATTGTCCTTACTCAGGTCATTCGATCTCTATTGTGCCTTCAACAAACATGTGAAGGGGCGGAACAACTTGATTAAACCGATATATCTTTCTACGATTAAGAAACTGTCCAATTGATGGATTCTCAGATGCGTATTTCTAATTATTGTAAATGGAATGACATTTTTGGTATACTCCCATTATATTGCGAAGCGTAAAACATTGACGAGTGTGTAAAAATAGGTTATTTTGTCGTAGTAATGGTTATAGCTTGAGACTTTTTTGTTAAATTTTCTTAAAATTTTGCCGATTATGGGATTTTTTTGATCATTTTTTAAAAAAAAAAACATATTTTTCATAATTTTGTTCATTGGATGTAAAGCTCTCAATAAATGGCTGTACAATTTTGAATGGTTTATTTTAAACTGCTTTTTCTGATTTTTAGATTTTCCGAAATTTTGTCTTTTCTTGTAATTTCAAATCGTATCATCCGTTGTATTACTCTATAAATCGTGATGAATTTATAAGAAGTTCAGCGGTTCAACTTCGACTATTCCGATGCTTCCCAAACAAATGCCTGACTTAACCCACATGTTCTTACATTCTTATTTAATTGAAAACACTAGACTGAATCAAATCTGGTAAATGTCACGAATTGGTTAAAGTTAAGTTTGGGAATAAAAAGAGATTTCATTATCACACAATTTATGTTGTAGTCAGTTCGGCAGTCGTTAGCTTAGCATACAGCAGAAATACAATTTTCCCATAATATTTTTTTGACTTTCGATTTCGTGCTTAGAGATGATTTATAAAACATTGTCTTATATTTGGTTCTCTAGCGATATTTTCAAAACTCTTTTCAATTCTCCACAATTAAGTTTAAGCCCCGGTTAAGATACCCTGAAACCATGACAAAAACTACCATTTCATCCAGTAGAAAGAAATATTTTGATCATAATCATAAATTAGAAGCTATTTTACTTAATAATACGATTATCATAATTTGTATTTATTTTTATGTTTTGTTTCTAATACCTGCCAATCCTCTGTCTCTTTTAACATGTTCCTTACTTTATGTCTTTTTATTTACATTGTTTTTTACTTGTTGTTATTTATTTTTATTACAGGTGAGTGTCTAAATTATTATTGTCGTCTCTCTCTCTTTGTGGAAAAATCCATACCGCATATTTTTGAAAGTTCAAAAATGTTGTGTTAGCCAACTAGCGTGTGTTTGTGTGTGTGCCATGGACCATAACTAATCTCTATATGAATGTTGACTGTTATTGACGGCTTATTACAGTCATTAAGGTACGTCATTTTTTTTTTTTGTTTAGTTAGTACTGGGGGTTATCGCCAAACACAAATATAAACAGCTCTGATCGCTTGAAATGAAAGGTAGGTGTGTGTGACTGTTTTATTTATTGACAATACCATAGAAGTTTGTTTTATTTATTGTTTGTTAGGTGGTGTGGATATTCATTTTCCTCATACTAACATAGAAATATTTACTTATTATGTTTTGTGTTTTCGCAAGTGGCGAGGAAAATGTGTTATTGCTGTCAGGAGGATGCAAATTATTTGTTGATATTTGTTTAAAGGTTAATATGTAACTTTCAAATACTTTCTATTGAGTCGAAAAATTACTTTCAATAGGGAAAAAGTACGAGTATCATAAATCAATTTGCCTGCGGGGTGAGTGATGTCCGGATTAGATTTTAGTAATAATAAAACTGATTACCTACAGTCTATTTAAACGCTTTAAGGGGGTTTCTAATTCTATTCATAGTTTCCGATTTCGGATTATATAGAGTTCATTTTTCAATGGTTATAAATCAGTAATCAAGTTCGTTTCTTAAGTCTTTTATTTATGTTTACATTTTATATATATTTTATATTATTATTTTATACTATTTATATATTTTTTTATCAACGTTATGGGATTTTGTACTTGTTTGTTTAGTCGTTTGTTGGAAGACCTTCAATCCTCCTTAAAGAAGAATTAATAACTAATAAAGGATATAATTTCATTAGTACAGGGCGTCCGTCATGAAGGTATACTAATTTGTTTGTTTATAATTTTGGATTAAATGAATGGGAATGGATTTTATATTGATAAATGTTTTATTTAGTGTCGACAATTATGTATGGAATACAATATCAGATAAATGTCCCCCTCTGTTAGCCTCACAAATGCGAACCCTTTTGATCACATTTTTCATTACATTCCCACACATTTCATGCGGTATTTCATTAATTTCATCACGAATATTTTGTTTGAGTTGCAGACCCCCTTTCTTTGTAATCATTCAGTACACGATAAATAGTGCGTCTTGTTGGCACGTTATTTCTCCCAAAAATTTCACTTAACTTTCTCATAGTCACAGTAACCACGTCTCTACTTCACGATTGCCAAATGTGAACTGTCAAGACTAATGTTTACCAAAATGGCGGCAAAATAAATTAGTATACCCTCCCGATGGACACCCTGTAGCTACCGTTTTCGTTTATAGGGATTGCATTAAGTTCGTTTTGCTGTTAAAAGCAATGCGTTCATAAAATTCCACGATCCCAATTTCATTTTGGTCTCCAATTGAGAAATCTCACCTTTCTAAAATTGGGAGTGAAGCCCGATTTAAAAATCTGATGAATTTATCCCTATGAGTAGATTCGCTCAGTGGCTATCAGTTCGTTTCTTTTCCAATATTTTAAATAATAATAGATGACTTCTTAAAAACTCAATTTTAATAACTGTTTCCATCCTACAATATAAGATTCTTATTTTAAACGTTAATAACTTTTCCTCTCAAATTTCACCAGCTTGAAACCCAAGCAGTTCTGCATGCTGAAAATTTTTACTTATTTTAGTGTAGAACGGAAAGTTTGTTTGCAAAGTTGTTATAGCAATCGTGATCAATGATATTTCAATTATTATTTGACTACTTTCCTCCATTTGGCCTGACACAATTTGAATTTCGGAATATCTCCTATTACTTGTTAAAGGCGTCGGACGGCCCACATTTTAAATTTCGCGGCTATCTTCACAAGTTTTAAAGCAATGGCACCTTTATTTTCTCTTGCCCTCATTTTAAACAAAACTTGGGGATTTTTAGCCACTATGATAATTGCAGTTCTTATGCATCAATTTAAACAAATAACCGCCATAGGACTCCGTTACAGTCCATAATAATATCATTTTACTTCTATGGGCAAAACTATGTGCTGTGTTCACCCATGTGGAGGTGATTCCGCTGCTTTCGAACTACAATTTTCAAGGCGGCAAAGTCTATTTAAAGAAAACAATAATTAAAATGTAAAAACTATGATAGATACATATGTGCCATCATCAGTTACTCTGCAATTTAAAAACGCCACTCTTGCATTTAACTTTTTGATTTATTTCATTAAACCCATCTTTTAAAACCCATCTTCAACTGACAAGTACTTTCCATAAAATACAGGATTTGAGTTTATTGAATGCGATTCTCCAATTGTAGAACATGCGTTTAAGGAACCTTAGTTATAACTGTAATTCTTATTTATAATGGATATCTTATCTTTCTTAAAAATTATGTTATCACATTAAAATACCACCTCAAAATTCTATAAAAGGTGAAGGAATAGTACTGAACCAATTTTAAATTCATTGAAGGCTTAATAGAAAAAATTACGTATTTGATTCTACACCACCTTTTTGCTCCATGTCCCTGTTGCAAAAGTCTCATTACAAAAAACACTTTAAACCTCAATGAATTGTCTGCAATAAATGTTAATAATAATAATCATAATCTCGATGACATCTTAAGATCCTCATCAGTTCTAGCTTCACCACCACCATTATCGTCATCAACATCGCCACGTCTACCCTGACGATGACTTTGAGTACTGCCGTGCGACACAATGATGACCGTTGTTATCAGGCAACAATGTTGCAGTGAACAGCAACATGTTACAACTCTCTACATGTGTAACAAACAGTTTGAGTCAAGCAGTAACATGATGTGCAGCATACTATCGACCAGTATCAAAAGAAGGAAGAATGCCAGAAGAAGTACCAGAAAAAGTGTCGGATTTTATTGATCGTTACTGCTATTCATATGTTTGGTGGAAGAAAAGATATAACATTGTATTTAGAAGTAAAATCACCAAAATACCTTCCTATGAAAGGCAGGGTGAAGAAGTTGTTCTGGCACTAAGGGTGATGAGATGATGTTGCAGGAAAGCGAACGAGCAAGCTTATGGTTTGTTGTAGTTTACGATAAAGTGGTCAAGGAGGTAAGGCGATATAATTGTGGAGAAATGATACATATTATATCGGTTATATCGGCTACACAGCCCTAAATAATCAGTCGAAGTTATGATAAATTTACGAGATAATGTAAAAATATTGTTGGAATAACGTATCCTTTTATTTTTCAAAAAAGTTTCCATTTAACTTTAAGGATTTTATCCAAACTTTTTTTTTAAGCTTTTTCCCTGTGTTGTCCTGCGTTTAAGCCCTTATCATTTCATTAATTTTTAATCTAGATGCAGAGATTTGTTTTTTTCTTTGAAATTTTATTGAAATATTCAATAAAGTTCAGTGGTAACTGCCATTGATAGCTCTCTTCGGCGGAAGTCAGTCGATATGAGTTATATATTGAGCTTCCTCAGAATGTGTGGCCATCAAGTTTTGCCACCGTCTTCATTATATTCGTTTTTTCTCCACCTTTGTAAACAGATTTCGTTCACAGAAATGAATCGACGCCCACATTTCATTGAATTATATTGGAATATCTTCAAATGATGTTGTGAAATCGTAACACTATCGCATTTAGGCGTTTTCCACCTTGACGATGGCTTTGCTGAACTTGGCTCTCTTATTCCATTTTTCTTGCAAAGGAATCAATAATGTGTACATCAATTGATACGACAAGAAGGAGTATCAAGTATGCTCTAATGTGATTCATGACTTTAGTTCGATTAAGTAATGACTGGGCCGTCTGTTTGGCGGTCGTTCTTCTTGGCTAGTAGGCATGGAAATGTTGATGGAAGTTCTTAAAATTTGACATAATTTTATATTTTGTCAGAATGTAGCCGGTGAATGGAAATGGGATATATAGGCACATTTCTTCTAGTACCTCCCATGCAAAATAACGTATTTTGAGAAATTTAATTCGTTTCTTATCATTCCTTATTCGAAGATTGTAGTAACAAAAATATTTGTCCATTACAGTGATTAATAATGCTTGGTAAGATTTGGACCGATTAACCACTCCTTTTTTTCCGCTCGACCGGTTTAATTTATATATTCTTAAGGACTTATCTCTTATTTGATTGAACTAAATTTAATGAAATTTAGTACACCATGCCAATGTATTGAGTGAAAGAAAAAAGAGGTCATTGTAATCCAATAATTGCCACATTTTTAATCTTTCCTTTACAATTTCCAACCATTCGGCTGCAGTAGTTTAGACGGGCGTTATCGTGTTGATTTAAAATTCTCCATAATGCCCGAGATATATTAATCAGGTCTTTCGTAAATGAAAAAATTAACTCGCCCCTTGAAATGGCCGATTTAAGTTATTGAACAAAGTTCAGGCAAATTTGACACACCATGTATTTGAGAAACTATGTTTTGGGAATCAAAGCGGGGTACCCTGCACAAAAATTGATAAATTTATGAAAATTTACGTTTTCTGCTTTAATCCCTAATTAGTGCGCTGCCGGTACATAGACTTTAGTCAATGTCATTGTATAATGCTAGGTAAAATTTGAAAATATCGACTGAGTAACTCTTTTATAATTATCATATAAATTACTTAATGTAATCCATATATTTCTAAGCTCATATCTTTCACTCAATAGCACTAAATTCAAAATAAGTTAGCAAACATCACGTATATAGTAAAGTTATTCATTTATTTACTAGCTGACCCGGCAAACGTTGTTTTGCCTTCAAAACGTTAATGTGGTAAAAAAAAGTTAATTGCAAAAATCTCATCTTCAACGCCATCTATCGCATCAAATAAAACCTTTTAAACCTTCCGGAATACTTTACCAATATTTTAAGACCAAAATGAGCCAAATCGGTCCAACCGTTCTCGAGCTTTAGCGAGACTAACGCACAGCAATTGATTTTTATATATAAGATATATAAGATTTATTTATCAATTTTGACATAACCTAGCTCAACAAGATTGAATCTTTTATATTACAGTGCTAGTGGCATAAGTTATAACATCACCATGTACATAATTTAAGCAAACATAACATATATTTATTTATTTATACTCATAATACACTATTAATGAATTTTATTTTTAGTTATATTTATTTAATCATTTAATTTTATTTTAATTAAGTTTAATCTTTATGAAGTGTAGCTAGTTTCCGTTTAAAAGAAGGAAGAGCGTTCCAAAGACGAACAATACATATAAAGTACATATATAAATTTGTTGTATAATTTTTTTACCTCTATTGGACATGGCAAAACGTATTCTTTGAAAAAGATATTTTGGCTCACTTGAGACTATAATCCTCCGCATTAGTAATAGACTTTTAAATTTCAATAAATTTTCGAAGTTCATATTAAATATTTGGTAAGAATAAGCAGAGATTCTATCATTCCGTTTTTTATTGAAGATATACCTTGCTATGTTATTATAAGCAACTTTGAGTTTGCGCGAATCCGTACTATCACAGTTAAAATAGATTTCACATCCATACAGAAGTGATGGAATTAAATAGCTTTTCGCTAGAAGCATGCGTATATCAAACGGTGTTGAATGTCTGACGGCCCATAGATTTCTTAACATGCAATGTACCTTACCAACGACGCTATTTATATGATTTGACCAAGTCAATTTGTCATTGAAAATTACTCCCAAGTTGGATGAGGATTTAACAAACTTAATTGGCGTGCTGTTAAGTTGCAAAGAGAATAGTTCACTTTCTATAATTTTCTTGTTTGAAATAATCATATATTTAGATTTGGAAGGATTTAGACTTAGTTCATTTTGACATGCCCATTCGTATACTTTTTCCAAGTCTTCGTTTATTTTTTGAGCACAACTAGAAATATTTTTTTGTTCTGTACTGCAGTAAAGTTGCACATTATCGGCATACATTTGTATTTTACAATAATTTAATACATTTCGTAAATCATAAAAATGATTTTCATGTAAATGATATACAGAAAAGAAGTGGTCCCAATATGGATCCTTGTGGCACACCTTTATTAATGCTTAACTTGCTGGAGAAGATGTTGTTATAAAAAACGCATTGCGATCTATTGCTAATATAGGAAAACATGAGTTTGCGGGCTGTACTACTAAAGTGAGTTAGTTCCGCTAATAAATATGGAATGGTTTGCTTAGATTTGCATGGTATAAAATACATACAAGTTGGCCGATTCATCAAAAATATTTTTTCCACCAACATAATTTCTGAAAGGAAGACTTCAGCAAGTTATAATTTTCCTTCTTTTATTGTGATTTAACTGAGGACATTTTGTTGAAAAGAATCTAGTGATTTTCTATGGCTTTTCTACCACTCATTTGTGCCAATGTAAAAGGAAAATGGGTGAAGGTGTATTAAAGTCAATTCAGTTTACAAAAATTTCTATGCTGGTTTTCAGATTTGCGGCGTAGTAGCCTCAATTGAACACCGCAAATAATAAGATTCATTCGCCCAACATTGCACAGTTGTTAATATAAGTAAATTCGTGTAATTCAAGCTTGATTTATTTCAGCATTAAACTATTTATGTGTACACATTTGGTCATTATGAGAATCATTTTATTCCGTTCCATGTGAAACTTTCTAAGGACTTCCAATTAAAGTTTGTGCATTGAAAGAGGATACGTTTAAAAAAATAACATGATATTTCAAAAATGAAATATAATTCAATTAAAAACTTTAGAAAATAATTAATATATTGATAAATACGATTTAAATACTTAAACTGAATAAAATGTTTTTCAACTTATCTCGAGGTAGAGTATAATCAATTGAATTACATATCGAGTTATAAAGTCTCATAGATCTACGAAGAGGTTCATTGCAAGCATAGTTAGTAGAGTGAATATCAATATGGAACGGGTAGTAATAACGCAATAAGCGTGGAGGAACATTAAATGGAATTCAAGATAATAAATCCGGACAATCAACAAATCCAGAAATTATGCCATGAAGAAACATTATTGAACAAATATCTCTTCTGGAGCTTAGTAATTTTAAAGATAAAAGAAGACATCTGCTGGAATAAGAAGGGATTGGAGTTAAGAACTGAAAACAATTTAAAGCAAACTTCATAAATATTTTTTGAATTCTTTCAATGCGATTAATATAAATTGTAGTTGTTGGACTCCAAATTAATGAAGCATATTCTAATTTTGATCGTACAAACGATGTATATAAAATCTTTTTAATGTACGGTTAAGTAAATTGTGTAGAATTCCTACGAATAAAATACAATAAAGAATATGCTTTGGGAACAATGTAATTCACATGAGGTACGAATGTTAATTTTGAATCAAACATGGGTACAACACCTAAATCTTTAATTTCATATATATTTTCTAACTCATGATTCAGCATGTGATAAGTCGAAATAAGAATATTTCGTCATCTGTGAAAAGTTATTAAAGAAAAATTAAGAGGTAAGCCATTAATTATTGACCAAATCACAAGTCTGTCTACATTTTCCTGCAATAGATTAATATCATAAATTAATGCAATAGTTCTAAATATCTTAAGATCATCCGCATATAAAAGATATGTACTATGAAGGAAATAGAACGAAATGTCACTAACGAAAATATTAAAAAGTATTGGACCCAAAATACTTCCTTGAGGTACACCAGAATTTGGAACATAAGAGGCTGAGTAAATTCCATCTATACATACTGAACATTGTCTATCCATTAAATAAGAACGAAACCAATTAAGAATTGTACCTTGTATTTATCAGAGGTTTGTTCGCAAAAATCCATTGGTTAATCTTTCCCTTAAAAAATTTTAAAATTGTCCCAATTTGACTTCCAAATTAATTGATTTATATTTGAAATTGAAATAATTTGACATAACTTTTACTTTACGTGAACACAAATTCGTAACACCAACATTTTAGTTGACAAGAATATAACTTTGTTGCCCAATTTAACGTCCCCGCCTCGTCAGTGTTTGAAAATTTTACTGAAAGTACTTTAGTTTGTTTCAGCAATATTTTTTCTCCCGCCGATTAAGAACGTCTCTTTTCTGCAGTGACTCCAAGTTTGTAAGTTAAGGTGGCCACCTAAGAAATCACATTGCATTTGTTGCCTGGCTTGGTAGCAATAGAACAGCTATAAAAACAACAACGAACACCAAACCAAACAATTTGGTTTAAGCAATGTTTTCTGCTTTTAAACCATTTACCTTTGGTCGTATGATTTCGTTTTACGTTGACTTTGGCGATTCGCTTGTAATGCCCCAATGGTGGTTGGCTGGGACTCGAGTTGGTGGAAACTATGTTTGCCATGCAACATTTTTATTAAACAAACATTGTTTGTAGAAAAGGAAAGCTATAAGAGAAAAACAGCAAAGTTTTACAATAAATACTGTGATGAAATGCAAAGCATTCGAGTCTATGGGCTCCTTTGTTGCGCCCGGTTTTTATGATGCGATTCTCTTCGAAAAGGTACAATGTCACACTGTTTTTATAGTTTTATAACTTATGAGTTATAAAAATGTTGTTTACTAAAATCATGCTAAAGGCTAAGGAAATGTTTTTACTTTGGCCGCAAGTTGGCCGTTTGTTTGTTTGCATTGTTACTTAGCAAATTTAAGCATTTGTGTGTGGCACTTTGGTTTCCTATCTCTTTTTAAAAAAATTTCCATATAAATGTTTGGTTTTTCGAATTAGTTGCTATAGCAAATAGTGCGGGGATGTTGATTTGATGTTTTGAATACAACTTAGTAAATCATGAATGCCTCATAACTCCTTCAAACCGCCACCATCAACGTCAATGCCACCACCGACGACCACTACAACATGTAGTTCTATTTCTTGATGCTCGGTTGATGTTATGCAACCTTAAGTAACACATAAATTGTTCTAATCCCACCTTGACATTAAATCTACGCATTTAACGATTTCTGTGTGTGTTACCATCATTCCTTTTCGTTCAACATTACCCACAATAAACACTACACCACCTCCAGATATTTTTGCTTTGTTGTTGTTGTTCAACAATCTTTTGTGAGTAGTAGAAAAATAAAGAAAACTGAACTAAAGCGGTTTAGTTTTGCCTCTCACTCTTAAGTACGTTTAGAAATATCGACTGATTTACTCTTAACGTGAAAAAGTCGTAAGTAGAAATTACGAGCACTGCATTCAACAATTGCTTTACTGGGATTTGGTGAAAGAAAGGTTGTCTTTGCAGAGAAGTGATAGAATTTGTAGATTTTAATGATGTTACTAATGTGAATTTTAACATTATTTGAAAACGCTACACGATAGCGTTTATGGTTTACAGTGCGAAATAAAGAACACGCAGCTAGTTAATAACGTTTGTATACACAAATATTTGTTCAAAATTGGAATCACAATACTCGTATTTGGTCACCTGTAATTGAAACGCAAAAATTATTATATTTGGACAGGAAGCAGCATCGAAACAATCACGTATGTGTGCCATTGTAGACATAAGACTAAAATTTCTGTGTTATCCACTACAATTTTGAGATTCCCTCAGCGACCATTCCTGATTTCAAATACGAAGAAATCACAGGGAGGAAAATTAGTTCCCTCCAACGTTGAAACTTTTGATGAAACAGGTGGGAATTGTAAGGGCCTTGAAAAATCATTCTATTTAGAAAGGATCGGTCGGTATAAAGAGAGTTATTTTTGGACATAATTTTCACGTCAAATTTTAAAGGATATTTTGATTTACTTTATTAATTGCTGTTTGCAATGCCATATAAACTAAAAAGCCCTCGCTTCTTTCGCTTTCAATGATAATTAAAACTTCTTCATACAAACTATCGTATAATCGAGAACAGACAAGATTTTTCATTCCATTAGTATTAAAATTAAATTCTTATCTTAAATTCCATACCGTATAAATCCGTAAAATATATAAATTTATGTCGACTTGACCATGACCACCATACAAGAGTGGTCGCACTTCTTGAACTAGAAGACACAGAAATTTCAATCAGGTGAACTGAGTTATATTCACGTTCACTAAACTTTTTGCTGTATTGGTGCAAAATTGCACGGACTACATGAAGAGGCGTGGCAAATCTCTAGATTCTTATCAACAAATGCTTTGACTTAATGTGATATAAGAAATAAAAAATAAATTAGCGCAGTGAACGAATTAATGTCAAGTACAGGGTGGCGCAATAGAACGTGCATATTTAAAAAATAGATTAAAAAATAAATACAAAAGATATGGTTAAAATAAATCTAAGGCATTGTAGAGTAATAAATTGAGTTTATTTTTTAAAACCAACATCTAAATGGTGACCCTCTCTATGACGGCACTCCTCTAACCGCAAACGAAAATTATTGAAAACTTTCTTCAGTAATACTGGTGTAATGGCTGCCATTTCACTACGGATAATCTCCTTAAGCTGAACGATGTTTTTTGGATTATTACTGTAGACTTTGTGTTTGAGGTATCCCCACAAAAAAAGGCAAGAGGCGTCAAGTCTGGACTACGTGGTGGCCATGGGATATCACCTCTTTTCGAAATCAGTCTGCCAGGGAACATCTGATTCACCACCGCCATGGAGTCATTTGATGTGTGACAGGTAGCTCCATCTTGTTGGAACCAAGTTCTGGAATTCACAATTCTTGAACTTTCAATTTCTGGAGTCAAAAATCCGTCCAACATCTCAACATAGCGTTCCGTATTAACCGTAACGTTTTGGCCCCGCGCATTTTCGAAGAAAAAAGGACCAATTATTCCTCTGCCAGAGATTGCTGCCCATACTGTCACTTTAGGGCTATGCAATGGTTTCTGGTGTTTGATTTTGGGATTTTCACTGTTCCAGTAACGACAATTTTGACGGTTTACGAATCCATTCATAAGGAAATGAGCCTCGTCAGAGAAAAGGATATTGTCAAAATTGGAAAATCGATTAAGCATTTCATTAGCAAATGCGAGCCTTGCTGTGAAGTCAGACTCTTTCAATTCTTGTGTTAATTGCAGCTTATATGGATGCAGTTTAAGATCCAGTGTTAAAATTCGTTGCAAACTTCGTCGCGATAATTGTAAGACAGACGATCTCTTGCGAGTCGGCATTTGTGGATTTCCTCGTACCGACTCCATAACTCTCTCAACATTGTCGTAAAATGCGCGCACGCAAAATGCGCGACGCTTCCCGTCGAAGTGATTCATAGCGACTAAAACTCCATGAGCCCGCCAACCCAACGATATAGGCGCCCCCCGCCCGCGCCTTTTCTACACCGCAAAAAAAGATGATGCAATATGCACGTTCTATTGCGCCACCCTGTATTAAAAAGGGGTAGAGCCGTATTGTCCATTTACAGTTTACGATAGTTATCATGTCTACTAGTCAACCAACCAGACAAACGGACGCTGCTCAATCGACTTAAAAAGTAATTAAATGCAATTGGTCAAAGCGTACTTGACTTCAAACTCTTCCTTCTGGATGTTATACCTATGTGACGTATCAAACAACATACTCGTATATCAACATTCCTTCGTCGTTATGGAAAAATTCTTAAAAATATCCATTTCCACAAGTATTAAATCCTATTTGCGGGAAAATGATATTTTTTCAGATATTTTTTTTTTAATATTTTTACCTTGCCATTGTAATTGCTAAAAGCGATAATAAACTGCTCTAATTTATACACAGGGATGTAAGGCATTGCCCCAGTTGTAGGGGACTATCGAAATATAATAAAAAATAGGATTTTTTACTTTCAAAATGAGATAAGTCAGTTGATACTCCTAATTATATGACGATGGATCTGGACATATTCAAAATTTGTCCATACGAGGACAAACCCAACTCTAGAAAAAGTTAGACTTTCTCAATACTTGGTATCGTGGAACGTATTTCCACATCAACGTCAACTTTATTAATTCAATCAAACGTACAAATTTATTTGAAATAAAATGACGTAGTCTAGAATATGTTACGATATTTCAGAGAGAACACATATTTACATAATGGGTGCAACAAAGACAAACATATTTACGGAATAGTGTTGTTTATCATAGACTTAATTCTAGAATGTTCTAATTTACATAACCAAATGTTTGATAGCTTCATAGCAGAGCTTTGCAGACGTATATCTTTATTTTTTTTAACTTCTTTTACTTACAAACTTCAATATATCCTTCAATAACAAATTATATTAAACTAATTACAATAAAAAATTAAAATAACTTCTTTTTTAATCAATATATTTCATTTCTTTACTTGTTTCTTTATTGTATAAAAAATTCAATTTTATATAAAGAATTAACTTGGCAGAACATAGACCTTAAATTACTTTAGTGCTCATTCTCGCATATGCTATACCTGATCAGAAAATTACTCATTGAGACCTGAAGGATTTAATTCGGGATCGCCTCAATTATTGATTTCACGGTCAAATTCACCTCATTTCGGTCAAACTCCTTGGTTTCGTTTTGTACATCTCTTGCTTGACATAAACCTATAAAACCTATCAGGTCAGGCAATCTTGGGGCCAGCGAAAATTGAAGTTTCAGTATATTAGTTTGTTTGAGAATTTTCGTTAGAGCTCCGCCTTAACCGGTTTGACTATGTGTTCAGTTGTTCCATCTTGCTACAACAAAATGCTTTTAAAACGGATACGTTTGCGGCGCTTTTCTGAGTAAAAATTCCTTCAATATTTTGAAATAATTACCTATAAATATATAATTACTTACAGTTAATTAAATTATTAAATTATGTATGAAATACAATGCCAATGTCCGTCTCTATATTAGTTGCCTTAGTGGATTCTGTTGAGACAGTTTCCGCCCACATTTTTGTACATTTAGTGCGATATTTTGGCGATAATTTGACGAAAGTTCGTTTTCAAACGCTCCAACGTTTGGAGATTATCCGTGTAAACACGGTTTTTGACGTAGCCTCACAAAAAAAAAAGCCTAAGAGTATCAAATCGTATGATCTTGGTGACCAATGGACGTTGTCAAAACGTGAAATTACACTTTTTTTCATGCAATGAAGCCAAAAGCGGTCGTATTGAATCACGGTCGTGTTTGAGTCACCACTTTTGTAGTAAGTTTTAACTATTTTTACGCATTCTTCGATTGTTAAACGATCCATATTCGTAAATGGCAAACCTTTTGCTAAATTAACTGGGTTTGAAACCACTAAATGGATAACTTTTAAAATCACCGAAAGAAGTGATAAGATTCTTAGCGAAAACAATTTCAAGGACATCTTATGGCATTGCATTTTCCTTATATCCGAGAAAAGTCCGAGAAAAATGGTTTTTATATCCATATATTTTCCATTTCTGTTGATGTTCTGCAGATGCCAACATAATGCTAAAATTTTGAAATTTTATATGAAGAGGGAACGATGTGGGTCTAATCTATTCTATCTTATCTGTTTTCAAAAATCACATTTTCAGTACTTCGTGAAATGTGCCGCCAAAGCCTTGAAAACTATCACAAACTCTAACATCTCTAGTTGATTATAACTATATTAACATCAACACTATATTAACATCAATGATTTCGATTTCAATTTAAGCAACATCAATGTATAACTATTACTGTTTTGTACTCGACGGTTTTACATTATTGGGTCGCTACTTATGGATTATAGATGCAAATTGGCTCGCTCATAAGAAGAGGTCACAGCTATTTGTCTTCTAAACCGTGTTGAGAAAGCGGTTCATTCTAAAAAGCCGAGAGTACTCCTTAAATACCATAAAAGATAATGACTATTTTAAATCTATCCAAAAGAAACCGGTTATATATTATTACCTATGTTTAGATTTAGCGCACTTTATTATTTCTGTCACCCCAAACATACATTTGATAGTATTTCAAACATCCTGCTTTGTGTGTGTTATAGTTTTGTTAAGATAACTTGCCTAGTTTGTTTTTGTCGCAATTTTGTGGCAGTCAGCATGTAAATACAAAAAAGCAACATGCAGCATGTGGCACGCATAAGCGTATCAAATTTAAATGAATTTATTTTTCCTCCAGCTTCGTTGCTGCCTGCACTCGTGTTGGTCGCCGGTTTTGGCCATCGCCGTAAATGTAACGCATCACGGCAGCACAAATAGATTTATTTGCGGCATGTGAATGTGCGTTAAAAATTCTCTTAGGTTATTGCATGTTTAGGCTTTGGCAATAAAATGTATAAACCGAAAATGTTCAATTTGAGCTGTGGCAGAAAATAGATCAATAAATTCAAAAAAAAAAAAAAATGAAATCACTTCTTAGGAACATTGCTGGGATGAATTGATTTCTGTTCAACGTTGTTGATATTACTTGTGACTGTGGAATCCCTTGAAATGCTGCTTATCTGGTAAAGGAAAAAAAAAAACATTAGAGGCTTTTATACACAACATCGTTATTGCTTTTAATGATGACGATAGTGATGAGGATATTGATGATGGCGTTGGTTTCCTGACGTTGGTAATATGAGGGTAACTGTACCAGTAAATATAAGGTAGTCCGTTTATATTGTATATGAGGTACAGAAAATGAATGGTTGAGTTGTGCTATAATTTTTTGAAGTTTCTGTCGAATATTTAAACAATTTTCATGAGAGTGATTGCCAAACTGCCATAAATCATAATATGTCACAAGTATGTTGAAATAGTGATGGCAATAAGAGTTTGTTCACATATCACGTTTTATATAAACCCTTCCTAGGTTTCGATACCCACATTTACCCTTTCCCTCAATTCAATATTACAATTTAATTTATTTTACTCTCTGATTTTCACTTTTTCATATTATAAGATGTCATTACTACTACTCAATTAGCCTTAGTTCAAAGCAATTTTAACTTGATTTGTGCATTATTGATTTAGCTTTCTTTGCTTCAAAAAACCAAAAAAAAAACTATCACTTTTTTTGACTATTTTCCTCCTTTCATTACGATATTCAGTCTCTTTATTGAATTTTACGCCCGTACCTATCATAAAACTCTCCACCAATATGACAGACTAGCGGAGAATGGTAGGAGAGATAAGAAAATAACACAATAAATCTACAGCTAAAGGCCATAAGAAATTAAAGTTGTTTTGTGCCAATATTGGATACCTTCAAACTAACAATTTTCTTAAAAAAAAAGAAACAAACAAGCGGGAAAAAACTGGAAATATATTCAATAATTTTCCGACATTCACTTAAATATTGACTTTAAAGCAAGACGGCACCATAAATAGCGGGTGAAATTTTGTGGTGCTGCAAGGAATTTTATTTCATTTCAAAGCTAAATCTGAAAAGAATTGCAAGGAGTTTATGAAAGTAGCGACTTTGATGGCACCCTTTATGAAGCCTATTTATGAAATTTATTTTTTATGTGATATCACATTATTTGTTAGGGTTTTTCATAGTAAAAAACAATAGACATGTCCTTCGTACTTCATACTAATGCAATATATTGAAATACACTGCCGATCAACCAAATAGACTCACAGATTTTTTTCTTTTAATTTTTGATTATCTTCTTTGTGGAAGAAGCTATTGAATAGACAATAGACAAACGAATTGCGATAAGAAGACGATGCAAAAAATTTACAGTTATTAAATATTCTTGTTTTGCTTTGACAATGTCGAAAAAATGTGCTTTTTTGGCGATCATCGAAATAGACTCAAAGGCTGTAATTTTAGTTTCTGATTAGCTGTTCGAACAAAAAGTTGCGTACACTCTTTTGGCGCAATTTAAAAATAATTAAACACAAAATGGGTCGTGGTACAACATTAACTTTGGAGGAAAGAGGCAAAATATTGGCGTGTCATGACAGTAAGCTGACAACTCAAAAAATCGCTGAAAAAATTGGTAGAAGTCAGTCTGTTGTGAGTCATTTTATCAGAAATCCATCGAGTTATGGGAAAAATATGCATAAGCCGACAAGAAAAGCACTAACGACCATCGAAGAGCGAAGGATTCTCCGAGAGGCGTTAAATTCGACATGTTCTGCCGTCAAAATTCGCCAAAATTTGGATGTAAATGCCAGTATAGCTACCGTGAGACATGTAATCCGTAAAGCTTAAGATCTAAAGAGACTAAAAATAAAAAAAAAACACCGCTTACCGATGTTCGTAAGCAAAGTCGCTGTGTATATGCCCGCAATCACATGGCATGGAATAGGGAGTGGCATCAAATCGTTTTTTCTGATGAAAAACTTTTTAATTTGGATGGACCAGATAACTTTAACTATTACTTCCATGATTTAAGAAAGGAGGAACTCTTTTTAACCCGACATCATAGTCGTGAGGAAGGTGTTATGGTGTGGGGCGCAATATCCTACCATGGGCCATTTGAAATTCAATTTGTTTCATCCAGAATGAATGCAAATAAATACAAAGAACTGCTTCAAAAAGCATTTCCCTATTTTTCGAACATTTTTGGATCATTACCCTGGACATTTCAACAGGACAATGCCGCCAATACACACCTCTCGAGTGGTAAAAAAGTGGATAAGTGACCAAAATGTAAAATTGATAGAGTGGCCTCCGTAATCTCCTGATATCAATATTATCGAAAATTTATGGGGATGGCTTACACGTAAGGTTTATCAATCTGGCAGACAGTTTGAAAACGTCGAATCATTAAAAGCAGCCATTTTGAACGCCTGGAGCGAAGTGTCCTTGGACTATTTAAAGTCACTTTACGATTCACTCCCTGACCGAATTTTTGAAGTTATTTCAAATAAAGGTGGCTTTACTCATTGTTAATAGCGTGTAAATATTATAAGAAAATTATTTTTTACATTTTTTTTTTCATTAATTTGTGGTTTAGATATAATTAAAGTCCTTGAGTCTATTCGGTTGAGCGATAAAAAAGGGTACTTTTTGAGGTAAACCTAAAAAAAAATGTTAAAAATTTAATTGTAAGCTTAGAATGCTAATTTTTGTTTTGTTTAATTTTAAATTGATTACTGAATAATAAAAAATTACTGTGTCCCATTTATATTTATGTATATAAAAAGTTGTAAACTCAATTTTTTTTTTTTAAAAAATCTGTGAGTCTATTTGGTTGATCGGCACTGTAAGTATTTTTCTCTCACTCTGTAATTTTTTTTGCCATGTTCACAATATTGCAATGCTCACATTTAATGTTGTTTGCCGTAGCATTTGGCATATAGTTATAGATTTGTTTAAAATATATTAGCGCAATTTGATAACTCCGTAGGCTGATAAAGAAACCACTGTTAAATTTCGGAACAAATTCTAATTTATTGGCCTATTGACTGCGCTATTGATGTGGACTAAAAGAATTTATGATCATTAAAGGCAAAAAAAGTATGAAAAAAAGACTAAATTAAAAGTTAGAAGTTAATCGGAATATAATCTTGAAATATAAGATAATCGGTATGTATTAAAGGCTGCTCACAGTTTAATTGAAAACCAAATTTTACAGTAAAGTCTGAAAGTGTAGTAGAATGTGCCTTTTGTAAGAATCAGGACATAATTTAAAACTTTTTAAAGCACGACTCATGAGTGTGGTTATTTTAGGAATACGAAGCTGCTTATTACGAGTGGAATGTGAAAAATTAAATGTATTAAAAAGAAATTGAGGACTACACAATCGAACAACTTTATAAAATAATAGCAAAGACCTAAAATCTATATAATTTTTAAAACTACAACCCAAGAAACGCTTAACATACGGTGTTATATAAACACGACGCCTCAGTGAATATAAATATCTCATAACTTTATTAAACGCCATCTGAACTTTCCTCATATTTTGTTTATAATATTATTTTACTATATAAAACATTAAAGTACAGTACAGTAAAGGCTTCATAGTATATACCGCAAGTGATCATCACGTCCCTTATTTTTCATGTTTTTGACGATGATACCAGGACTACGTCCCCGGTAACATATATATGTCAACCAACCGGACGGTTTCACCTCTAACTATTAACTCTTGACTTACGCCTGTGATGGATGGCCCAGACGGCAGGCCTGTGTACGTACCCATACAACAAGCAATATGGGGGTTGGTACACATGGGGATAAAAACCCCTTGAAGTTTGCTGTGCACACACATTAAGGATCGTACGAAACCTAAGGTCCAAGCAAAACCATAGCCCCTGAGAGGCCAACACCTTTGGTGGGGTACCGGTAGCGAGCCAACAGTAGGGCTCTCCACCACCCTCAGCATTTTTATTCATTTAACCTTAACTTTTACTAGTATTAATTACTAGATATTATTTTGCACCAATAATTTTAAAACACCATTTCACCATAATAACATAGCTGTAGCAAACAATACGACCAGTCCAGTATACCCTAATCATTGGCAATGGTGTGGGTTAAATCAATGATGAAGAAAAAACCAACTGCTATCACGTTTATGCAAAATACTCGTATTTATGGCACAGTTTGTAGGTTAAACAATTTTTTATATTCAATGTTTGACATAAAAAAAAACAAATAGCAGAAGAAATTTGAAGCTGCAGGACAAATTTCTTCTTCGGAAAAAAAAGAAAAATATTGCAGAGAGTGAAACAAAATATTTTATAAATACATGTATTTTCTATAAATTATAATAATATAATTTATCATTAATAAACTATTAAAATGCACTAAGTAGAAATTCTTTTCAACAAACAGAAAATCCTGTTTTCTAAGAGTGCCGGCATTACTGGATATCAAAATATCTTTCATAGTGGTTGTGTTTGTTAGTTGGCCTTATCGATGTTGTTGTTGTTGTTGCTGCTGCTTTTGTTATAGTTGCTGCTTTTGTTGGCCGTTCATGTGAACTTAATAATTTAACACTTAAAGGCAAAGGCGTTAAACTGATACTTTTCTCCAAACCGAAACGTATAATTTGAAACCACCAACCAAACAAAATGAACAAAATGAAAAGCAAAATAACGAAAAACTTGGACTGGCAAATCAATGAAGTAGAAAAGTTTCTGCTTACAGACAAAAACTTAAAGAAGGCAAAAAAAAAAAAAACTAAAAACGTTAAAGAAAACCTATCGCGCCAGTATCCCGATTACTAACGTAGACGTAAGTTAAAGCCTTTCTTTTCATTTAGCTCTCTCAGTGGCCAAGATGGGCTCGAATATTTGGATTTATTGTCTACCTTGGTTGATTTCAAAATCTAAGAGCTGCAGGAAAGGAAACGTTTGATAGCATCTGTGCATTAAGATTTTTCGCTAAAGGCCGTATAAACATTTTAGTTTTGATATTTTTGTAAGTTTATGGTATTTTTCTACATTTTATAAAAATTTCTAAAAGTAATGAGTGAATTTTTAAAAAAATATCTAATAAGCTGAAGAGGTAAATTGTAAAGTTATTTGGATTTAAATGGTCACCTACTTGCGCTGTATTAGCAGTTTGTTATGAAATTGTACTTACGAGTGTGTTAAAAAAAGATGAATTTTCAAATTTCGCGGGCTACTTTCAACTTTCGATTCCTTTTATTTTGGTACACTCGTCTCGAAGATATATTGACGGTTTTATCCATATAGCAGTTTAGTTTGTTTGCGAGAGGCTTAAATAAGTGTTTTCGGCGATTTTCCGGTATCGAAACAAGTGGATCGAAGAAGTTGGATCAAATTTTGTATTAAAAATTGAATTGGGAGATCAGAAACACTTGGAATGTTGACAGTAGCATACGGTTAGTGTACCCTACGTCAAAAGTGGTACAAGCTTTTCACAGAAGGTAGAGAAGATGTGAATGACGATGCTCGCTCTGGACACCCCATCACATCAACATCCGACGAAAATGTCGAGAAAGTGAAGAAAATTGTTATGAGGAATCGTCGAATCATAATTGGAGAAGTTGCTGAAGATGTCGGCATATCGGTTGGCTCATGCCATGCAATCTTTTCCGAAATTTTGGGCATGAAGTATGTGGCAGTGAGGTTCGATCCATAATTGCTGAATTTTGACCAAAAACATCCTCGCATGAGCATCGTTCAAGGATATATGGTTATGACATCGAAATCAAAGC
This sequence comes from Philornis downsi, assembly GCA_019455685.1. Classification (NCBI taxonomy): domain Eukaryota; kingdom Metazoa; phylum Arthropoda; class Insecta; order Diptera; family Muscidae; genus Philornis; species Philornis downsi. Next base: position 1,723,967 of record JAHXMU010000829.1, read on the forward strand.
AAAATCGTCTCAATAGAAAAGTTCACTCTGCGGTTTTTGTCCTGTTCCCAAGATTGAAGAGACCCATGGAAGGTCGTCGTTTTACTACGATTGAGGAAATAAAAACCGAATCGCTAAGAGAGCTCAAGGCCACACCAAAAAGTGCATATCAGAACTGCTTCGAGGATTGGAAAAAAGCGCAGGCACAAGTGTATTATATGTGAGGTGGACTACTTCCAACTATATAAAATAGAAATTGACGAATAAATAAATATTTTTACATCACATAGTAACCAGACTTTATTACTTATTATGGTGTATCAATTGTGTTACAAAAAGAAATTTGGTACACAAATGTACGTTTTTCGACAAAATTTTGAAAGTTTTGTAAGATTTAAATATATTTTCATAAATTTTGTTGGTATTTTGTAAAATTGTTCGACTGTGTAGTCGTCAATTTCTCATAATAAGCAGTTTCTTGTTCCTAAAATAACCACATTCATGGGTCGTGCTTTTGTTGTAAAAGTAGCACGAATTTACAATTTACTACCAAACCATTTAAAATGTTTTAAATTATGTCCTGTTTCTTACAAAAGGCTCATTCTGCAACACTTTCAGACTATCCTGTAAAATTTTGTTTTCAATTAAATTGTGAACAGTCTGTATTACATACCGGTTATCCGATATTTACAGATTATATACCGATTAACTTCCAACTTTTAAATTAGTCTTTTTTCCTACTTTTTTGTCTTTAATAATCATAATGTGATTTTAAAAAAGACATTACATTTTTATAAATTTTATATTTAATTTTTATTATGTGTTTTTTTTTTTAATTTATAACATTGAGCAGATTAAATCTAATAGATGATTTGTTGCATATTATAATGTACTTATAATTAGCTGGAGAGCTCTAAATTACAAGCCAAAAATAAATAAAACGTCATTGAATGTTTCTCGGAAATACTTGAAATTTTATTGAAAACAGCTCCCACAATTCGTATCATAATTGGATGTTTTCTATTTAGTGAAATTTGCGCCATCTTCGAACTACAGTAATGAAAATCCGAAAATCGAAACTAAAAAGCAGAAAGCATGGTTTCAGATAAATAAAATTTGGTATGCAGATTTTGCAAGATCATTATTAAAAAGACAAACTTAGATGCGTTTAGCAATTTTAGACAAACGGACAACCTTTCTCATACTTCCCAGACAAATGGAATAATGTAGCCTTCAGTTATTTTGGGCAGAATCGGATCAGAATTTTAATCGGAATTTTTTGTAATTCCCCTATAATATATATAAATTTGGTCAAGCTATAACAATCTATCACATGATCTGATTTTGACCAAGCTCCATATAACTGTTTTCACATGGTTGCTTTCCTATTGGCAATTCTGGCCACTTTTGGTCTGGTAAATTATTGACAAGAGAGTAAGATAATTGAATGTTTGGGAGCAGGTCAAGGTGGATAATGCGATTGTTTGATGATGATGTCTTTTTCAGTTGTTATTATTTCTAGTAAATGGTCCGATTTTCATGACCAGTCACTACGCTCTTCCCAAGTCGGTCGATATAATTTATTTTTGCATTAAATTTCAGTCGTCTGTACGGTACAGAAGGGGTTTTTTGGTTTGGAAAGACGCTTAAATGATTGTGGGAAGCCTTTTTGCAGGGTTATTTTACCAACAAGTTAGCTTTTTTTACTAAGTTGAAATCATTCAGTCCCTTACAATTATCGAATGGCTTTTTTTGGTGAATTTTAAAATTTTAGCGAACAGATCTTTAAGGCATTCATTGTTTATCCAACTAAATTATTTAAAGGCTAACTTATTTTGTATTCTACATGAAGAATATCCATCCCATTGCACTAACTTGATTGCAAATTTAAGGTCGAGTCAGAATCGATACCATAATCTTGGGAACGAACATAATTTTTTTTGTTGGTTTAAGTTTGAAAGAAGAGATTCTTTTATCAATAAAAACATAATCCAATCAAAGTCCTTCCTCTTAAAATGTAATGTGGTTATAAGAAAGAAAATTCTAACATTT
>JAHXMU010000829.1:1726007-1867530 GCA_019455685.1 Philornis downsi
TCCTCTTAAAATGTAATGTGGTTATAAGAAAGAAAATTCTAACATTTGACCCAAACATATCCTTTGTTGTTTTTAAGTTATCATGTAAGTTTTTTATAATATGAATTTTGTTTGGTTAAGCGGTGTAGAATTTTTGCAAGATGTTTGTTGTTGTTGTTGCTGATAGTAGGGTGTTACAGATAGATAGTTTCACGTCATCTTCTCACCCCCCCGTAAAATGCATTCTTTGGCAACATCCTCATCAGCCTGCCAACGATTCTCAATTGTCAGGTTGCAAAAATGCAATGTTTGGTAAATATTTCTATAACTTTTCTTCTTTGAGTGTTTGTTGGCGGGGTTTCCAACTACAACAACAACAACAACAAGCTACAACACAGGCAGTAACAACAAAAGAGCATAATTTTTGTAATGGTGATGGTTTCATGTTTTGCACATTTCGAAGCTTAAGGCAATGCTAATGAATGGTTTTGCAAATTTTTCAAACTTGTAAAAGAACAAAAAAAGCAATAACATAATAAAGAAAGAAAGAAACTCTCTTTTTCAATACACCGATGATACTCTTCTACCCTTTGGTCTAAGTGTGTAAGAGGTTCTTCCAAAAACATGAACGCCGGAATAACTGGTTGTGTTTGCTTTGGCTATTAAAACCAAACAAAACGCGCGCGCTTGCACAGCATAGCAAAAACTATGGCGCTCAACGAATTCTAACAACCTAGAAAAATTCATAATTGCTTTTCGAAAAACTGAAAGAGAGTGACTGAAAGAGGAGCAGCAACTGCAGAACTAAATAATGCAACTAAATCTTAAATTTGGAATAATACAAAAGCTGTTAGGATATGGAAACAAGAGGTGATCTTTATATGGCGCTGAGAGGAATTCTTTTGTTGCTAAATTTTCTAGACGAACAGTTTGGTTTATTCATTATAACTAAATGATGATTGATTTAATACAGTTTGGAGTTATTGCCTTTCTAATATGAATTATAAAAGAGAAAATAAACTTTGTTAAGTTTTATCGAAAAGAATTCGCTATAATGTCAGTTAGCGTTTGCTACAATTTAAAATCCAGGTCTACAACAGCTTCATGTTTTCTAATCTATAAGAATTTTTATATTCTGAAATTCTATGCTCTTTAAGGTCATGGACGTACTTTAAACACCTTAGTAACGTTGAAATATCCATCTCTCTAAAAAGAGGTTAAAACTAATGCCAAGTGCTTAAGATGAAATCGTCTAGTAAAAACTAACTGATGGAAAAACTTTTTTTCTTTTCTCTTTTTTTTTTGGTTCTACGAAATGGTATCAATAAAGTTGTAGTTCCTTAGACCTTCTTATCAATAAATTATGATGGTAACTATGCACTGCACATACAAGAACTCTTCCATTCACATTCACATTCACTAACATGTGAGGGGCATCTCTATCTAGTTTGCAGCCACATCCATAGCGCTGTATGGAGTCAAGTCAAAGCCATGTGGTGCAACATTTATATCGCCTTTTATAAGTTCAAAGGCCAATGTGGTGTATTCCAAAAAGAAAAAAAGGATATGTGGAAAATTTATTTGATCTTTTTGTTCTTTGTCTCCCTCCATGGCTCGTCATCTATGGCAATGTTCTGCTTTCTTTTTTGTTATTTCTTTGCCTATGTCTACTTCTCTTGCGGGTTAAGTCTAAACCTCCTTTTTTGCCATTTGATGTTGCTGTTGATGATGACGATGATGATGTTCTTCTCTTCTTTTTTTGGCGTTTTTGTTATTGTTGTTGTTGTTCGACTAAGCTGCGTCAGTTAAGTTAAGTTAAGTCTGAGGTCTTGGTGCCGGGTCCATTTGAGTGTGCGGAATTTTTATTGCAACTCATAAATAACGCATTTATAAGACAAGCAACTACTTTATTTTTTAAAGCCCCACTTTGAATTATTGTGAAAAAAATGGCAAAGACTGTGAATAGATTCGTTTATTGCAATGTAGGTATTTATCGCATGAGTAATTTTTGTTTTGGCTTCCAATTGGCAGTACATTTGGTTAATGAAATATTTCGGTATTCAAGTAATTAATCCTTAAGAGCAGGGAAGAGGAATGTACATAGTAAGTGAAAGATGACCTGTGTAATCGGTTATATTTCTGAAATAAGAAGAAAGACGAAAATATGACGAAAAAGTATGTAATGCATAACTACACATATTGATGACATTTGCGAAAAATAGATTGTCTTGCCTTCCATGATTGCGTTATGAAAGAGCTGTTTATATTCAAAGAGCTTACACGTATTTCATTTTGTTTTTGACTCATTCAATGGTACCTATAATTTAACGATGATTCCGAACATCAGTTTGACTTACTAAACTAGTCGATTACTCCACTATTTGAAGTATTTGTTAGACACATTGAGCTGGCCGCAATTCAAATAATCAGAGGTGGTTGTATCGTAGTAGGTCGAACCAACGGTCATATGCATGATGAATGTTCATGCGATGATGATGTTTCTCAACAAATAATGTACGTAAGCTCCTTTTAGGTCTATCCTAAATATATCTGATGTTAATTTTTGTGTGAAACTCATATTTATATTATTTTTTTATGAAATTGATTTTAAACTTAGTTTAGATTATTATTTGGTGCATTACAATTCCATTATAACAATTCGAATCTTTGGCGAATTTTTCGTAGTTATCAGCACCTTTGTTTAGCAGTTTTTATCAACATTCTGGCTAGTAGTATTCCACGAATTATCAGAAATTATTCCCTGTTCTTATGGTTGGTATATTGACTAAAGAAAGAATGAATGTTTGGATATTTTTGGTTGGTATCCATTTCAAAAACGCAATATCTGCTAAGTGGATATATATCGCTGATAATGTACTAATAGTATAGCCTCAGTAAAAAAATGATCTGTCAATCAGTTATATTGTGGGTCAGTATTCCTTTTTTCTCCTCCAGAAATTGCTGTAGTCTGAATACCTGATTAGATGCCGATGTATCAGGTCCATAGTAATGCCCAATCTTTCCGGTTTTTCCCCGGACAACTACGCGCCACTATAGGCGCCCTAAATACACCACCTCTAGGCGGTGGATCATTCCGTGGCACACAAATTACGACCGGTATTTATGGTGTTGAACTACTAGCCAAAAAACCTCTATCGATCTATTCAACAGGATAATTGCAATAAAACCTAATACAACATTTGCATAGAACCAGCAAGACAGACAGAATATTTCAGAACAATGAACTAACTAATTATAATTCACAAAATTAGGAAATGTTGAGCGACTCTGAGCAAAATCTAACCCCTACTGAAGTAGGGGCAAATACGTGTAGATTTTGATGTTGAGAATTATAATCGTTTATTTAGTGGCCAATCATACATTCTGTTGCCATATAATTGGAACTATTGTTTTATTCACTGCATTGTTTAACAGTTTTTGAATCAAAATTATGTTAATTATATCATTTACTGCAATAACAGTCGAGTATGCGTGGCCATAGCCATAAATATCAAATTATTCTACTTTCAAATTTTGATCTACAAGACAATATATCGCTCGAATTGTGCATATCGGCGTTCATACAATAACAGCTTAATAGTTCCAAATCAATCAGACAATATTCCGTAAGTATAAAAGTCGACCCTGTCGACCAAGCACAAACTTCCATTCTGTATAATTGTTTTCCCTTGCCCCGCCTAGAGAGCATTTGTCCCATAGTAGTTCCAACTTTATCGAATCGTTGATTATGTTTTCTTACTATTACTTAACTGCATCCTACGCTACCATTAGTGCACACCAACTGCACGAAGTTCGATGTAATACTAATAACAATGGAAAATTGCGTTATCGTAAATCCGTAATATGCCAAACATGAGACCATCTCTGAAATGAATTCAAACCAGCAAGTTGTTGCGTAACTATACCCAATTTTGATTTTGACTCTGACAACCTAGAGAAATTTTATTAGATTTTCATTCTCATTCATTAGATTCCGAAATAACAACCGAAATAAAATTACAAATAATTTTGACTTTGATAAATATATGTATATCACAAAAAAAAAAAAAACTATGAGCAATTTCGGTTCTGATTAGGTTTATGAATGGTTTTGTTCGTACATAAAGGCTGATTTTTTAATCGTAGTTTCCTTTTAAAAATCGAATAAAACACTCAAATTTGAATCATATATTAAAATTTTTTATTGGAATCGATAAATTGGTCTTTGCCATTTAATTTTTAAAGATAATTCCATGTAAATGTTGCCCGCAGCTCCGTCTCAAAATGTCCATTTGGATGGTCCAATTTCAGCCTATTTCCACGAATAACGCGTGTTCTGTTACCCTGTAAGGCTTCAATAGTGTTCAGTTAGTCCACATAGACTATCGACTTAATATAACCCCACAAGAAATAATCAAGAGGCGTTCAATCGCAAGACCTTGGGGGCCAACTCACAGGCCCAAATCGAGAGACAAGCTGCTCACCAAATTCATCCTTCAACGTATCTATGATGATGCCTCCAGCCCATAAACCGCACCAGACTGTCGTTTTTTTGGGATGCATTGGTAATTCATGTATGGCATGTGGCTGTTCATCACTCCAGATGCGATAGTTTTGCTTGTTTACGTATCCGTTCAAGAAATGAGCCTCATCGCTGAACACAATTTTTCGATAAAACAGCGGATTTTCACTGAGCTTTTGTAAGGCCCATTCACCAAAAATTATACGTTGTGGTAGGTCATTCGTCATTTCATGATGAAATGGCAGAGTATACTGTACATTTTTCACTTTGACGGATGATGTTTGGACGCCACTACGAACCAGTGCTGCCAAGCTGAAAAACTTAAATCTTAAAAAATCAGCCTATATTTCATTTAGAAATATACAAAAACACATCTTTATAAATAGGTCTTCCGCTACTTTTTGCTGCGAAGAAACTAAAACTACATTAGGTTTTAATTTTGGTTTAGACTGGGAAACCGAAATACTCGTATATAAAGTATAGGCTATCGCACTGAAACATAAGTTTTCTTAAGTTTCGATAAAGAAACCGAACCATCGTAAACATTTGCTTACTTTTTAGGCAAAAAATAAATGAAGTCAAGTCGTGGATATTTATTTAGTATATGAATCAAAGTAGAACTTCTGAGGTACTTTTGTAAATTATAAAATAAGAAACGGGACGAAACTGAATTTTCGTGAAGATCCCTGTCCTGATTACAAGTCTCTTGTGGTTCTCTTTGATAAGATCTAATATTTGTTATATTAATATTAATAATAAAAGTGGTCAGGGCAATTTTAGGTCATATCCTATACAAGTGGCTTGAGGTAGTTGGCATACGATTTTCAAAGCAATTGATGATTTTTACAATATTATTATTGAATGTAGTTAATCCTTCCCATGAATTGAATTTTTGAAAAATTAAATGAATTTTATAAAGTAAAGTAAATTATTAATTATAAATTATGAATTGAATTGAATTTTTGGACAATTAAATTGAATTGAATTTAATTAAATTGTATTGTTTCGAACTAAAATTGCATTATATCAAATTGCATTGAATTAAGTTGGATTACATAGAATTGTTTGTATCAAACAATTTGTAAATATTGTAAATTGCAAATATTATCTATTTATTTGCTGGTGTAAAGGCCCCTTCAAACAAGTATGTAAGTGCATAAAAACCCTTATTTTGTTACGCGCCTATGGCAACCCAGTGGCGCAATGAGGTCTCCTGGTTGAAATCAACAAGATATTTCTTACCTTTTTCCCCCAGCCACTAACCGGATCACTTCGCCAGCCGCTCTCAATAAAATAATAATAATAAAATAACGAATAGAACTTGAAATAATGTAAGTTAACCGCTATCTTTTCCTCTACTCCAATACGAAACCCTCTCGTAAGTATGAACATCCTGCTAAGAACCTTAGTTCTTTTACAAAACCTCCAATCTCTCTCACGGAACCTAAGTTCCAAATTAAATCTTCCAACCAAATTTGGCAGATTTATCCCCTAACATTTACATTATACAAGTATAAAGACTATTTTTGATTTACCGCTACAAAAATAGCTTATGGTAGCGGGTAAATTTTAAAAGGCTTTAGACCCTATGCAATTACTTTAGTTCTTCCACAAAACCTCCAATCTCTCTCACACAACCTAAGTTCCAAATTAAATCTTCAGACCAAATTTGAGAGATTTATCCCCTAATATTTGCATTTTACAATTATACAGACTATTTTTGATTTACCGCTACAAAAATAGCTTATGGTAGTGGGTAAATTTTAAAAGGCTTTAGACCCTAAGCAATTACTTTAGATCTTCCACAAAACCTCCAATCTCTCTCACACAACCTAAGTTCCAAATTAAATCTTCAGACCAAATTTGAGAGATTTATTCCGTAACATTCGCATTTTACAATTATACAGATTATTTTTGGTTTACTGCTACAAAAATTGCTTATGGTAGTGGGTAAATTTTAAAAGGCTTTATACCATAAGCAATTAATTTAGTTCTTCCACAAAACCTCCAATCTCTCTCACAGAACCTAAGTTCCAAATTAAATCTTCAGACCAAAACTGACAGATTTATCCCCTAATATTTGCATTTTACAATTATACAGACTATTTTTGATTTACTGCTACAAAAATAGCTTATGGTAGTGGGTAAATTTTAAAAGGCTTTAGACCCTAAGCAATTACTTTAGTTCTTCCACAAAACCTCCAATCTCTCCCACGGAACCTAAGTTCCAAATTAAATCTTCAGACCAAATTTGAGAGATTTATTCCGTAACATTCGCATTTTACAATTATACAGATTATTTTTGATTTACTGCTACAAAAATTGCTTATGGTAGTGGGTAAATTTTAAAGGTCTTTAGACCCTATGCAATTACTTTAGTTCTTCCACAAAACCTCCAATCTCTCTCACGGAACCTAAATTCCAAATTAAATCTTCAGACCAAATTTGAGAGATTTATTCCGTAACATTTGCATTTTACAATTATACAGATTTTTTTTGATTTACTGGTACAAAAATAGCTAATGGTAGTGGGTAAATTTTAAAAGGCTTTAGACCTTAAGCAATTACTTTAGTTCTTTCACAAAACCTCCAATCTCTCTTACGGAACCTAAGTTCTAAATTAATTCTTCTTACGACATCTGACAGATTTATCCCCTAACATTTGCATTTTAGAATTATACAGATTATTTTTGGTTTACTGCTACAAAAAATGTTTATGGTAGTGGGTAAATTTTAAAAGGCTTTAGACCCTAAGCAATTAATTTAGTTCTTCCACAAAAATTAAATCTTCAGACTAAATTTGACAGATTTATCCCCTAACATTTGCATTTTGCAATTATACAGATTATTTTTGGTTTACTGCTACAAAAATAGCTTATGGTAGTGGGAAAATTTTTTTTCTTTAAATTTTAGATCCTAAGCAATTACTTTACATTTTGCGCCACGAATTAACATTTACTACATAAATTATGATGAGTTATCTTTCCTTTGAAAAAATATTGCTCATATACTATTAACTCATTGGATTGAATTTGATTTAGAATGTAAATTTGACAAACTACTGTATTTTGAAATATGCTTTATTACAAGACTACTTTCGATTATATTGACGGCTCTTCATATTTTTCGCAAACACAAACACCCAATTACGTTATTATTTTCACACTACAGTTACATTATCAAAAAAAAAAAAAAACACCTCCAAACAATTATCTGTAATAAGTTATCATAAATTTCGTTCCTTGCGATCTGATCGAGATAGTAAGAAATCATTAATTGACCCCTTTTAAACTCAATTTTTGCAAAATATACACCCGAAATTATGACCAATGAAACCTCGATTAATTTTCATCTCTCCCAACAAAAAAAAAAAATCTAACTCACGTTATTAAACAATTTTGTTTTTTTTTTTCATTTTCAATAATATTCGATATGACTCTCCATAATCAACACGAAATTGACATTTAACAGCTTTTTAAGCCGAAAATCTCCCTCAAGTCATTTATGCTTTCCAAAAAGGTTTTTAGCATGCCACAGACAAGACAGCATCAGGCAAATAACATCTAAATAAAATAATTGCTAGTGAAAAAAAGCACAGAAGAAATCATAAAACAAAGTTTATGAAAAATTGATTTTCCGCAAGAAAAAAGACAAAATCAACGAATAAAAATATAGAAAAAAACGAGAGTCGTTAAATTTTCAAAATGGACTTTGTTGCATGACACACAAATAAGAAACCAGCAAGGAAAAAAAAGACCAAAGTCAAAAATGTGCCGAATTGCCATTGTTGATTGTGGTACTTTAAGACTCATAAAGTGCGCAGGCGTATTGAGGTTTTATGTGCAATGTTATTGCTGGTTTTTGTTGCCGCCGCTATCATTGCTGTGCTGGCAACTGCTGATGCTGCTGCTGCAGCTGCTGTTGCTGTTTTCAAAGACAACCTTAAAAGATAAACTACATATAATAAAGAAAATACTAACAATCAGTAGTTTTAAAGTCAATTGTATTTAACCACAATGAACCCAATTAAAAATAATATTTTTCGTTTTTTTTTTTCTTTGCCTCGTACTCTTCCAGTATTCAGCTCAAAATCATAAGAAATAATCTTTAAATCATGAAACTAGTAAAACGGCAACGAAAAGAAATCATGGCTGGAGAAAAGTGAAGAGGACTATTTTCCTTGGCGTTTCTGCATAGCTCAATTTCCTTGATCAATAAAATCATAATGAAAATTTATGAAGTAAAGAAAATTGTTACTTTCAATTTCACTTTACATTTTTCAGAGCAATTTCTTCTTGGCCTCACCAACTAACTATTTATTATTTTAATAAAAACAATTTCTTGGTCATATGTCTTTTTGTATCTAAACCATTTAATCTGTTTGGGAGAATTGTGATGATTTTACTGTGATAATTGTTCGGGTAGTTGTTTCAAGACGTTTGGCAAATAAAGTTGTAAATAAAATTTGTTTATCGTAGATTTTATTTGATGGTGGGTTTCGCCACATAAAGTCACATTTATGGTACACAGAAAAGTGGGTGTTTTTCGTGGTACATGGCACTTGGAACATGTGCGACGAAATTCATTTTTCTTATAGAAATTCCCGCAGCAAATAAGTTTCGTTTCTGTGGAGACAGCTAACGTCGTCATGCGGCGAGGGGCATAAGGAAAGTTAGTTTAATTAAAATCTTACGTTTCTTTAACACTGATAATCTTTCCAATTGTTTTGTTTTCAGCTTGATTCGAATACTTTTACACAAAATGTGTGTGGCTTGTTTAGTCGTGTTTATGTTAAGAGTAATTTTTTTCTTAACCTCTCTCTGACTCTTTTGGAATCATGTAGGAGATCACACACTTACAGAGGGATTTTGAAGCGGCGCGATGGCGGGCAGGTTGATTAAAATAATTGGATTTTATTAAGACATTTGTTCCACCGCAAAGGCATGGTAAACAAAAAATTATTTGCAGTAATTGATAAGTAAAATGTTAGTGTTCGTTTCTTAAGTCTTTTGTTTGGGAGTGAAGCCAATAAGTATGTGACAATAGTTGTAATAGTTGCTAGTATGTGGCGCTATTGTGTGGTGTGGAAAAATATCTTAATTTAAGTTGCTATATTTACTCAATGAAATTGATTATAACGTTGTTGGTTGAAATATGTTTTTAATATGTGTTAAGAAGTAACAGTGTTTGATATTTTGACAAATTTTAGTAGTAGTTTTATGTCTGAGAAACAAGTGCTGTACAAATTCATATATATTTTTTAGGGGTCGCTGTATTTGGGGGAGTAATTAATAAAATTTAATAAAAAATATTCGTTTTCACTAGAAAACTTTCTAAGTCAATTTAAATTGCATTGTAAGATTAAGCTCCAGACACTCTCATTTATCCGGTGGCTGAAGTGTGCAACCTGTATATTATGGATCATAAGTGGAACAAGTGGACATAACTGGTCCTATAACCATCCATTTTTAGGATTTTTTCAATAGTTGCACCAAAAATTCAGTTTCGAAAAGTTACACATGGTAGTAGTTAACTGAAAAAGTCATTCCAACTCATGAACTTTTTTTAAGGAACCACCAGTAGTTAGACATGTTTGCGGAAAAAGACTATACAGGTGCAAAAACAATCATTATCGGTAATATTAGGTGTAGTAAAAGGAATTCCATTTTTTCCAACAGGTAGCTTTAATAATCTGTATGTCGCATTATATAAAAACAATCAGGTTGTGCTAAATAGCGTCAGTAAGATAAAATTGTGTACCCAAAAAACTGCTTAGACTATTTTGTGACTGCTTGACTTCATACTGTATATGAGCCATGTGAGTTAAGGAAACCCCACATAAGCTGAATTTCCACCTCCAAATCATAACAAAATCGACCCGTTTCCAAAACATATGGCGACTGTCAATTAAAGGTGGGTCCCTTTCGATAACGTCAAGCAATAACCGTTGTTGTCGAATTGAGGAGAGAGAGAGAGCACTAATGGTTGCCAAGCCAGGTTTGACAGTCAAGAAGTTTTCGTTGTGTGTTTAGTGGGATTGGCCTTCTTATCGGCCAAACTTTTAATTCGGACTTGTGCTGTCAGGAACTGAATAACTTGATGGAAGTATCACACACGGCCAGCTTTGGCTAATGGGATAGGAAGTGTGTTCCATCAGGACAACGCCAAGGCTGACTTGCCAGAAGTGACTTGTTGACAGTTTTGATTGCGAGGTTCTTATATAACCGTAGTTGTCGAATTGAGGAGAGAGATCAAAAATGGTTGTCAAGCCAGGGTGGACAGTCAGGAAGTTTTTGTTGTGTGTTTAGTGGGATTGACCTTCTTATCGGCCAAACTCTTAAGTCGGACTTGCGTGCTGTCAACAATTGAAAAACTTGAAGGAAGTATCACACACGGTCAGCTTTGGCTAATGGGATAGGAAGTGTGTTCCTTCAGAACAGTGCCAAGGCTGACTTGACAGAAGTGATTTGTTGGGAGTTTTGGTTACGAGGTTCTTATACATTCACTTTATAGTCCGCAGCTGGCATCATATGATTACCACCTGCGCTGCCTATTTGACCTATATTGGATCACGCTATGCTAAATAAAGCCTTCTGTGCCATGAAAAAATAAAGGATTTCTTTTTACTACACATAATAATATGTAAGGCTCAATGTGAGCCACATTGGTTTACTAGGAAAAAGTATTGCTTTTTGTTAAATGTTGTAACATTTTTACAACTTATTATTTATTTAAAAGTTACACGTGGTTATTATTGATAGATACCCAAAAAGTTCAGAAAGTTTTTAAGAGACCACTCTAATTGTGGGTGTGGTTACTGCAATATGTTAAACAAATGAATTTTTTACTGGAAAAAGGGGACAATTGAGAGTATTTTAATAGGAAAAATCCCTTGTAAAAGACCCGTTTATCTATCGATGAATTGATACATCATCCAATATTCTGTGAAAGGCGACCCTTGGCGAAAGGAAAATAAATTTCCGAACTTTTGAAACCTTTTCAATTTTGCGTCTGCCTATTTGTTTTACATTCTAATCTATGTATTTTGAATTTCAATTCGTGTACTCTGCATTTTTATTAATGTGGTTTGAATTAATCTTTTTTTTGATCTGCTTGCAACGTGTTCCTAGTTGTCAAATTAATTTCGTGTATTTTATGGAACATATAATTTGGTTTTTTCTTGTTTAACGCCAAAGCGACTTTTTCTGATTTCTTTTTAACGCTGAGAAGTCTGCGGTAAAATTTCGGTGTTTTCCGGTTATGATAGTTGTAACCTGGGCCACAGGGATACAATCCATTTACCGTGTTGTCCACCATGCCGTCCACCATTCTTTGAGCGGCAATCATGCTATTGACAGTTTGAGTGTTCAAATAATGTAAACGTCTAATAAAGGTTTATAGTTTGTTATTAGGTTCTTGCATCTAAGAGCTCCGCTGATTTGACAGAACTAAATTGGCAAAGTGTATATGAATCTGATTTACGACTTTTGTAATATTTTGGAATGTCGTAAATTTATTTTACTTTCATTGTACTTTTATCGCCAAGCTTTTAACTGAAGCCATTACGTTTTCTGTTATTTACAATAGCCTCTGTCCGTGGAATGTGTCATTTTAGTTAGCTCAACACTTCGGCCTCAGATCAAGTAGATTAAATTTATATTCCCAATATGTAGTACACTTTCCACACTTCCTAGGTCTTTTGATTTACCTATATATACGCTGGTGGATTTGACAATGCAACTGTATACGGCGCTGTAAATAATACATTGTGAAAAATGCAGTATTAAAGGTATTTTTGAAGTATCCACCCACAGAATTACATTAGCATAATTTCAATTCATTAAAAAAGTATATGAGCTACAAAATTTTGTTCGAAGATCCCCAATAACTTATAAAATTTAACGCAATTAACTATTCGCTGCGTGCATAGCCCCTCCTCCTAAAACCGAAATCTTCTCTAAAGTCTCTCAGTGGTCATCACACAGCACAGATTGCTATGAGTGTGTTAACTGCATAACATGTTATCTTCTTGCCGGTTTCAAATGCCAGACAATGGAGCAAAGCCCATCATAAATAACACCTTCTTTAAAGACCTTACGCACCTCTTTATTAAGCTGCAACATTGGTTGTCTACATTTTTTACCACATTCCTTTCTGCTTATGGGTTTTCTTCAAGTAGCATAACTAATCTTTTTACATCTTCCTTTTGGTCTCTCTAGCAACTAAAAAGATTTACTATTTTATTATTGATTTTTTTCTTGTGTTCTCTCCCGCCTCGAACTCTAACAGTTTTTGTGAACAGTTTATTTGGTTGCGGGTCTCATCTCGCTTGCCTTGGTCGTCGCTCCCTCTAATATGGGAGTAACAACATCTGAATTAAATTCAAAAAGCGGTAGCGTTTTGTTCGTTCAGTTTTAGTTTTGGGGATTTTCGTTCAATACACCCCGTGCTGTTAGTCGTATGGTAGAGTTTAACATTTAACCCGCTGTATGCATCAGTTTGTGGGTTAGAAACCGAGCTTACCCAATGCGTAAAGTGGGTAATGGATATTGTTTGTAATGGTATGATGACTAAAAAAGAAGCGTAAAGTATTATATACGATATTCATATAATTATTATATTTATGCTTATTTTAGCAGATGAAACAATATAATATGCAATTATGATTTGCAGATGTTTGGGAAAAAAGGAGAGGGCATTGGGAAAAGTTTTCTTTTAATGTATTTTTATATAAATACAACCGATTTAGTTGAAGCCAAGTTTGATCCATGAAATCAAAGTATATCCAGTGTTAAAAAAGAAGATCGTTTATGACATTTGGCTTATTACGATTAATCCGTTTTATGTTTTATCAAGGACATCCGCTAGTCGGATAGAAGCACCTTCTTTGTAAATCATTAAATCATGATCCTTATAACATTTGTAAGGGTCGTCAATATTTGGGGTGGCACGTTCTATTATTTTCATTATGTTCTTCGGTGTTTTCATGATAATTTTATTTAAGATGAGCGGCCTATCATCATAATGTTGGGGCTGCCAACGACAACTAGGCTGGTGCGTTGAGTTTCAGTAACAGAAGTCACCTTCTTGCCTAAGACGCATCGGTGTCAGCGTGCCATTTAGGTTTCCCAATTAGTCACCTTCTCACTTTAGCTACCATCAAACGGACATCTGATGGCATTACCAGGAAATACTTGCCCGAAGGTCGAAAGTCGTGATTTTCTTGGGGAATTCTGCAGAAGCATCTGGATACTCCCAAGTCAATAACAATCAGAGAGCTCAAATTAGAAATTTTCCTATTACTGTTTTTGCAGCTTAGTGTGATTTTAGACCTGATGAGTGGAAAAACGTTGCAGTTTGAAGTTGACCTTTATATTTTTATAGTACATTAAGCTGATTTTGATAGCTCGGCATATCTAAAATTATTGGAATCATTTCATAATTTGATATTTACGGAAATATCATATATTTGTGGAATGAATCTGACAAGCATGAAATTTAAATTTCAATAAATGCTACTACTACTACTATAGGGTGATTTTTTAATCGTAGTTTCTTTAAAAATAGAAAAAACACTCAAATTTGCGTCATATATTAAATTTTTTTATTGGAATCGATAAATTGGTCTTTGCCATTTAATTTTTAAAGATAGTTTCATATAAATGTTGTCCACGGTTCCGTCTCAAAATGTCCATTCGGAAGGTCCAATTTTTCGTCACTTTTTCGAGCATTTCGGTCTATATTCCACGAATAACGCGTGTTATGTTATCCTGTAAGCCTTCAATAGTGTTCGTGTTAAAGAAAAATGGACCGATGATGCCACCAGCCCCATTTTTTCGGGATGCATCGGTAATTCACGTATGACATGTGGCTGTTCATCACTCCAGATGCGACAGTTTTGCTTGTTTACGTATCCATTTAGCAAGAAAGGAGCCTCATCGCTGAACACAGTTTTTCGATAAAACAGCGGATTTTTGTTGAGCTTTTGTAACGCCCATTCACCAAAAATTAGGCGTTGTAGATCATTCGTCATTCCATGATGAAATGGCAGATTATGCTGTACACTTTTCACTTTGACAGATGACGTTTGGACGCCATTACCAAACCAGTGCTGCCAATCTGAAAAACTTAAACCTTAAAAAATCAACCTATACAACTTACGAAAGCAATATTGACACTGACCGAAAACTATAGGATGTTACTGCAGTCTCTTTGAACTTTTAAAACGTAGCAACAAAAGCAGGATACAAGAACGAGACTGAGTTTTTGTTTTATCTTAGAAAAAACCTATTCATCCGCTAGTAGAACGTTGACAATATTAATTTTACTGCGGTCTATCCCGTCTACACCCTTGATAAGGTGAAGATTATTATTATGAGATTAAACAGAATATTATCGGTAATTTTTTTTTTATTTGGATTAAGTAACTTATTTATTAGAAAAGAAAACTCATTCAGGGAGGACAACAATTTCGCTTATTATAAACTAATTTTACCTCTCCTGCTAGATAACTCAGAAGCCGGTGTTGTGACGCAATGGGATGAAACGGTTGTGGCAGTTTCCGAGACAATAATACTCCGTAAAATTTACAAATCCATCACAGTTTCGGGATCGTTTGAGAGACGAGTTCTATGACGAAATGGGTAGGTTTTTGCGTATGAAAATAGAGTGGTTGCATTCCTTGGGAAATATTGAGTAGATGTGTGAAAATTAGGGCGATCAAGACGCTGTAACTTGGCTGGGCGAGTTCCCGTCTTTGGAAAATGAAAAATTTGCCTCAAAAGAAGCTTGTAAAAAATCGAATGTTTTAATTTTATCTCAATAGGGATGAGAGTTTCTATGATGGAGACGTAGTGGAATTACGTTTATAAGCCAACAAAGAATCGAATAAATTTGTGTGCATTTGACCTAAATCGAATCATTCTAACTGTGATAAATAAAGCATTAAATGTCAGGCAAAAATGATGTATTTTTCACTGCAAGTTTCTTTAGTGAAAATAATTACTTTTTTAGTATTTTTCACTAATCACACCAAAATTTGGCATGTCCTTTAAGAAGAGAATGAACTGAAATTATCTTCTCCAGTGTTTATTAACTTTTAACATAGCTTTTAACAAATGTATAAACGACATAATTATTTAAAAAAAAAAAACACTGAAAATATGTTTAAAATCAAAGCTGGATTTAGTCCTTATATAACACATTCTTTTGTGAAACATTTATGGCTCATTATGTAGGTGACGTTGTGCTGACCCACCATTAGATAAATTTATGTGTCTAAAATCATTTCATGTCACACATTACATATCTACTAAGCTCGTTTTTTTAGTGAAAGTTGGTTTTTTTAAGTATTTTTTAATAACCAAGCCTATGATTACAGCGGCGCCTTAAAAAGTTGCTTCAGTAGATATGGGTCTTTCTGGTATCTTTACAATACCACTGATTAAAGCTTTTAATTGAAGATTAATTTTTGAAATTTGTGAAAAAAATCTGGAAATTTCGATTTTCTATAATTCGCTATAGCAAACTTTCCTTTTTGAGTAGGAAACGTGATAAACCCAAACTAACATGTACTAATATCTGTGGTCACAACCCGTAACAGCCTAACTCGAGTTAGGACACAATTGAGTTATTAGCACCATCGTATTCAGCGTATCTAAATTTATTTGCTCTAAATTTTTCATGTTGGTATCTCTTCTAGGAAGGCAATTAATCCTAAAAAACCTAATAGCTTAAGTTATTTTTCTAAATGACTGTTTGGGCATAACTGCCTAAGTCAATTTAGGATTACAACAAATATAAACATTATTTTTTCATCATTGCCTAAATCAACTTAAGTCGTTTATCCAAAAAAATAAAGAAACAATTTTATTTTCCTAACTTGAGTTAAACTCTTATTCCGAATTACAATTTCGTTTTTTGATAGACATAAATTGATTTAAGGTCTTTTTCCAAACAAACAAAATTTTATTTAATCCGGAATAATAGCCTAACTCAACTTGAACTTTTTGACTTTCTTTCGTTCAACAATTCATAAGAGCCTAAGTGTCTTTTTCGATAACATCTTTTGACTGTGAGAATAAACAACTATTTTTTGTTAACAACTAAATAAAGAAATTTGTTTCCTTGGAATCTGTAGCAAAGTTTTCCAAAAAACACCTTCTCCTGATTTTCAGTGAAGATTCAAAACTTTAAACTCCTGCACTGAAAATATTGAAAAACAGACTTAGGCTGTTATGGGTTGTGACCACAGATATGCTGTTTGTTTATCAACAAATGTCGCAAGGTGAAAAATTTAATATGTTTTTTTTTTTTTATTTTTGGACACTTAAAATTAAAGTTTGCTTTTGTATTTCTGCAATTAAAACAACTTTATGATGCAGGAGTTTTCGTTTTCCACAGATATTGGAATTTGAGTAATGTTTGGCTAAATTTGTTTGTGATAAGTGTTGTAAGCTTTGTGCTGATATATGACTGATTTTTGTGTTCGTTCATTCTATAAAAAAAAAATATCACATAGTCCAGTCGAACGAAGCATATTTCTTCATTGCATTTTCTATTCCAACTAAAAGGTGGTGGAATAGGAGTCACCTTTAGGGTCTTCTCTTAAACTATTCCAATATTTCGACCAAAAAAACTAAGCATAGGTTTTTCATATTTCAAATTATTGATTTTCTATGTAATTTTTTTGGCATTACAAATAATATGGCCAGGATTTTACAAATTTTTGTGATTGCAAATTTTGAGAATCTAATAGAGGAATTTAATCAATGTGTGTTTCGGGTTACGTTTCAAATGAGAAATCGATTAAAAATTTTGAAAAAGTTATTTCTCTAACATATGTTTTGACGCTTTCGATGTTTGCTGGGTTGTCCTTCAGCCAAAATATCCTCATTATTTGCAATAAACTACACGCACACATGCTCACACTTATATATACATAGACATTTCTTTGTATAAGTTAGTATTTATATAAATCGGTATACTATAATTTTTTTTTCTAAGAAAACCAAAAAAAGCTAATAGATAATGTTGTCTTAGTGAAGCATTTGCGTTACTCATGCGCTTGCGATATCGCGTTATTATTGCGAACGCAAACACACAAAGCACAGCAGGTGACAGAGCTGTATTTTCCTCCTCTGGGTTAGCTGGTAGCGGTAGGGATTGTTAGCCGTTTATATATGATTGTATAATTTTATGCGTAAACCAATAAAGAAGAGAAATGTATGTATATATTTTGTTAACGATTGCTTCGAACTTTCTCGGCTCTAAAAAGACTCAAGCGTATGCTGAGCTTACATAGCTTGTGCTTCAACATCCTCTGTTTTGCGTGTTAGGTAGTTTTTCCTTCGTCTCCACTTGCTTTTTTCATGGCCATTTCCATTTGGTTTGTCATTTTGTTTTTTTTTTTTTTTTTTTTTTTTGTTTTTTGTTAAAAAAAATTGTTTGGCATTTTAATATGTGTGTTAGCAAAAGGAGTTGGGGTAATCGTAGAAAATATTTGTTTACTCTATGTTATAGCCTTTTATTTATTCAAATGACTTTATTACAATGCAAAATACTTATTAAAATAAGATGGTAGAGAGAATAATTATGGCTCAGGGTACACAATTAGTGACCTTTCAAATAGATATTTTGCTCTTAAGTAATAAATAAACATTATATAAAAATAATATTTGTAGAATAATTTGTGATATAATGCAAATTGATATGTAAAGGAGAATTTACTGAAGCAGATTTAGTCAAAAAACTATGTCCTCTAACTTTCAGAACCGAATATTATTATTTTTAATATTATTTGCTTTTTTACCGGCCATATTAAATCTACTTTTCGATAACCCAATTATGATGTTTTTTAAACTGCAAATTTTGGTTTCCGTTTCTGAGGCACTATTTTCTAATGTAGGGGAAGACTGTATTTTAACCCATTGTAGAAAATTATATTAGCCTGTGAAAATTTTGGTGTGAGATAAAATACATTGCATATAAATAAGTCAGGTAGGCTAATTTTAAAGGCGCTTTTTCCACTTTCTTGAATACGAGGTGTATTTAAAAAATAAGGTGAATTTTCAAATCTAGTGGGCTACCTAGTCGTACATGCGACTTTCGATTATTATTTTCTTTTATGTTGGTGCACTAGTCTCGAAGATATATTGACGGTTTTATCCATATAGCATGTTTAGTTTGTTTGTGAGAGGCATAAATGAGACAAATATTTTGCGTATTCGGCGATTTTCTGCTATCGCAAAAAATGGATCATGGAAGTTGCATCAAATTTTGTGTAAAAAATGGAATTAAGTGCTCAAAAACACTTGAAATGTTAACAGTAACATACAGTGAGAGTGCTCTGAGTCAAAAAAATGCTTACAAGTGGTACAAGATTTTCACAGAAGATCGAGAAGATGTGAATGACGACGCTCGCTCTGGAAGCTCCAGCACATCAACAACCGATGAAAATGTTAAGAAAGTGAAAAAAATTGTTATGAAGAATCGTTTAATCACAATTAGAGAAGTTGCTGAGGATGTTGGCATATCGGTTTGCTCATGCCATGCAATCTTTTGGGAAATTTTGGGCATGAAGCATGTGGCAGCGAAGTTCATTCCAAAATTCCTGAATTTTGACCAAAGACAACGTACCATGAGCATCGCTCAGGAATGTTGTTGAATGACGTCAACGATGATCCAGATTTGCTTAAAAGTGTCATAACTGATGACGAATCATACGTATATGGTTATGATATTGAAATCAACTCCCAATAGTCCCAATGGAAGAGTCCAAAGAAGCCAAGACCAAAAAAAGCACGCCAAGTTGGATCTATTTCTTGTGTGTTGATATCAATACAGCTGATCAAAAATATAGTTTGAAATAGCCGAAGTATCTTAACACGTGTCTAAATCACCTTTCCGTATATCAATTTTAATTGTTACGCTAACTGATAATTCTACTATTATCAGCGTTAGAGAAATTTAAATATATTTTGATGTATAACCTGCAAAATTTACACTTTGATAACATTTCTACAAAACATAAATAGAAAATTTAATCCCTCGGTAAGTTATTGTGCCAAATATGGGGGTTTACGTGGCAAGTTTATTGGCCCTAGTTTTGGCCATTTTTTGGTCTGTGGAATTTCAATTAAGTTGCCTTACATTTATGGTCCCTATCAGGCGATTGCATAATTTTGGGTTAGTTTTTATTTCCTTTCACCCCAATATATTATAAACCGCAAAATTGTGGTTTATTTAACAATGACGTGATAGGTGTAGCAGCTTTCAAGATTTCATGATTCTCACATCAGCTATTTATTTGTAAATTAACACAATTTCCATCCCCTTTTATATATGTCTAGAAGTATTTAATATCTTCGCCGGAAAGGAGATCTATACGTCGTCCAGCATTGCTCTGATTCCACACCTGTTTTTTCCTTTCTTTCATTTGTTCCCCCCGGTTAATATTTAGGGTCATATTTGCCACATTTCATGGTTGCGACTTGAATTGCTGCTGGATATTTTTTCCTCTCTAAAACAGATTTTATCTGTTTGTTAAATTTCATGTAAAACAGTGCAATTTTTAAATGTTTGCCGTTTGTTTAAATTATTTGTACCACACTATTCAGAAATTTTCTTTTAATTCAATTTTCTATGCACTATACTAATATTGATTTATTTTTTCAATTTCAGGTAAGCTTAAAATTGCAGGGATGGCGGAGAAGTCATGTACGGTTTTGTTTGCAAGTAAGTGAAGTTTGTAGTATTTGCGGGAGATTTCAAAATCTTCAACATGCATTATATTATTATTATACCTATATATTATTATATACATATTAAGATTATATTAAGATTTCTCGTAATGAGAAAAGTTTAATAGTTTCAAAGATATGCTCACTTATATTGGGAATTAAGAAGCTCAATAATTCTATGACAAATATTTCTTTCCCTTATCATTATAACAATAACGAAATTTATTTATCTTTCCACGAATAGTTGCTGAAATATGATATATTTGAAATTTGCAGTAATGTGTGAAGTGTTATACTTTCAAATTTTAGGAACCCATTCAAATTCAGCCGTACGTTGCTTTTGGCTGTAAAAGAAAATAGTGAAAACGTTTAGACAAATTCTGAAATATTCACTTTTCACAAGGAAGGATGTATCAAAAATATCAAGAATAATGCACTAGATAAATGGGCCTGTCGGGAATACACCCTTCTTCATGTATAAAAGGTTGATTGAATCTGTCTTTCATTGAAATTGGTAATTTTTTGAAACTTTTCAATGATAAAGGTAACAGAAATGTTCACGTTTTACTAATTAGAAGCATTTCTTAAGCCCAATTTTCGCAATGGAAGTGAATGTAACAATTATGTGAGACGTGGATATTAACATTGTATACACGGTATATATAGGTATATATGGCATAAAATTTAAAAAAAAATAATTTTTGACCAAATGCTGTAATACTTATAAAATTATACTACGTTTTACATTTAGTTTGTTTCATTTTAAAGCTGGTAGTAGAGCATATCATTGATGGTGAGTCCTCATCATCATATGCGTGGTTTCTAGTGAAAATTAATATTTTTTAGTACCTTTGTTACTGTTATAACTATTAACTACCATCATATTTTTCTAGTTAACAAATAAACAAAAATAATGTTTAAAAGTGATAATAGAATCTATTTTTTTTTGCTATTTGTCTTTTCTGCATTTTTAACTATTTTTGCCATTTTTAAGAAAAATTTCGGGCTTTTACTTCAAACACTCCGTTCTATACTATGCTTCCAATAGACATTCTGGCAGAAGGACAGACTTCAATAGATTACTGATATGAATAAGAGTACATATCGCTCCCTAAATACAAAAGGGGCACAACTCAAAATTCTCTATTATTCAGTAGAGGCAAAAAACCGTTTATGTAAAAATGATTGCAATATTTAAAGAAAATATCGTTCCATTATGAAAAAAGACAATATTGAAGAAGGTTCTGCTATATTTTTGTTGATATATATTTATATATTTATATTTATATATATTTAGTTGATCGTGCAGAAGCAACACACTTGGCATTTTTCCAGTTAAAGAAGATAGTGATGAGACGGAAATTTTTATAGTAGTTAGAGATGTGTAATGTGAATCAGTTTATGGGAAAAAGTAGATTTTGACAATTTTTGAGTTGTGCCCCTTTTGTATTTAGGGTGCGATATACTTAACAGGGTTGGTCTATCGATCGTCATGTGGCTGAGGTTATAATAACGTTCATTCAAAGTTGAGTTGTTAGTTGTTTGCTTTAAGCTTTTTAAAGGCCTTAACGATAGCGAAAAATAGTTGGGCTGTTCAAGATATTTATCGAAAATAAATTGATGACCGGTTGGTTTCCTTTCAAATTCACAATTTTGTTAAATATTTAATATGGCTTTAAATTACAGTAAACTAAAGTACAATTTCCCAAGGCTTGAAGATGAATACCAAAGAAAGTAGAGACAATTGACAGGAATTTTGCCAAAGATTTGACAATTAATTTATAAATAATTCATTTAAAAGGAAGAAAGAGGAAAAGGCTTGAGAAAGGCAAACAATTTTTTTTAGAAATGAACCAACAATAGTGCTGATGCTAATATTACAATTACAAATATTGTGCAAGTTGTGTAGCCTCCTAGCTTACCATTGCAAAGACTATTAGGTCTTAATTATGTGGCTTTTAGAATAAATTCCCTAAATTCCTTAAATTCCCTCCATTTCACATTTAATCATAGCCCAATATAAACTACTTCATTTTAGAACACCTCTAATGCATTAGTATGGCAATGAAAATAATTTCTTTAAGACAAATGCCTACATTTCAAACTCTTATCATTTTGTAAGATTTTAAAACCAATTCGTTACTTTTATTATTTTATACCACCTAAAGCTTTTTTCCTACATCTTTTCATTACACTTCTCCTTGTAAACCGAACTGCAATAGTATAAAGCAAACAGAGCACCAGAATTTTTGCATTTACATCCATTAAGAATATAAAGAATTTCAAGTTTTACTACATACCAATGTTGGCAAACGGCAACAACATACAAAAACATGTCGTTTTCTTTCATGCTCGAACCATTAAAGCGAAATAAGACCACTTGGAAACCTGGTGGTGGCCTATGTGGGGATAGAACCAAAAAAATGAACAATAACAGCAGCAAAACCAAGAAAAAAATCTCTCTCGCTAAGAGGAGGAATAGAGAGATTTGCTTTTAAAACAAAATGTCACTTAAAATGGAAAGTCATTCATCTTCTTGGGTGCTAAAGATAAAACCTACCAAACACACTCAAACTATTGCATTCACATGTGGCACTCACACACACACACAGACACATTTGCATATACATTTGTATGGAAATACCTACATATGGTTGGTAACGTGAATAATCATCCGAAATAAAAATGAGACAAGAAATCCTAAACTTGAAAGTAAAAATTAATGTGTCTAGTTCAGGTAAAGCAAATAAAAAAGGAATGTGTGGCAATAAAGAAATCTACGAGGTATGATAATAAGTCTTAAGAACTTTGAAATTATGTTTTTAAATGTTTACTTAAGTAAATGGATCTTGACAAAACGCACAGAGATTCTATTGGTGGTTTCATGTATTTGGAGGACGGCACAGAAGGGGCGGAGTGGAGTGTGAGTTCAGAAGTGTAAAGCCACTTAATAATAGCTTTTCGTAAGTGAAATTTTTAAGAATTTTGTTTAGAATGTTTATCAGTATTAATACAGCTTCGGGAAATATACAGAAAATAGTTGCTGCTTCGGTTCCATTAGGAAAATTTTTGAAAATTATTAACCTATTAACATACTAACATATACATTTTATAAGACAAAAGATGCAGTAAGTAGGGGTGCAACACTAAATTTCTAATATTTAATTTTAATTATCTTGCTACTTGCAAGACCACCAGTTCCCATTCCCAATGCCGAGTAAGATATACTTCAAAAAATTTACCAATTAGCCGAATTGGTCTGTGGTGCAAGCTACCATTTTTGAAATAATATTTTAGCTCCGCTCTAAGTTTGGGCATCTGCTTCTCACCCTGTACAGCTACCAAAGGGTTAGAAATGTAATAGTCAATTATATCTTCGCCCCTTACATCATTTAATCAAGGAGATGATACTTCAGACCATTATTTGTTAGGCCTGTGTGCGTGCCATTGCTTAAGAAGTTCAGAAAAATGGGCTTTGTAATGCGCATGTTTCCATAGATGACCATTTGATTGACTGATATAAAATTCGTAATAATAACTTTGTATCTTTCCGCTGTTATTCTTATACTCTACATTTACTTTTTTTCTCCAAAATATATCTGTGGTCACAACCCGTAACAGCTTAACTCGAGTTAGGACACAATTGAGTTATTAGCACCATCGTATTCAGCGTATCTAAATTTATTTGCTCTTAATTGTTCATGTTTGTATCTCTTCTAGGAAGGCAATTAATCCTAAAAAACCTAATAGCTTAAGTTATTTTTCTAAATGACTGTTTTGGCATAACTGCCTAAGTCAATTTAGGATTACAACAAATATAAACATTATTTTTTCATCATTGCCTAAATCAACTTAAGTCGTTAATCCAAAAAAATAAAGAAACAATTTTATTTTCCTAACTTAAGTTAAGCTCTTATTCCGAATTACAATTTCGTTTTTTGATAAACATAAATTGAGTTAAGGTCTTTTTCCAAACTTAAAGTTTTTTATTTAATCTGGAATAATAGCCTAACTCAATCTTAACTTTTTGACTTTCTTTCGTTCAACAATTCTTAAGAGCCTAAGTGTATTTTTTGATAATATATTTTGACTGCCAGAATAAACAACTATTTTTTGTTAACAACTAAGTATAGAAATTCGTTTCCTTCGAATCTGTAGCAAAGTTTTCCACCTGATTTTCAGTGAAGATTCAAAACTTTAAACTCCTGTACTGAAAATATTGAAAAACAGACTTAGGCTGTTATGGGTTGTGAACACAGATATATCAGATTAATGTAAATTTCCATTCAAATGTTCATGTCTTGTATAGCAGTAGTATATCTAAAATAGTGTGTCTAACATTTAGTTTATATACATAAATAGTCGTATCGATTAACGAGTGATCAAACATTTCAATTACCACATAATTTACGATAAACTATACCAAAACAAAGTGAAATTTGAAACTATAAAATTGATTATAATTTTTCGAAGAAAACCATAAAATTCATTGGCTCCCATTTTTTTTAAATGTAATAGCCGTCTCAATTGGATGTCATCACTTTCCCTAAATGAATTAGGTCTACAGAATTAATTAATTTTACGGAAAATAAATTAAGATGTAAAAAAAAAATGCTGTTTGTCACTCAATAAACGACCAAAAAACATAGTTATTTTTTGTAGTAAAAGTTTAAATCTGCGGCTAAATCATGTCATATCAATTTTTCTTTCAGATTTAATTGAGCATCCTATCAGTGAACTTTTGTTTTAATTATATTTCATCGTGTTCACGTCCCCAACTGTGATGTGATTATGATACAGAAATCTGTTTATTTATAGTCATTTTAATGATTTGTCTACTTAATGATTGTCATAAAAGTTAAATGTTTTTTCTTATGAAGGAAAAGACTTCCAATTTATATGTTAATTGAATGGACGAATTTTCTAGTTAGATCGTAAAAATTTAAAGTTAATCTCAATAAATGTATGTGCTTTTATGAAATTTAGATTGAGTTTAAAACAAATGTTATGGTTTCTTTTACTAATGACATTTGAAATTGTTTGTTTTTTTTTTTCATTCTCGAATTTTGGAATGTTCACAGTGTCTGTTTTGCTCTATAGACCAATTTGGAAATTTTTTGAAAAACATTGAATCGATAAAACGAGGAAATCGATAGATACCTTTTAGAGTACATTAGTAATCAAGCAACACTTTTGATAAACTTTAGTTCGAATTAGAAACAAAATTTCTTTGGGATGTTTTTGTGTGCTTATATTATATCAAATTGCCATTCAGTAAAAATTGCCTCTTTGATACAAAATGTATGGTCACGTGATGATTTTGATGTATCGATATTTTAAGGTAGACCCTCTTACAAAATATGTTTCTCCTAAGCGATAGTTGTTGTAAAAGATTTTCAAACTAATGTTCGAAATCACACCTATTTCACACCTTATGAAATATATACATTATGGGTTATTGTAAAAATTAATGTCGTGTTAATTAGGAGGCCAAAATTTGGCATTTCACTCTTATAAGCGGAATATGTGAAGAATTGAGCCAAATTAGTCTAGCAGAAAGTACTTTGCCAATATGAAAACAGAGCAGAATATTTGGCATTATTCAGAATTTTCTGACATTTTTAATCGTTTATTCACATACTTTCGTGAGGGACGGAATATCAAATTTTACCCGAAAAACCCGATTTTACCCGATTTGAGAAGAAATCATCTGAAGAGAACTCAGCACGAATCGAAAGAAAGTTTGCCCATTCAAGGATTAAAACGGGGTTTGGAAAAATGACCCGTTTCACCTTTTTTCCAACAATTTTGCAATTTATTCGTTAACAACAGTTAATAGACTTAGTAAATAACTATCCTGACTTATATACATTTGTGGGTGTGGTTAATGAATAATACAAAAAATATCTAAGTCAAAGCTGATATTTATGTAAGGAAAGAGCACATTTTTGCCAACTCAGCTTTTGATAAGTCCGTGCGCCATCTTTGACAATATGACAGAGGTCTATTGGGAGAAAAGTTGATCACCACTCGGAAAAATAAAATATTTTTACCATTTATCACTATGGTAGGCTGCGAGTACTCTCGCTTATATGTCGTTGTAAGGAACTGCCTCTTTGTGCAAGCGGTTATTGAAAATTACAAAAAAAAAAATAACAAGATTAACCATTAGAAAAAAGATATAATTTTGCACGTTATTTGTAAAAAGAAAACATTTTTGACTCTACCGCTTATCTGAAGACGAGTCTATGATCTTACGGAATGGAATTGTTAAAACTGGTAAAGTTTTGCAGCAAAAACAATTTGTCCATGCCTGGATAAACTCACATCTCGAGAAAAATTAAATTATTTTTGAATTCCCCTAAACTTTGTACGATAATTAAGAGGAATATAAGATGTGTAATTTAATATTTCTTAACAGAAAGTTTCAGGGGAGGGTACCGAAACTATCTGACCTAAGAAAGAAGGCACAAAAAAGTTTGAAAAAATTTTCTTTATTATTCAACCTAATCTCCCTATAGCTCGATACAATTGTTCCGGCGATATTCAATAGCTGCTTTACCCTGTTTATAGCAAGAACTGACAAACTCCTTAAAAAACCATCAACAACAGACTCCACCTCCTTATTAGGGGCAAATCATTTACTACCGAGTTATTTTTTTCAAGTTTGGAAATAGCAAATAGTCCGAGAGAGTTAAATCCAGCGAATAAAGTGAATGATGAAGCAATTCGAACTTTAATTTATAAATTTTGGCATTGTAATAGCGGAACTGTGAACTGAAGCTTTGTCTTGATGAAACAACGCTTTTTTATACTAATAAAAATTAGCATAATATTCTAGTTGATGGGCTTTTCTGTCTGAAGACAACCAATAAAAATAATCCCATGAGCATTCCAAACAACAAACGCCATGATCTTGCCTGCAGAAGGAACCGATTTCGCCTTCTTTGTGCACGATTTTTCCATTCCAGTCCACTGCTTTGACTATTCTCTTGTCTCAGGTGTCTAGCGGTGGACCCATGTCTCACCCATGGTTGTAAAGCAACGCAAAAATTCGGTTTTATTACGATAAGACATCGCCAAACACTGTACGCTTGTGTTTTTCATCTATTGAAAGCAAGCGCGGCACCCACCTTGCGCACACCTTTCTCATATTCAAATCATCGGTCAATATACGTTGTATAACACTTTTTGAAATGCCTATAATTTCAGCTAGCTTACGCTCAGCCGACGATCATTCCATAACATTTTGTGGATTTTCTTAACCATGTCTGGCGTGGACACTTTAATTGGTCGACCCTTACGGTGTTCATCTTGGCAGCACGTACGGTCTTGTTTGAATTCCGCTATCCAATATTTTATTGTCGTAAACGAAAGAGCGGACTTCCCCAGAGTAGAATCTACTTCAGAATTAATATTGGATTATATTATTTAATTCATATTGGATTATAAGGAAATATTGATATTCACTGAAATCGTTTACTTTAAGATGGCTCAAATAAAAATACTGAACAACGTGGTGCTTTGAAACATAAAATATATGTTTTATGAGGTTGCCACTTTTCACAAAAACAATTTTTTTTAAACTACTAGCACCATCTATACGTCAGATCGGCTAGTTTTGGGATTTGAAATAAGATTTTTGTCATACTGCTTCTGTTTTCGCTTTATATTTAGAAATTTTTCAAAAATAAATTTAATTTTTGTTAGATCTGGAATAGAATTTCATTCTTACAGTTAAATATCGTAATGCATTCCTTTAATATCGTTAAAATCTGTAAATTTTGCCCTGGTGAAAGCATTTTAAATGGTAGTATATTTCAAATTAATTCCCAAAAAATCGTTATATTTCACAGAATTCGTTATGCGTAAAATTACTAAGTAACGTGAAATGACATTTAGGGTACTGAAAGAAGTGTTAAAGTTCACAAATTTTGCCAGAATGAAAGCATTTTAAATATATATATGTTTCAAAATAATTCTCAAAAAATCGCTACATTTCACAGAATTCGTTATGGGTGAAATTAGTGACAAGTGAAGTGAAATGGAGTTTAGGATCCTGAAAGAAGTGTTTTTTTTTTCACTTAGAAAAAAATAATCAATGCCCTTCAAATCGTCAAAAAATATACCTGAAATCTTTTTCGAGTTAATAATGTCTTAATTTGCACTTAATAATTTGTAATAAAAAGCAAAACCAACACACATTTCTGAAAGGTGTAACCGCTAAATGTCAAAAATTGGAAATATGAATTGCTTCGTTCACATCAGTTCCATGTGTCCATTTATACATCAGCTTCGATGAGTTTCGGTTTACCAAATAGATCTACTATTCGAAGGCTTGTCCCGCTACAAATATAGAGTTTATCTACCAAAACTTTATGGTTTTTGCCACTAATCACAGTAATAATAGCAATGATTGCCTTTTTTTATGGTCATAAAGCAAACATTTTCACAAAACTCCACCTTGAAGTAGAAACAAAGTATTAGTAAAACAAAACAAAAAAAAAAAAAAAAAAAAAAAAAGAAGGAAAGAAAAACATGAAGAGAAAAACACAAAACTTAGTAATTTAAAAACCCCGACATATTACATGCAATTTCAACAAATAAACTTCGACAACACAACAATCACTTGGAAAGATCTAAAAGTCAATTTTTTTCTGCGCAAAAGCCCCCCAAAAATATTATCATCTTGTGACCGCCAAGTTCATACGCTTCAAATGTTTGCCAACATTTTTTTTTTTTTGGTTAGCTTCATCTTCATACTCAGTAAAAAAAAACCAATAAACGATGTTGTATTGTTGGCTAAATGAAGAGAAATGTTGTTTGTTGATGGTGGCTCAGGGATCTTTTGGCAGTGACTTCTTTTTATTTCGTTAGTTTATTTTATTTTTTCGTGTTGCCTATTTTCGCCCGGTTGATACATTGAATTTATTTAGTTTCGTTTTGCTGTTCGTAATGACAACTGTTTTGAGGCATGCAACTTAAGTAAATATGTTTGCATTATGAGACTATAACTATTTATATGGGAGTTGCAATCATATATGATGGTGCTATTGATATTCTCCAAGACTTCGACTAGGTGGGGGTATGATTTAAAGTTGCCGAGAAAAATTGACTTTCATTGTATTTTATTTAGCTTTTATTTTCACAAATGTGTACTCGTACATGTGCTTCCATACATCCATGTGTATGTTTTTATCGTATAAATATATAATATCGTAGTTTTACTGTTATTTTATGCTAAGCAGGAAAAAATCGAATAGAAGAAATTGTAAAGCCTTAAGGCTTAGAAAACAGGTATGAAAAATTATAGGCAATAAAGAAAAAAAATATCAGAGTTTCTTTACACTCAATAGTAGTAGAAATATGCGGCGCATGATCAGTGAGTAGATTCAGTGCGTTGATAGATTTTAATAGGCAAAGTGGGTCAGGAAACTGCAAAGGGTGGGTACAGAATCCAGAAATTTACTAATACGCAAATCATTACAAGTGAAATATCAGATAACAATATACTTAAGAAGGGGATATGGAGTTTGGAAATTTTTAGATATGCACAGATCAATATGAATTAAATATCGACATAGCCCGTTTTTCCAATATAAATAGATTTTCTTTAGTGTTTTTCCCTTCTCACAGTTGGAGCTGTTCTATAAAGCAATAAAAGAGTAGGATGGTTCCTTGCAATACCTATAAACTTCTAGAAAAATAAAACCACCGAGTATTTGATGCACATTGTGAGAGACAGAATAAGAGTGGTTTACATCTTTTCGGAATTTTCCAACTTTTTCAATTTTTTATTTTGGTCAAAAAATTCTATATCCTGATTATTGGCAAATCTTTTATCACCGAGTCATTTTTTCAAGTTTGGAAATAGCAAATAGTCCGAGGGAGTTAATTCTAGCAAATAAGGTGCGTGACGAAGCAATTCGAAGTTTAATTTATTAAATTACTAGCCGACCCGACAAACGTTGCTTGCCTTCAAATTTTATTTTTATTGGAAATGTTTCAATGTTAAACAAAATTCTGTTTAAATACCGTTAGCAGGAGCAGAAATAATTCCTTTTTAATTTGTGGTTTGTATAGGAGGTACCACTCTCCATTGTCCAATCGCGCCCATATTTGCAGCAGCACTTAAGATATGTACACCAAACCGATGTACCAAATTTTGTTCAAATACCGTAAACAGGAGCAGAGATATTGGATATTTAATTTATGGTTTGTATGAGAGGTACCACGCCCCTTTGTCCAATTGGACCGAATTGTAAATCTAAACCATCCCGGGCACCACCCAGACGCATATACAAAAATGTATGCAAAGCGGTCCAGTCGTTCTGGAGTTTTAAGCATCGGAACAAACCACGATTCATTTTTATATATATAGATTATTTATTAACGGATCTGTAAACTAGAGCATTGTTTTGATGAAATAACGCTCTTTTATAATAATATAAATTAGCATAATATTCTGGTTGATGGGTTTTCCTGTCTGAAGATAACCAATAAAAATAAACCCATGCGCATCTGAAACAACAAACGCCATGATGTAGCCTGCAGATGGGACCGATTTTGCCTTCTTTGTATACGATTCTCTCATTCCCGTGGACTGCTTTGACTGTTCTTTTGCTTAGGTGTAAAGAGGTGGACCCATGTCTCTATATTTTTGTCATGGTTTTGAGCGTTACACCGAAAGCACACTACCGATCGGAAGCAAATTGTTTAGAATATCCCTTGATTATTATTGAGAAATAATTTATAAAATGGTCTAGTCTTCAAAAAATATTTTATTTACCTCATTCGTGTTCAAATAATCTAATTCGTAGTCAAAATCTTTTCCAAAAGGATAGCTACCTCAATGTGTTTTGTTAGAAATTATAATAATAGAATGAGTTTCACCATGCAGCAAGCAACCAATTCATTCAATTTCATTCTTCAATTATGTATATATATTGAAGGAAGTTTGGAAATATTTGTGTTTTTTTCTGAACATTTATGCCCACCCAAAACTTTTGTTCTGCACGAAATACGTTAAAAATATTTTTGAATAAAAACAAATGAAGAAGTAGAAGATGATCGAATACAGCTTAGGCAAATGGATTATTGTTGTTATTGCTGTAATCAATTTGATGTGGTGATCGACACTGGACCCTGTCGGAAATTTCTAGAGTAGTTTGTGAACTGTATTTTTTGGATTGAGGTAATTGTCCTGTACCGCTGTGAAGGCAAGTCGACCTGGTGATAATTGTTATGGTGCCTTTAATCAGATAATATCTCAAGAGATTTGAGAAATTATTTGTTTGTAGTTTTACAAATAAAAGAAATGAATTTCAATTCAATGTAAATGTATTTGGTAAACTGGAATGCTTAGCGCTTGAGCTGGGCAGAGAAACTACTTTTTGCTTTAAATTTTTTTTAAAATTTTTTTTTATTTACAATTCACAATATGTTTAGCCCAAAAAGGGTAAAAAGGGTAAAAAGGGTAACATAAAGTACAATTTGATTTTATATTATATCTGTGGTCACAACCCGTAACAGCCTAACTCGAGTTAGGACACAATTGAGTTATTAGCACCATCGTATTCAGCGTATCTAAATTTATTTGCTCTAAATTTTTCATGTTTGTATCTCTTCTAGGAAGGCAGTTAATCCTAAAAAACCTAATAGCTTAAGTTATTTTTCTAAATGACTGTTTTGGCATAACTGCCTAAGTCAATTTAGGATTACAACAAATATAAACATTATTTTTTCATCATTGCCTAAATCAACTTAAGTTTAAACTTTATGAATTCTTATATAGGAATGACAACCTAACTCAACATGAGAGATCGAATCTGAAATATTTTGACATAGAATAATAATTTATGTCAATTTAGGCGCACTTAAATTTTTTTATTTAATCTGGAATAGCCTAACTCAACTTGAACTTTTTGACTTTCTTTCGTTCAGCAATTCATAAGAGCCTAAGTGTCTTTTTCGATAATATCTTTTGACTGCGAGAATAAACAACTATTTTTTGTTAACAACTAAGTAAAGAAATTCGTTTCCTTGGATTCTGTAGCAAAGTTTTCAAAAAAACACCTTCTCCTAATTTTCAGTGAAGATTCGAAACTTTAAACTCCTGTACTGAAAATATTGAAAAACAGACTTAGGCTGTTATGGGTTGTGACCACAGATATTAGGTATGTTGATGGAATGTTTGGAAATTAATTTAAATTCATTTTTTAACAAGTTTGGTAAAAAAAAATAATTATACATCAAGTTAATTTTTTTTTTTTTTATAATTTTTTTTTTTACATATGCAAAACAAAGAAAAAGATGTCAAAAACATTTGTCCCAAAAAAAAAAAAAAAAAAAAAATTGTTATGCCATCTTCGAGTTCAAACGTGCGAAATTGTAGTCAAAAGTTCTGCAATTGGAGCGGATTCCTAGTAAACGAGTATTTTTTTACATATTAATGCGGTATTTTCCACCATGTAGCAAATAGCAATTTGTTTCATTATAAATTCCCGTTTTAAATTCCCAGTACGTGACTTCTAACAGAAAACCGCACGTAATTTTTATATCTTACACCACATTGTGGTTCAGCCTATGTTAAGTTTGTGCTTACATTTTTAACGGAAACATCGAAGTTAGATAACAGAATCACTCTATTCGATATAGCAACGCCTGTGCATCTGTCCTTTTATTTTAGTTATCAAAGTCTTTTTTTTAGGTGGTGGCTGGATAAGACATTCTTATCTATTATAAGCCGCCCGTAGAAAATATTTCCAAGCACTTAGATCTTCTGCGTTTCTCCTCCAATTCGTCACACCAAGTTTCGATAGTATCTCAAAAGCCTGGTCCTTCCAATAGAGTTTTGGTCGCCCTCCACTGTGCCGTCCATCGAGTTCGTTGTCGAAAACTTTTCGTACCGGAGCATTTGGGTCCATCCGTACAACATGACCCAGCCAACGCAATCGCTGTATATTAATGCGTTTTACCACGTCGATGTCGATTTGTAGCTCATGCAGCTCATTGTTCATGCGACGCCGATACCTGTACTGCTTCATCCGCTTGCGTCATAATCTAGAACGCTGTGCCATGTAACAAGACAGGTAGAGCCAACGACTGATGCTGGCAAATCACGTTTAGCTAAATATCACCTCATT
Organism: Philornis downsi; assembly: GCA_019455685.1. Taxonomy (NCBI): domain Eukaryota; kingdom Metazoa; phylum Arthropoda; class Insecta; order Diptera; family Muscidae; genus Philornis; species Philornis downsi. The sequence goes on from JAHXMU010000829.1 coordinate 1,759,394, forward strand.
ACCATTGCATTTGAAAAACTGTATCTTTAAGTCTTATAGGTTTTTTTATTTTTAAGCCGATATATTGTTATTTTGACTACATTTTGGGCCTTCAGGAGGCAATCCGCGATGGGTACCAAATTTATAATTTTTGTTTCCCACATGAGCAGCAAACGGATATATCCTTTCCATGTACTCAGTACATTATTGGCAATTTTTGTTTCCCATATGAGCAGTAAACCGATATATCCTTTCCATGTACTCAGTACATTCATTATTCGTTTGACTGGCCAGATATGGTTATTGTTTCTGCAGGTGAGATGTGACGTAATACTGTCTTATTTATCATATACGATTATATATTTTGTTGTTTTATTTATCATATTTTTGGCTTGAAGCAACATTTCGCATAGGTCTTCTTACCTTAGTAGCGCACCCTAGAATTAACTGCTGCGTATCCATTTATGCAGTATTAATTCTTAATAGTAATTAATAATTAAATCTTTCAGATGTTTAGATTGCTGTGGACCGTAAATACCACAATTAAAGACGTTATATTGTAGTATTTGGCAGAGTTGGTTACAAGGAATGATATGCTTCCCTTATGTTTGCAATAACTAATGCAAATACAGTTTATAATTACATCTCTGCCAATAGCATGTCGGTATGTCAAAGGTCTTAATGGCAATTTCTTCATTAAAAATTCCGCCTTTTCCAAAAACTTCCCTTTCATTATGAAAACGAAAATTGCGGTGTGATTATTTCATTACATCGTATAAAAATCTAGCGATGTATATTGCGAAGCACACACAATTAATAAAGGTGTGCTGAGCCATATTAACGTCAGTATTAAAGTCATTTACTAATCAAAAGCTTTCAACATTTCACCCTCTTCATTTGCAGTCTTACTTCCCTGTACGAGTATGTAAGTGCGCGTTTTTTGCCACATGAACTGGCGACATTAAAACCTAACGTCTACTTTGGCGTCATCTTAAAGCGATTTATAACCAAATTCGAGTATAATAAAAACAATGAATGTTTGTGGGCGTTTTGATTAGCTTAAATATGTCATATATGAATATGACACGTTATGCAAATTACATGATTTGTTGAGGAAAGGAAAACCTTTTGTATTACGTCTGCGCCTTGATTTAAAACAAGCGAATAATTAGTTTGAAGGGGAACAGAAATGGAAGAAATAGCGTAAGATATTAATTATAAAAATGTAACATAATTAATAAAATATTTCAGAATTTTATTATTAACTTAAACGTGGTTTTACGTCAATAATAGTTTTTCCATGAAATGTTTGCAATATAGAATCGTGTTTGTTAAGAGCAAATAGCTTGGAGTATTTATCTGGCGCCTACTTGTGCATTTAAAGTAGTCTGGCTGTTTCTTTTTTCTATAGGAGTTGTAGTTTATCTTGGATTTCTGTGTCAAACAAGGTTTTCAATTATAATGTCATATGATTTGAAATGAAAAAATTATTTATTTTTACACCTTCAAGAAACACTTGTTCAGATGCAATAAATTACATTGGGAAATTATTGAAAATATGTTTGATAATGTTTGCATGTTAGAGCTGTTTGTCTGGATAACCCACGTATGAGTTAAAGCAAAGGAATTCGGCAGTGACCTTGGCTACCGTGGCGTAAAGTTGGCATGATTTATTAGAAGAATTGTTGAAAAATTGTTAATATCCGAAATATGAGTTAAGGAAATTACAAAGAAACTAGAATGTGTGATTGCGCTAATATGTTTATAGTATGTGTATTTCTTGAACAGAAAACTATAAGTGAAAAGCACCATTCGCTTTTGGAAAATTTGCCCCCAATGAACTAAATAATTTAATAATGGATAGTCCAGATCGCTGCAGATTCAAGTGTATATGTAGATAATTTTTGCGTTCCAAAGAAAGGTAAAAGAAAAGACAGACTGTCTATTCAAAAAAACACTTTTATAAGTTACTGTAAAATAATTGATTTAAAACAGATTTACGACATCGGAAAAGTTCTTGTGCAGTAAAATATTTAAAGGGGAAGCATTTTCATGTTATGACCCTGTTATAAAACATTGTAAACGCGTTTTTTTTTTATCAGCCGGTTTAAAATATTTCGACCTTTGATGAATTTGGTGGAATGTTGTAAAAGGCTGAACATTGCTTGTAGTTATATACTCGTTGACGCAGGCGGACGGGAGCCAAATGGACAACTCAATTCTTTAATATGAAAAACACTTAATAATCGCCATATACATTTTATTTTGCTAAATTATCTTACGTACACTTTTAGCCTAGATTTTGGAAAATTTGGCGGTTGATGTAATATTTTTTTTAAGAAATGTTTCTGTCGAAATTTAGCCAAAATAGTAGACGATTGAAGAAAAGAATAGCCCAAAAATAATAGATTTATATCAGCGTCGTTTATGAGCCGTTGGGAAGATTCTTAAGCAGTAAAATATTTAAAGAAAACGTACTTTTGTCTTATAACGTAGAAATCGATAGCTGAAAATTTCGAATATTTATTTTATAGAAGCAAGTGAGCAGATAATTGGACAGGCGCCATAAGTTCGGCTGGGCCGATATTTATATGTATATCCAGTAGCATGTATTGGAGCATACAGTATCATGGACTATGTACCAATAAATCTTTAGATAAGTGGATGTATCATAAAAGTAGTCTTGTTTTAATTCAGTAATTCAACTATTTTACTTTTTTAGTGAGAAAAATCAAATTTTTTGGGTATTGTTTAATAATTCTGCCCACATGGCATTCCAAATGTATATGAATTGGGGTGGTTCCTTCCTGCTCCCTTCAAATATCACCATTTATTGCTTTCTATTAACGACTGGATGGTAAAAATATTAGAAAAAATTCTGAAAATGTATCATTTTCCAAAAGTTAGAATTTGCCGTTATATGAGCGAGTTGTTTTTCTACTGGATTAGTTTATTCCAATTTTGACATTTACGAATCATGTCATGGTGGATAACATATTCATTCAATGGCAGATAAATTTGCATGTCAAATACAACCACTTTTTAAACTTCATTCCTATTTTATCAGGGTCAATTTGCGTGTGAGATATCGTCGAATGGTTTACCCTTTTGTGTGAATGACATCCTTCAATTGGCCTCCGCAGATGCGACGTTCATTTCAGTGCATAGCTTAGCCCGAATTTGGGCGAGAGCACTAAATTTCCCTTGCCCTTTAGGTCAAGAATCGTACAGTGAGATCAAATCACATAATTTCGGCGAATTGAGTAGGGTATACTATCTCCTGCTTCAGAAGACAGTCGGCAAATACGTAGCGCTTTCTGAATCATTTACCTTCACCTTTTGAGTAAATTGTATTTTGTACAGATTTAGGCCCAAGTTCACTTCTACAAAAGTCTTCTACAAAAAGTCTGACTTCTACAAAAAGTCAGTTTGATGACAACGTTTTATCATTTGCTCGGATATGTCGGCGCTGTGGCTTGCGATGCGTATTTTTTATAGTCTGAAAAGTAAAAAACTGACACAATCCACTTGGAAATTTGCAGGAAAATTTCGTATTCTTGTAGTTATTTTTTTTTTTTGCAACCACTTCGTATTTTCACAAGTTTAAAAAGGTTCTTACGTTCATACTCTATAAACTTTACTTAGAATGCATTAATCTCTCAAAGTTTTTTTTTTTATAAAAATTCAGCCTTATTATAAAAACATGTTTATAAATAATTCATTCCCATCTATCTGGTAAACCACGAATTCCGTCACGGTAAAACTGTTCATCTTTTGAGGCTATCCACGAATCTAGACATTCCTTGATGTCGTCATATAGAGGACTTGCTGGTCAGCCAGACCGTGTGCCATCGAAGGGAACAAGTGATAATCATATGGCGCAATATCTTTAGAATATGACGGATGGATTAGGATTTCCCATTTCAGCGTTTCCAGGTAGGTCTTAGCAAGCTTGGCCCGTGAGGCCGAGCGTTGTCATGCTGAATAATCACTTTTTCGTGTCTCTCCACTCTCTGAATCAGATAAATTGAAGTCAATAACGGTCCCCGGTAATGGTTTCGCTTGATTCCGACAGCTTGTAATAAATAACACCTACCTGGACCCACCAAATACAGATTACAACCTCCGCAGCGTGAATATTCGGCAGAGCCAGCGACGTAGTAGCATGACCAGGCAGCTCCCATGACTTTCTTTTCTTTGGATTGCTGTACTGAATCCATTTTTCATCACCCATTACAAAACAATGTATAAAATCCTTCCTTTTTTTCGCTGAAGCAGTGTTTCACAGGCAAAAAACCGGCTCTCAATGCCCCTTGCATTCAACTTATAAGGAACCCAAGTTCCTTGCAAGCAAGTTCCATCAACAATGCCGTCAATTCAGTGTCTCCGAAGTTTTCTCGTCTTCCTTTACGCGATTGGTCGTCAACATCAAAATCACCGTCTTTAAAGCGACGGAACCAATCTCGATAAGTTGTTTCACTTAGAGCATCACCGTAAACTTTTTGAAGCTCTCGATGAAAGCTCGGTTGGAAGAAGAAAATCAATACTTCCCGCATATGACAATTATTTGCACAAAATCATACATATTCATACAACCAAAAGGATATGACGTCAAAAGAAAATCATTATTGTGTCGAGGCGGTTTGTTTACCAATACACACTGTTTACAATGCACTCGCACTTACAGCTGGCACCATCTATTGGCAAACAGCGGAAACTTAGTTGAGCACCTAATACATGCAACGTACCTGTTGCAACTGTATAAATTGGACAAGTGATTTGTTCAATATTTATTCCGTACTGGGAGCCTCGCGAAAGTTCAATTTCGTTTCGGTTTTGATATTCTGTTTTTTTTTTTTTGAACATATTAAAAATTTGTTTCGGACTCATATTCGAAACGGCATTTGTCTTCATGTATTTATTCGTTTTCTACCCGAAACAAAATTAATAACCTACACTGCCTTAGTTTTTCAACGAAACATAATGAAGCAGATATTTTGATTTTAAAATTTAAAACGAATTCAGAATATATATTTTGTATATTTTTAATTTAGATATCAACAACTGAAAGGAATCAAATCCAATTTCACTAATTTATTACGTTTCGGTGACAATACCTGACTCCATAACACATATGGTTTTGGAAAGGTTTAAATAGAATTGATTATTCAAATGAAAATATCGAGCAGAGTTCATAAATGCTAATGCAAAATTAGATGCAAAGTTATTATTATCTAGTCCTATAGATGCGATATATTATATTTAAGAACTAATGTAGTTTTTACTCTATACACAAACTGTATTATTAAAATGGCATTTAATGATGTACATCTCTTGTGATACATTTGTGGCGATTCCTACACTCGATTCCTGCTATTGTGTTGCACACTCTCTAAAACAACTGTAGCGAAAATCAAATGAATGTAAGTAAGAATGATTCCATTCTTTACCCCATAAAGTAAACATACATTTTTCTTTACTCTAAAAAATCATTACCACAGCCTTTGCATTTAGTTCGCACTATTTACAGCCATATAGATTGTATTGTATGGCTACTTGTTAAACCGGCATTAATAAACAGGCACTCAGGTTGCTGGAGTGTTTCGTTAAAAAAAAGCTCAAACTCGAACTAAAGGTACAAGTTCAAGTCGAGATTTTTCCTCCACTCTAAACTACACATGTACAGGCACATTAATATAAATGATTGTACATATGGGTATACTTTTCTTCTGATCTTGCAGCCTATGGATTTATAAATGTTAACCAAAGTAGTAGCTATAAATTGATTTATTATATCAATAAATGGTAATTGAAAAACTCTGTTTAATTAATCACTTAAGAGCAGTAAAGCAGCTAAGGCTTAGTACGCGTTATAGATGACTTTAAAGCAACAGAGTCAACAGCCGCAGCTGAAGGCAGGAAAATAAGAGATCATCGACAGGTACACAGCAAATATTAAGCACTTAAAGCCAAAGAAGACAAATGATGCTAACGAATATTATGTGGAATGTGGGATTTAGGATGTAATTGCAAGAAAGGAGTCTAATTATATGCTTAATATCATTAGTCTGTGCATTTTTGCTGGTGAAGAGGGACGAAATTTTGAGGACACACGAATTAGTTGACGCTAATGCTGGGAAGAGAATTTTGTTTAACCCTTTTAAATCCGGAGAAGAAGTAAACACTACGACCTAAAAAAAATATTAAAACATATTCTTATACCAATTTGAGGAAAACTCTTATTCTGGCGTTCAATTTGATAGCTGTTATCTGGCAAAATTTAAGCACTATTCATCAGTGGTTTTAGTTTTGTAGACGACTAAAGCAAATAATTGCTATGATGTCCAAATTGTAGAAATGTGGTCATATATGCATTTGTAAAGTATCTCCTTCAGAATTTCAAACGATATTGTTTTGACCTATCAACAAATAAATCATCCGTTTTATGTTGAAATGGGAAAAAGTGTTTTAGATGGCATCGCTTTGAACAAGTATCTGGAGCTGAAAACATACAAATGGAGATGTACATTCTCTTTATAGGACAGACGAGCTATAAAGACAGGTTTTACAAAATGCAAACTATCAGGAAGTAAACCAGAGAAAAAGGTGGCTAATATTATGCATCTAAATTATGCTATCATCTATAAGAAAAACCTGAAGTTTAAAATTGGCAGCGAAGCCTCTGCGCATATGTTGTGCCACAATTATGTTTTGGATATTCTAAGAATCTTCTGGTAAAACGGCGTAGTAAAAACCAAAATGTTGTCAAATAGTCCAAGCCAAATAGATAGGTTATAATTATGAAATAAAGCCAATAGATTCCTCTTTAACATAGATGTGGTTATACTTATGAAATATAGTCAATACTCTCCCTTCCCAACGTAATTTTTTTTAAGTTGGGACTTACTTTAAATTAACATTTCTCCCAGAAATAGGTGAAATTTGAAGAAAAACTTTAGGATTTAAGAAGTTTTCTCTTGTGCAGAAACATTTTTAAATAAGATGAGAAAAATTTACAAAAACTGACCCCAATATCGATGTTAAATTGCTAAAATTTGTATTATTAAAATTTTAGTCACGAAGTAGCCGTTGAAAATTGTTCCGATTTTTTGACGTGCTAAATTAGTAAACATTAGTAACAACATTAGTAACAAAAGAAAAACAACTAACCTAATTAGAAAATCAATGTTTTCCCATTTGATTCGACACTAATATGGTTGTAATTGCAGACCTCCGGGATTCCAAATTCCTTAAAAGAATCTGAGTTCTCTCTCTCTCTTCTCATTCTCTAGATGTGTTTGCGCCTGAGCTCCAAAATAAAAAGCCAATAAAATTATAGGTGGTCCTTCGAGCCGGAAGAATTTAGCAGTGTATTTAGAGTTCATTCTTTATTTCGTTATTTAATGTTGGTTTTCTATTAAGAATGGCTAAGATGTGGCTAAGAATGTTTTACCAATTCATGGACTGAATAAAAATCAACTTTTAGTTTATGTTTTTAAAGCTATTCATGGGACATCACACGATCTTTTTTCGAAGAGTTGATCATACATTCAACACCCGAAATAATAGTGATATATATCCAGTCAGATGTCGGTTGGAGAAAACAAAGCAGAGAATTGAGTACTTGAGTTGCATTGAATACAATAAATTACCGCATATAATAAAAGATTTGCAGTCGATTTCCCTTTTTAAAAAAAACGCTGAAACAATACTTGTTTGATAATATTGAGATGCTTCTTATGTAACTGAAATTTTTTTTTTATAAAAAACAAAAATATTTTTATAATATATTGCATTCGATAACGATTAAAAAAAAAAACATTATTGTTGATCATTCTATGTGAAATATAAGTGAACTGATAAATTGTTGCCAGCTAGCCTCAATAATGCCCTAGAGGCGCTGGGGCAAATTCATATTGTAGTTGTTTACTAGAAAATTGTAAAAAAAAAAAAAAAATATGCAAGTTTACTTTGTTTAACGCGTAGATTGGCATTCAATCATTATAAATTTTCTCAAGTTCTTTTGCTTAAATGAACGCCATAAAATATAAATATATAAAAAAGAAATAAAAAATCATTCATATGGCAACTGCTGTAATGTCCAGCCTCGTATTCAAATTAACCCTCGTAGCCCTGTCATATCCTCATCCTGTAAAGGGTTAAACGGGCAGTTAAGTGAAATTAAATGCAAATACTACTACATATTTCCATGAAACACCAAAATGTGCGTGTTTGGTCATGATCACATTATAATTAAAAATATAAGACAAAGAAAAAAAGAAAAAATAAAATAAACAAGTTTAAACATCCTTTCTCAACCAGACGGCCAACAACAACCGATCAACCAGATCACACAAAGTTGTGCAGCCAACCATATGCTGACAATAAAACAAACACTTGGGCTTTGCTTATACTCCTTTGCCCGTTAATACTTATGTGACATTTTTGCATTTTGGTATTTCTAAGAAAATCACCAGCAACAAACACCATCGTCAACACTTGCACTAAACCCCTGCGAGAAAAAATTGTATTAGGAAGTATTTAACATGTTTTTAATTTATAACTGCGAATGCAAAACGTACAAACTTAATATGTTTTATTTCACCGTCTGCTCTATGCGCCGTGAAGAATTGATTTAAATTTATTTATTTCTGTTGTTTCTGTTTAGCGCTTTAACACTCACACTTAAACTTAAACAACACCTTGGCCACAAGTGAGCCAAGTTTCTGAATGGCTCAGAGACATGTGAAAAATTTATTGCACTCCTTTTGGTGAAAACAGCGAAGAAAAAAAAAAAACAGAACAACAGGCAACTGTAAGAAAATGTTGTTGTCGCCTTTATATAGAGCGCAAATGTGAAGGGGCGCCAGATGAAAATGCACAGTAAGAGAAGGTAAACTAAAAAACAAAAAACAAAAAGGAACAACTAAAACTGCGTTAATGACTAAACTAATGCGTTGTCTTTTCTTATAAAAGCTGCAAGAAAATGCAAAACAAATAAAAAATCACTTGAATGTATAACAAGTGCTAAGTTTTAGTTTAGTTTATTATTCATTCGCTTAATACACCCTACAATAAGGAGAGATGAGATGGAGATATATTTAATAAATGAAACTACAGTATTATTTTCATATTGGTATGTATGACATAAAAGGTAATGAGCTTTAAGAACTGCATAAATGTGTACGAGAAAAATGAAAGACTTAAGGCACAAACTTTTTTACTATTCGTCATAGCGCTGTAGGAGAAGATTTAGGAGCCGCTAGTAAATTAAGAATAATATTTACTTGCGTTAAAAAAAAATATCTACCTTTAATTTGAAGTGAGCTAACCTTCTGCAACTGACGTACTTTAATTGTAACAATGTGACTGACATTGGGTCTGGAAGACCTCATTTTTAAATCGATTTCCCATGTTGAAGTTTTTGACTGGCGCCTTTTAGGCGCATTTATGTACAACAGTAAATATTTTTCAGTCTAGCATAGGTTAAAAATTTCAAATAAAAGACGTTTTTTTTTCAAGGTATGGTTTTTTTCATTTAGTTCTATAATAACAAAAACAAAAAATACTCTTTTCATAAAAACAAAAAAAAAAAAAAAACAATTATTCTTACAAATATTGAGGAACTTCTTTTTTTACCTTAAAAAACACTTATCAAATAAGTTTTGTTTTGATTTCAGCTAAATCGTACGGTTAGATCAGTACATGTTCAGTCTAAAAATTTCAGTCTTAAAAATTAAATTTTTCTTGGCAGTTTTCGCAGAGTGGATTGGAGCACTGCAAGCAAATAGGTTTTAAACAGGAACAGCAGTTGTATTTTGTTTTTCTTTGTAATTTAGATGGACATATGTATACGACACAGTTTTCTTTCACTGCCTGTCTCAGGCTGAATTTTTGGAGGTGGATGATGGATGAGGATGATGGTCATACGCAATTCTCGTGGTCTTTCATTATATGCACGTGCTTTCATGAGATCCAGCACCATTTCCCAAGCCATATTTAACAAAAATTGGATGTCATTACAGGATGTCATTTCCTCTGAGCTTACTACCTGCAAAAATATAAGCGATAATAGTAGCCAAAATACAATTTTACTGTTCTGAGGTCTGAGAGACAATATGTAATTTTACGATATTACTGATGCGATGTCTGCAAAACCATATTGAATTTCACAATAATACTGACGTGGTGGTCTGCTGGCTACTTACAGTAACGCTGATGTGCGGGTATAATAGACCTTTTACTGCGCAGTTAGACACGTGCGTTGCCCACAATTGCTCTTTTCACACTGAGCGAAGTAGAAGCATGAATAGAAAAGGTAACGAGATCGTAGATATCATAACTTGGAATTTTACAAAGTTACGCACGATTGTTATCTTTGCGGGGTCTGTCAGACCACACGTCAGTTGCAGAGGGCTAAACTAATCACTAAATTATTGTTATTATGACTATTTAGGAAAAATTGAATTTAAATAACTGTGAAATTAATTAATTGTGTGTGAAGACTATTTTTGGCAGTTGCCTTTTTTGTTATATCTTACTAGCAGCGTAGGCTGAACTCAACAACTAGCAAAATAATGTTAATGATGTTCATCACCAATCTCCGTCCTTTGCGTAAATAAGCACTTGGCTGTACATACTTTCTAGTGCTGCAATTTCAACTATCCTGGATATTAAAACCTCAAATCGACTCTGATTTTAACTTAAATTTCATTGCCTTTCAAAAAAAAAAAATTATGTTAGAAACTGCAACATAAGGTATGTCTAGGACAATTTGTTGGTCGTAAGTGATCATTGTTAGTTGATGTATAGAAATATAAATCGAATACCGTATTATTTCATTTATTCATACATATTTTTGTACCCTCATTGAAACCAAAATGATGAAGTCAGAAGTATTAAATTAAATACGTAAATTACTCAAAAATTCCAATAACAAATATTATGAAAATAATATGGTTTGTGTTTTACGAGCACAAACCATTTGATATAAACGCGTTCAAGACTTTTAAGGATTCGAAACTAATTGAGAGCTGTATTGTATTGTATTTATGTGTTGTCATAAGAGAAGTCAGCGTCCGAATTAAGCTCAAATTTTCACAATTATTATTGATGTCCTTTCTTAGACCACTTAAAGCCTGGTTGTCGTTATATGTAGCAATCATGTAAACTATTCATTTCATTAATGTCCTATAAAACAAATATACTTCAATCACTATTGATAGAGCGAAATTCTTAGAATTAATTTTCATGCTGAATTATAAAAAGAATACAAAATATATGAGAAGATAGGACATGATTCTGTTGCATGGATGCAAAAAGCAAAGTTTGCTATAATCGGTTTCACTGTTTAATTTATTACGACACCACAGCCACAGTCTTCTTGATAAAGCAAAGTTGCAGTTACGAGGGTGGTCCCAAAACTAACCGACCGGATGTACATATATAGATGGTGGGAGTAGTTTAAAAAAAATTATTTTGGTGAAAACTGGCGACCTTATAAAACATGTGATTTATGTTTCAAGGCACCACATTTTTAAGCAGTTTTCTTTGAGTCGTCAAAAGTAAACGATCTCAGTGAATTTTTAACCAAGGGAATTATATTATGTAATTCAATATTTCCATTTGAAAGGTCTCAGCCCAACCAATATTTAGCATAGGTAGAGTCTGCTCCTTCGTTTACGACCTTAAAATATTGGATAGTAAAATTTAAACGAGGCCGTACGAGTTGCCAAGATGAACAAAGTGATGATCGACCAATTGAAGTATCCACACCAGATACAGCCAAAAAAAGGTACGTGAGCTAAAATGATAGGCATTTCAAAAGGTGCTATACATCGTATGTTGATCGAAGATTTGAAGATGAGGAAGCTTTGTGCAAGATGGGTGCCGCGTTTGCTTTCGATAGAGCAAAAACAGCGTAATAAAGATGTTTCAATAGAGCGTTTCATCGCAACAAAATCGAATTTTTGCGTCGATTTATAACCATGGATAAGACATTGGTCCATCACTTCACATCTAAGACAAAGGAACACTCAAAGTAGTGGGTTGGAATGGGAGAATCGTATTCAAAGAAGGCGAAGACAAGGTCATGGCGTCTGTTTTTTGAGATTAGCATGGGATTATTTTTGTTGATTATCTTTAGAAAGGAAAAACCATCAACGGTTAATATTATGCAAATTTATTGCAGCGTTTAGGTGATGAAATTTTGCAAAAAAAGTATATGTTTGGTGAGAAAAGAAAGTGTTGTTTCATAAAGGTAATGCTCCAGTTAACTCACCCACTATTGCGATGGCCAAAATTAATTAATTTAACTTTCAATTGTTTCATCACACAACTTATTCCCAATTCCAAAGTTGATGGTAACAGATTTGCCAAAAATGAAGAGGTGGAGTGTGCGGTTGTTAAGGAGTCTGACAGTTTTTATTACAGATAAGGTATAGAAGCTATTGAATATCGCTGGAGAAAGTGTATTGACCTAAAAGGAGATTATGTTAAAAAATAAAGAAAAATTTTCCTATTTTTTTGCGTTTTTTTTTTTTTTTTGCTGGTTTTGGAACCGCTTTCGAAATTACAACGCTATGAGAAGAAGGCAAAGAGGCGAACCCATTTTACTGCCAGGAGCAGAAATAAATCTCACACATTTAACAAATCTTTATGAAAAAAAATGTGTAAAGATCCCTTAAGAGCTAGTAAAAATGGGGAAAATGGGACAATTAAGATGAATTGAAGATGATACAGATTATCAGCTATAAAGAAATAAGGGGGCTCATAATAGCAATGTCGCTATTAAGAACACAACAAAGCTGTCAATTTTGGTGGAATTTTGACTAGTCAAAATCGTATCCAAAGGATGGTTGTTTTTGTATTAGCATATCGAAACGATTTGGTTAATTGTATGCACGCTCTTTGATTTGAATTTAATCATATTATGTCCTGTATTTACATATTTCGACTCAATCGTAGGTAAAACTACGGATTAGTTTTTTACCAGCAGCATATAATGCTTTTCCGATTGTTTTAAATGAAAAATCTATTTATGTTCCTTACCCTGTTTTATCCGATTTTGGATCTTGGCTTTCAGTTTGTAATATTGATAACTTAGGAGATAGATATTCACATTATGTCAAATACTGAGTATGATCTACCCGAATCAAATTAGGCGTTTTAAAAAGCTTCTTATTTGGTACGAGTGATTTGAAGCAAGGTTTAAAGTCACGCGAATCCGATACGTCCCTGTAGTATTATACCGACCGAAAAGGTAGTATAATACCGAAAATAAGGCTTGCTGCAAGTATTGCCAAAGTTGCTGTTCTTACTTACTGATATATTTTTCAGCAAATGAGATCTTGCTCAAGACAGAAACTTCTTTTACGTGCTCTCCAACTTACTTATTTTGTTACGCATAACCTGTGTGAGCTATTGTTTTCCTCGCCAATTATATAAAACTGATAGATGTTACTGGAGTCTTCTCTGGAGTTGAGAAAAACCCATTAAGAATATTTTTCCTTGTAAGCACGGCCAAGACATGCATATTGAAATCGATGTAAATGAGGAAATTTGCAGTCTACGCAGACTAGCATTCTGCCTGTGTCTCTACGTGGCATTTAAAACTCATTCACCGTCAACATCGATTTGTCTTATTGAAACACATTTTATGTCATCATAAAGAAGAATACTCGTTTCTCTATTCTCTCTATATCATGATATAACGATTAATTTTTCTAAACGAATCATTACGATAACATTTAGAATATAATATTCAGTAACTGTGGAGTATCAATGCGGAAAATTTCCTTGTTTCCCTGGTTTATCGCATTTATTAGGCTTTACTTATTTTTTTTAGTGCCTGTGAACATGTTTTGGGAAAATAAAGAAACAATATTTTCTTTACCTCGCTTTCACCCATATTTTTTGCTTTGTTTTTAGAAATGTTAATGACAAAACGCCGTGTTTGACATATTCCTTGCTTTATGGATCAATCTTGGGCACTAAAAAATACACAAAAAAGGTATTTTCTTAAGTTTTCTTGGCTTTGTTTCTTATGAACTGTAGGGATCCTTGAAAAACTAATAGCGACTTCAATCCCTAAAATATTTAATGTGTAATGCCAACGTTTAACATCAATATCAGTTTGGCCAAGTATGTAATTTTGACAGGTTTAAATTATTTTCAATTTTTTTTTGATATCTTTTAAACTGAAGGAAGTTTGGAAAATCTGATTTCATTTCTGAAGTGCTAGTAAGATTTGATAACGTGTTTAGAATCTGGGACAAAAAATTAATAGGTTACGGATGGTTTTGCGGCGCACGGTGAAAGATTTATTCCTTGCCTGAATTAGTATTACTTCTTCTTTGTAGCGGCCATTTTGTAGTCACATTTGCCGTATTCCCCGTTTACATCACCTGAATTTCCATCTCCAAATTAGTTTTTTTTATCCTTGTCACTCTTACATTGTTCAATGGAAAGAGGAGAGTGAGTGGAGTTTTGAAAATTATGTAAATTCATGCAATTCATAAGATTAATGATAATTTATTAATGTTGTTTTTGCTTAGCGTTGTTGTTGGTTTTCCTTTGGTCTCCTATACAGCTTGTTACATTTCTTATACTGGCCTAACTAAGCAACTTTGCTTTTCCTACTTCTTTTTTCGTCTGTTTGGTTTGAGGCTCACAAAACCAAAAAAGAAAAAAAAGAAAAGGAAAACTCCAAGGAAATAAAACAATTTCTTATACAAAATTGTGAAAATTAAGTTGTAAAGTGTGCAAAATACTAGTAGGTAATGCATAAGATGGTGCATAAACTAAAAGCCGTGCAAAACATTAAATTTATGTACACAATGTAATTTATGTAAATCCTTTTTTTCTGGTTTTAGTAATTTTGTGAACGCAACATGTTGGCTATATGCTGGGAGTTAAACAAGTATAGAGTGTGAAGGGGATTCAATATTGTTGTAAAAAGAAAAAGAAAAATCGAGCAATTAAATGGAGATTAATAGTTGTGAGCACATTGTTTAGGAAACAAAAGATTTAACAGTTTCCAAGTAACGAAAGGTGATAAATTCTAAATGACAATGCAATCAATGCAAATAGGTGTGAGCATTAACAATGTACAATGGGAAACTAAGGCTGTGTACAGTCAACTGTAAATGAAAAGACAGACTTTAATTTAAAAGCAGATGTTTTTAAGTAGGATACATGTTCGTTTGCAGAAGTTAATTACAAGTTTTGTAATTGCGTAGCATAGTATGTACAGTTTTAATAAGAAAATAATTTTAGGACAGATTATTTCGTACACCAAAAATAAGTTACGGCAATGGCAGAATACTTTAGTTTGATATAAGATTAAGATTTGAGTACTTATAGTGAATTTCCAAAGAAAGATTCAATAAAGGAAACTGAATAGAAAGCAAAAAAAAAGTTTATTTCGTAACGTGTAGTTCCGTGTTAAGTTTGTTCCTTGCGAATAAATTGTACAAAATTTGCTTCAAATTTCCTAACCAATTGATTTTAATAATGGTTTAATGGCAATAATACCGATCCTCTCCTATCTTACTCTTCAACTATCACACCAAGTTTGTGTCCTAAGTTTTTCTTTTCAATCGCTCTCTCTCTCTCTCTGTCTCTCTCCTGACGCCTATTTGCTTACACATACCACTGATCATATTTATGAGAATACGAATTCCTTATCTACCCGCATATGTTCATATTAGAATATTAATCTTCAAGAAAGAAAAAAAAAAAAATGAGAAATCATTTAAAGCATTAAACTGTAGCCCGTCTATACCATAATTTTTATATATAATTATACATTTAAAGTTATGGTGATCAACGAAACGTTAAAGTCAAACACTCACAATGCCTAAAACAAATGTTTTATGCTGTTAAGCGCAACAACAATAACAACGGCATGAAAAACTTCAAAAGATATAGCAAAATAATAGCAACAGCAACGAAATGTGTAATGCTCTTATTTTGCATATCAATAAAAATCGATCAAAAAGATCTTTCGATCTGATGCACAGAGGAAAACGAAGAAGTCGTAGAAGGAAAAATGCCAAAACAACATCAGCAACACAGCGATGACTGGACACAACGCAGTCGTAGAAAATCAAGCGTTTTTTTTTTTTAGTAAAGCACTATGGGAGAAATTGGTTGGATAAAGAGAACAACGTTTCTGTATTTGAGGCAGCATATTTTCCATGCCCTAAATAAAAAAAATCGCATTAAAAAATTTTAGACCCTGGGTTTTTTAAATCGTTAGCTGTACGTCGCCGGAAACTGTTCTGGCAATAAGTATATCCAGCAAAAGTTATTCATACCAATCGGCATAATAATAACCACACCTACTCGTACAGTAGTTGTTCCGATTTGATTGAAACACCTATGATTTTAACATTAGCTTATCATAAGGGCAAGTACTTGCAATGTGATAACCATTCAGTCTATTTATGTAGTACGGTTATGAGGTTCTAGAATAACATTTTCGGGTATATTTCTTAAAAATAGTTTATACAATAGAGGCTATACAGAGGAAATTAAAGTTTTAAAAGTAGATTGAGCGTAATAAATTACTGGCACCTGTCCAACTGATAAATGTCATACATTAAATTATAATAAATTTTGGGAAACTGAGTACCTACACATTGGGTGTCAATATTTTGTTTTTTAACTTGATAATTTTATATTGAAAATTCATGCCGCAAAATTTGTGTATTACTAATAACCATTCAAAGGGGAAAAAAGAAAAAAAATTGCATAACTTCTAACCATTATTTTTTCACAAATAGCGTTATTATTACTACTATGATGTGGCATAAAATTACATTAGTGAAAACAATCTGGAAGCATTTCTGTTGGAAATATATAGAATCGGTACATGTTACTACCTAGTCCCTAATAAAAATATTCTCTTCCAATTTCAAATTTACTTTTGCTGGATATTCAACTTGGGAGTAATAATTAATATCAAAGGTGATGATTTTCTTAATTTTTTCAAATGCTCTGAAACAATTACTGATAAACGATGCTATTTTTTTAATGCCGTAAAACAATAGCAATCATGTGCCTGCAAAATTCGTCACAGTTGCGGTAGATTCTATACCACGAATACTTCTACAAATATTGTTATTATGCGGAGACATTTCTTAGACTTTCCAATTGGCATAAGCAAAATAATCAGTGAATTATGATATGATTACAGAAATTAGTAGGAAATAGTCGATTATTTGATGGAACGATTATAAAGTCTGATTATTCCCGGAACCCATGTTTGCAAATTCTTAGATTTTAATCCTAAATTTATTATCTCCACTGCAATTGAGATAACATTGTAAAGTACTTAATTCACATGTAAAGTACTTAATTGTAGTGAAATTGAGTGCTTTAGTGTAAGTTTTATATATTTCTGATTTGCTAAATTCAGTTCTTGTTCTCCCCCCATACTTGTAAGGTGAGTTTGGCTTAACACATAACCCTATATATATTTACAGCAAGGTATAATCTTTAATAAATTCTGGGAATGAATTCTAATCCTAGCTGTTTTTTATATATAATTGTTAAATATCTTAAGGTAAATATATGTCATATTGAATCCGTTCCTGCCGACCTATACAAAGTGCTTTCCAGACACGCGAACCACAGTTAAAATGGAATAAAACAAATTAAGTGTGAGGCATTAAATAATTTGTTTTATTTCAGTCTCACTTTTGTCTTTATATGCAGAATATAAGATCGTTTTAATATTCTCCGCAGCTTCGCATTATTATTTAATGAATCATAATGTGCATTTCAAATACGCTGACCAAAGTTGAAATTGAATAAAACAAGCTGTGTGTGAGGTATTAATGAAATTGCCCGTATAAAAAAAAAGAAACAGTATTTGATCGCTAACTCAATAAATTAATATCTATTTGAAAGTAATATATATATTTATATGTGGAACATTTGATCGTTTCAATGTCTTTTGGGGCTGTGTCCTCCAATGGTACGGATCCGAAAAGTCCAATATTCAATGACTCCGTCGCATAGATTGGGCCGAATATGTATTCTGAGGACGTACGTTATATTGATTTAGACTACACCGGTTCTTTGTGATTTATTGAAATAGATGTGCAATTTTAGGATACCAAACGGGAAAAAGTCTAACGGGGTAAGGTCGCACGCCGCTGTAATTAGTTTATATCAGTTCTTCATGAGATAACTGTGCCATCAAATCGCTTATACAGAATGTCCATTGTGCCATCAGCTGAATGATACGTAGCGCCGTCCTATGGAAACCACATATTATTATACACAATATATTGATTATCGTACTTCAGGAGCTCGCTTTATTGATAGCGTCATAATGGATGATTTCACCGGCTCACAGTGTATAACAAACAGTGTCATTCTCAGTACACATTGCCACTTGATGGATCTCGAGTAGATTTTCATTGTCCCACATCTGTCAATTTTACTTGTTCTTATAGCTTGTAGCTTATATTGTAGCTGTATATTGTATTGTATATTGTATATTGTCCTTGTAGCTTATATTGCCTTTACTGGCTAAAATTAATTATTAATCTTTGATAGTATACTATTTGCTTTTGCATGCGCTGCTCGACTCTGAAATTTATAACAAAGATTTGCCTGTATTTTTGTTAAGAAAAAAAAAAAAAAACAAACTGAAAATTAACAAACAATGAAGCAACATGACTATCATGTGTTGTCAAAAGTTATCCGACCATATTGGAAAATACTATAGATTTCGAAATGTCAAATGTAATTGAGAAAGCTATAGTACATTTGATCGCAGGTTCAAGTCGTTTATCTTTATTTGCTTAGCGGTCACTTCAATATGCAGGCCATCACTTCGAGTGGTTAAAAGGGGGTTCTACTAAGTGTGTCTAAAAACATAAATTCTCGCATGTTCCCCGAATATACAATGATCACATATTTCATTCAAGTGATTTAAGCTTCATTTTTATATTCCTTTTATTTTGTTGTCTGATATCTCAAAAATTACAAGGCTTTGAACTATAAATGTGCATTTAAGAATAGCTTATAATACAACTTTTACATTCTGGAAACTTTTACTGTTATAGGTAAATAAATTCCCTTGCATCTCATGAATGGAGATATGGAAAAGCTCTCCATATTAAGTGAGCATATACGCACTATTTATTTTTAACTTACGAAATAGGACGTATCGCTTAAGGAGGACTCGGAATGTCTCAGTTTGAGAAGCATTTATCAGACTTGTCGACTTCTCAACAACTCGAAGTGTTCGACAGACACATTGAAATGCACGTTGCTCAAATAATGGGAGATATACAGCCACCTCTCAAATAATTGAAGGTATACAGCCACCTCTCATTATTTGAGCAGCGGGCACTTCGAAGTGCCTAGCGGAATTAAACCCCCAATCGTGCGAACGACACTCGCGTGTATTAACCATAACTACGGGTTCATAAATTACTTACTATCATATTTGGCGAGATTAGCAAAGCGTTGGAATGTATTCGTAAAGATTTGTCTGAAATGACATTAAAATTTCTGACAATGCCAACATGATATATATTAATAGCAATGACACTTCAACTACCAATGTTTTACACTCGATATTGAGTCTACATTTTAGGATCACATTTTGATTTTGACACAGATCTCCTTAACCGGCTCTCTTCTTGGTAAATCGTTTGTCATTATCTATGGGGTATAAAAGAGGTCCAAAATATAATAAATAAATTTTTTTGGTTATTAAATACATTTTGGTTATTAGGATTTCAAGCCGTTTAATTGTTGGTGGAAAAGAAAAATTGAGCTGATTTCAAAAAAGCCCTTAATAATTATATTTGCTTTGTTAATATTACAATACCGAAGCTTGGTGTGACGAATTGAAGGAGGAGCGCAGAAGATCGAAGCGCTTGGAATTATTATTATGGAATTATTATTATTTCCTACGGGCGGCGTATAATAGATAAGGATGTCTATTCCAGTCGCCACCTAAGAACAATATTACGATAAAAACATAAAGCCTTATTCATAGTAACCAAAAATAAGTTTATTACAGGATGTTAGCAATGTTGTAACCATAAATTGTATTCATAAGCCAAAAATACCTTTATTAAACGTTCAATTAGATTGTAATTTTTACCAAATGTTTTGCCCCTTTATAAAGCTATTTTAGGCAAACATTTAAAAAATTTTTCGATTTTTTTTTTTGATTTTTTTCTGCTTTGTTTTTACTGAAATCATAGAATTTTATATTCAAGTAATCTAGGGCTATATAAAATCATTGCCTTTGTTACAATTATTATTATTAACATTATTAAAAACAATTGTTCGTTTATATAGTGATGTATAAAAAATCAAAACAATGGGACCTGTTTTTATAATATGGTTTTTACATTAGATTTTTCAACAGTTAGTTTCAGTTACTAACATTTTAATCCCGAATTGTTTGATATTTGGAAATAAAGGCCCGTATAAAGTGTTTTATATATAGGGATTTATTGTTGTTTGCATAAAATAATCAGGTTAAATTGCAAACAAAACAAAAAAAAAAAAAAAAAAAAAACAGTTTAAAAGTACAAATACTCTTTATGAATATGTTTCTTTTGAAATCCATAATAAGTGCTAAAACATCCAATTACAAAATGCCGCTTTAGTGCTATTTTCGTGTATCTTTGTGAATAAGGCCCATATAGTACAAAGTGGCATGTAAGAGGCTTTTTGCTGCCCCTTTAGAAAGATATATGGAAAAATGTCAACAATTCCAAGTTTTTTAAAATACAAAATATGGTTTTGGTTAAAATAAATGCATTATTTCTTAACGTTTAGTTAGTGGAGATATCATATATATGTACATATATGAAAATAAACGTTTCCGAAACTACATTGTTCCTGTAGATCCGAAGACGTGGAAGACTTAAAACGCCCAATTACGAAATGCTGTTTAGAATAAGGCCCATAGAGTACATAGTGGCATTTAAGAGGCTTTTTGCTGCCTCTTTGGAAATAAATTTGGTTAAAATTATTACATTCTTTCTTAACATCTAGTTGGAGAAGATATCGTATACATAAAAATAGAAAATTTCCTAAACTATATTGATCCTGTAAACCCGGAGACGTTGAAAGCCTAAATTTTTTTTGCAGTTTAACACAATAATTCTCGATATAGATCTAAGATCAATAGATCTACTAAGAATAATATTCACTAAGGTTTAATTTTGATTCGGCTTTGTTGTTGCGCATAATTTAAAATGTTCAAAACAGCGACAAGAGTAGTAAAATTATTACGAAAAACTCTCTCCTTTTCAAATCTGATTTAAAAAAAATATGTAAGAACTGCTGCTGGTGCATGCATACAACTAAAATTCTCGTTTCCTTACACAGGAGAATTTTTACTTCAAATTTTTTCCAACAGTACAGAGTATAGTTTTGATGCGCTTGTTTAAGTGAGCACATAGAAACCACCTTATTAACTTAGAAAAATTTTCTACATTTCTCTTCACTGTGCTTTCGGAATAATCATACCAAAAAGGTAAGAATTTCTTTAGATTCTTTGTTACAGAACTTTATGCTGGCAAACGCTGGACTTCTCGGCTTAGAGAGATGCTTTGCTATGTAGCAGCAAAAATATAACAATAACAAAAGTAGTAACAGGACAACAACAGCATCAGCAACAACATCAGCTAAACTTACTTTCCGCATGGTATCGTTGTTGTTGCTGTTAACATTGCAACGCATTTATTAGCCTTAAGCTAAAAATTATGCAAAAAAGTTTGGTATGATGTAGACGAAAAAAAAAAAAAATACATAAAAATGAAAATAAAAACAGAGCAACTGCTGCTGCTGCTGCTGCTGCTACTCTACTCTTAAACATTTTGCAACTTGTTGTTCGCTGCTGCTTTAGATACAAAAAAAAAAACAGTACCCCCTAACATCTCCTTGCCAAAGTTGCTCCACAAAGAAAACTATGTTGGGATCGCTGTTGTGATGGTGACTGCATCCTTTACTTGTTACGTTGGCTTTGTATTGTTCCTTATTCTTCTTGGATGTTTTGTTGTTATTTTGCTGAGCTTGCAATATATTTGCATATATGCTGCTTCAGGCCAAGTGTATGGATCTGAAAGAAAAACAACTGCAGCCTGTTTTTTTGCGACTCTCGTCACAGCATTTGGTTCGCCACAACAAACATTTTGTTAAGTTTAGAGCACAGTAGGCGTGTCAAAAGTTATAAATTATAATTTTTTTATATAAGAAAATACTTTTTTTTCCTGCGAATATATATTGGAAGGAAAACTGCCATAACAGCACCTAAAGTAGATTGACGTAAGTGGTAAATTTATCGACTTACAGCGATAACAGAAAACAGTCAGAAAGCGGTGGTGAAAAGAAATTCGAGGGGTAGTTTGTTTGAGGTCGAGTGAAAACGATTTAATTTGGACATTTGCTTATAATGCTTGGCTGGCAATGTGTAATTTACATCACAAATCGGCTCATCAAGCTTCATGGTGTGGCAATTGAAAATACCGCTTCCTGAGGTATGCCGCTGATAGAGGCAAATGTGAGAGACAAAAATGCCTGTTGGTTGATCCAATCAACCAACACAAAAGTAAGAGAAGAATCACAGTCTTGTGAATATTACAAGGATTGTGACTTAAGGAAGTGCATTTAGAATGTCCGGGTTTCTGAAATATAAGGTGCATCTCCAACTAACAAATGTTCTGACATCACCGATGGATAGAATAAATGTGCACATGTTCAAATACTGACAATACAGTATTTGAAGCTATCATCTTTTAATTTATATGTGAATCTGAATGCCATCCATGTATCTAAAAAGAGCCCTAGCTTCAGTTCATATAAAGGTGTACTATTTGTTTATCATAACGATATGCCTGGAAATGGTATACATCCGCTTCCCCGGTTCTTCAAATTTTTCTGAGAAATTTTGATGCCAAAGTAAAAAGCCAGTAGTTTTTTTTTTTGGAAAACTGGAAGATGTTCTTCAGAATAATCTCTTTATATATCAAATATATATAATCAAATATTTATATATCATTTAGCGATTTCTGAAAAGGGAGAATGCCTTAAGAGAAAAAAGACAGTGATGAATAGATTGTTGAAATGAAGCGAACGGTTGTTGAAGGAACATGAAGAGGAAGCTAGTGAAAGATACAGGGTGCAGGGGAAATCCGAAAATTCTGCCAAAATTATTAAAAGAATAGATTTGTCGTTTGTGCTGCAAATGTGGAGAGAGCATAATTATAAATTATTAGTTTTAAATTATTAGTTTTTTGCGGCAACCATCATGGCAGACAGTGAAGCTAGAAAACGAAGCAACTCAACCAATTCACACCAATGGGAATTGAGCACATTTTTGAGCAGCAGTAATTTTTTCAGCCGATCTTGCAGTACGTTGTGGTCCATGCTTGGCCGTATCAGCCACAGCCCCTCTTTCTTCAAAATCATTCACTACACAATAAATAGTGCATCTTGTTGGTTGTTTCTCCCAAAAACGCGTAACTTTCTCATCGTCACAGTAATCGATGATTGATTTTGATAAAATGTTTTAACGATTAAAACTCGTTGGTTTATCGAATATTTTTCCATAATAAATTTGTCACGTCTCCACTTACATACTGCCAAATATGACCTGGCAAGACTAATGTTTAACAAAATGGAGCCAAAACACAACAAACCCATCCCGACGGACACCCTGTGCATAAAGAGTTATAAATGGCAGTTTTCACTTTCTCTTATAAAATGTATTTCATCAGATGGCGGCGATTACATATAAAGTTATTGCTATACTTTGATTTTCAGTAACTTAGAAGAAGGAACGCGCAGCTATACATTTTTACATCATGGATTAGATATTAAAAATTACAAAAATATTAAACAATAAAACAACAAGAACTTTAATTAGGATCTCATATATGAAGAAATCAGAATATTCATCCTTATTTTATAATTTACATGACATTTACTTATGAACATTGAAGCATTTAACGGAGAGAACATTCTTCATATAACACAAATTTCATAGAAACACGTTAAGAAGACCGACTGGAATTGATTCATGGATCATAAGTAGTGTGATGTACGTTTGGTGTAACCTTAATAAACGTTTTCTTTTTTACACAGCGCCGCAAATCAAAAAGAAATTGTAGTAATTTTCAAATATAATAAATACCGGTACACAATTCCATCACTGACTCCTCTTACAGCAAAATATGTATGTAATCTTGAGTGGAGTGGAAAATTTATTTTGACTGTGTTGTGATCATTATAATTGACATTGTACGTGTGCGCCTGTGTTCGTTGATGTAAAGCGAATTTTATGCAAATTTGACTTTTGGCAGCTTAATTGGCTTAAATTAAGCTCTTTAAACTCTCTTAGCAGAAATTTCAATGAGCGTGTGTGTAAACGTTTGCCACAAAAGGAAATAACAACAACAACGACACCAACAAACTACGTTCAGTCATCCGTTCATCCGCCATCCGCAATCCATGAGAGCGGCCAAATAAAACAACCGGCAAATGGACCAATCACATGAAATCATTGAACATATCTGCTAACATTGTTGTTAACCAATAATACAACAATACACTGGACAGCAATAATGACGGCAGCAACGACAACAATAACCAGCACCACCACCACCACCTCAACGGCAATAACAGCGACAACAGCAGCATTTAAGGCAACTGATATATAATTCAAATCAATTTGACAATACCAAGATTTGACATTTTGACTTTGACATTTGTTATAGTTTGTTATTTTGCCGTTTTGCTACATATCTCTCTCTCTCTCTCTCTATTTCTCTGTCTCTCTCTTGAAAGCTCGTCTAGCCAAACGTTTTTTTTCTTTAACAAACTTGATTTGTTTCTGTTGTTTCATCGTCATTTAGGCTGATTTCTATTGGATCTCTTTGGCCGTTTTGTGTCTAAAAAAGATATAATATTGAACGAAAAACTTGTTTGAAATGTTCAAAAAGTTTTCTTTCATTGAGAGATGGATGGCAAAGTAAACCAGTAAAAAAACAGAAAAAAATCGAGTCGAATTCTGTTTTGTCATACAATCGCTTTCAATTAATCTTAATTAAAAAACGAGCTAAGAGCGAAAAAAATGGTTACATACTGTCTGGAATTGTCATTTTCTTGGCAACATTTTGATATTGTCGTCGTTTTACTTGTTAATTTTTATCAGTGAGTTTGTTTATTTTAAGTATCGCTTTTTGTTTCGTTTGGCTAACAACTAGCGACATCTAATGTCAGTTGCTTGACAACTACTTTTCACCTCAACTATTTGTGATTTTGATTTATAATATAACGGCATATATACGTATATTTATATATACATATATATATAATATTATGTACTTATTCAAAGCTTAGATTAATAACCACAAACCACATTGAGTTTTTCTGTTGTCGTGAAATTTCCATTTTCATGATCCAGTTCAATCATTCAGTTGGTTAAAAGTTATTGGTGTTAAAGCATTTCAATTTAATTACAACGCGATTGATTTATGAAACCATTGAACTAAACCTTGTCTGTTGCGATTTAGTATGGGCATTTGATATTACCTGAGGATGTTAAATGATTCTGAAAGTGATTGGAACATATGTACGAGTATCGGAATTGTTCATCGTAATTAATGCAATAAATTTGTAATTAGTACTAACAATAATTAATATCAATTAAATTTAATATTTATATAGTTATTTCATTAATAGACAGTTCAATAAGCAGGTCAGATCTTTTTTGCCTGCGAGTTGATATGAAAATACGACAAATTCAAATTTGGTACATATTATCTAACTTGCAGAACGTTTTTTCCAAATTGGTTAATTTTTTTTTAGATTTTGGAACGTTGGGAAAATTCTATATTTTTGCTGTTGTTGGAAAAATAACGCAAAAAGGCTTTGAAATCTTTATACAGTTGAACTTCTATAACTCGAACTTCTATAAGTTAAAATCTTCTTTATGTCGAAGCAAATCTAGTGTCAAGAGCGCTTATGTGGTGAATTCCCTTTAGTTTTGCTTCCATAACTCGAATTTCCATAACTTGAATTTCTCCATAACTTAAATAAAAATGATGGCACAAGCTTCTGTATGTCGAATTTTTCTCGAAGAGGATGACATACCTTTAATGTTCTTAAGCAATCCTAATGAAGATCTCAACTTTGTGGAAGCGAACTATGAAGCCTGGCTAAGTTTGAATCATATAACTTCCAATGGGACTCTTCTCGATTACATTGAAGTTGAAGATGATGTTGTTATATCAAGTTATCCTACAGATGACGATATAGTCCAACAGTGCTGTAACCATTTAATAACTCATACTGAAAGCTTATCAGATAGTGATGAGGAGGGTTCAGTGGAAGAAGTCATTAGAAAACCATTCAGAAAAACTGTGGAGGATTCCTTAAACAATTTATACTTGTATTTACAAACAAATGAAAATACAAACGATGAGCACTATAAAGCGCTAAATAAAATAGAGTTACTACATACTCACGACAAAAAAAGAACCCATTCAGCAAAAAATAACAACATATTTTAAATAAATATATCTGTGTATGTATGTATGTCTAAAATAAAACTGATTGAATTTTAATGCAGGGCGTGTGTTTTCTTAAGACTACAAATTAACAAATGTACAGTATATGTATGCAATTCCATAACTCGAAATCTCCTCGAATTCTCCATAAGTCGGATTTTATTTTAGGATAATGGTGATTCGAGTTAAAGAAGTTCAACTGTATATATTTTGCTTCTTAGAATTTTGTTTAATGTCATTGACATTGATATTACGTTGTGCCCAAATTAAAACTTGTTTCTATTGTTTCCGAAAAATTGTAATTTATTCGTCGGAATATATTTCGCCGCCTGTAAGGTATTCCCCTTGAACACGTACCAACAATTTGCCCAATCTTCGACGCGCACCAAATAATCACTTTCTGGCAAAGTCTCACGAACACGTTTCAATTTAAATTCAATCTCGTTAATCGGCGCTAAATGGTGTCTCCGCAGAGACTTGAATTTAGTAAATAGTCAGAGGTTACACTACGCTAAATCGGGCGAATACGGTATTTATGGATCAATATTAGTTGAATTTTTGGGGAAAACCCAAGAGCAGCTAATACGGTATGAGATGCCGTATTAGGCTCATTATCATGATGGAAAAACCAACAGTTGTCTCCTCATAAATCCTGACTCCTTTTACAAATAGCACACAAAAGACACAGTTTCCATAATAATGTATTTTACTACATGACAGTAGTCAAAAATCATGTCAACAACCGTTTTTTTTTTTTGTTTTTTGTTTTTGAAAAAAAATATTCTTTTTTTATATCAATCGAAATTTGAGGTCTAAAATATATTTTCAAAGGGAACTTAAGTGATCCATGAGAAATTTCAACATGTTAATCTATGAGTTTTAACTGTCAAATCTTGGATTTGTTTGAAGTGACTTTCATCGTTAGACGTTGATAGTCGTCTAGGGCCCCCTTCCTCTTCGCTCTCGAGCTTCTCGGATCATTTGGGTCCATTCGCACAACATGACCCAGCCAACGCAAACGCTGTATATTAATGCGTTTGACCACGTCGATGTCGGCATATATCTCATACAGCTCATTGTTCATACGACGCCGATATTCTCCGTTAACGATGATAGGTCCATATATTTTCCGGATTATTTTCCTTTCGAAAACTGCCAGTACTGATTCATTCGCTTGCGTCGTAACTTAGGATTCTGCGCCGTATAACAAGACAAGTAGAACCAACGTTTGGTACAATCGAATTTTTATTTGTCGAGAGACTTCCTTCTCATTGAATCGTTTGCTTAGCCCTTAGTAATATCTGTTACCAAGCAAAATTCTCCTCTTTATCTCCATGACGACATCATATGTTTTGCTTACAGCGGACTCGTTTTCGCTGCTTCCATCTCGATGTATGAGAAGGCTGTAGTAACATCTCGCAGTTTTCGCCCAATAATGTATATTTCATCTGCATATGCGAGTTACATATGATTTTTATTAAAGATGGTAGCAATCGTGTCATAGGAAGGGCTAGAAAAATAAAATTTGAGGGAAAACTTAGGAAGGAAATTGCACTTCTGAACATTACTTGCAGAATACTGGAAGCCATACAAAAGGAGTAACAGTTTCAGTACTTCCAAAAGCGCAGTTTATGAATGTTTATCATTGTAAATAAATACTTTTACATCACTCTCAAACCTAAACAAATTAATTAATGCTTAATAAATATCGAAGCAACAATTTTTGTATTTATTGCAAACATATCGGCCTGTCGAAAACATAATTTGATTTTATAAGTTTTTTGAATTTGTAGGATACAAAACCAAAAGAAGCTGTTGTTTGTAAGCCCGAAATTATTACACAGGAAATTAAGTCAAGAATTACATTGGAAAAAAGTACTACTTGCGAAAACACTGAAATAAAAACTATAGTTCTTTTATGTAATTATAAAGTGTATCGGAGGAAGTGCTTTTCCACTTCTTAAGAAATTCTTAAGAAATAATTTTCACCATTTTTCTTTAAAAATTATAATGAATTCATGTTTCAGCCCAGGCATTTTTTTTGCTGAGTAATATTTAACAATTAGTTCCGAATTAGTTACCCACTTTGTAAGTCGTGTCGAATATATAACACAGCGAATCAAATTTCATAACGGCGACGACACAAGTGCCAAATAAAAATTACTCCAAAATGGACGACGCATTATTCCCTTGTTAATATGGGAAAATAAGTTATCCAAAAAAAGAACATAAAGAGATTCTATTCTAAATAAAGTAAAAAAGTAAGCAAACATCCTGAGAATAACTACAATCAAGAAATATTTTGTTTTTTTTTCTCTCTTTATTTACTGTTTCACTTTGGCAATTTTTGTTAATATTAATCGCCCTAAAAATCTCAAAATTATTAAATATATTATAGATTTACTAACTTAATTTTCATTAATAGAATAAGGGTTTTGTTTTTTTTCAAGGATCTTGAGAAAATGTAATGAAAATTTGTCAGAAAACTGCAACATAGCTCCTGTGACAAGCCCAAGCAAAATTCATCAGTGATTATTGAATTTGTTACTACTTCTATATTACGAGTATTGGATCTTTTTAAATTCTTTGTATGCCTTTTTGTTGCTTAAGTTTGATTCTATTTCATTATAAAGCCCCCCTCGACGAATAAAAATCAAAGTAGCTTTTATTTGCCTTGCAGAATCCAGAATTTATGACACAAGTGAATGAATCAGTGCTGTGGGTCTTCAAGAAAAAAACATTTCGAAAAATACAGGGTAGGCCATATGAGTGCTGGCGATTTAATTCTTCAATTTCACGGTAACGCGCA
Source organism: Philornis downsi (assembly GCA_019455685.1). Classification (NCBI taxonomy): domain Eukaryota; kingdom Metazoa; phylum Arthropoda; class Insecta; order Diptera; family Muscidae; genus Philornis; species Philornis downsi. Next base: position 1,788,740 of record JAHXMU010000829.1, read on the forward strand.
GCGCGGGGTGGCGGGGGTATATGTTGTTCGCTGCGCCGCTTCCTGGAAATTTAGTCGCCATGGAGCCGTACACGGGAGTGCAGCGTGCATTTTGTGTCCGAGCGTATTACGAAAACAATAAATCAGTGATTACTGCACGACGTTTGTATCGGCATGAACACGGTTTACACGATTTAAGTGAAGTTCCAAGCGCCAATGTGATACGAAAATGAATCAGAATGTTCGAAACAACCGGCTCAACAGTACCAATTACGGTTCGTGGTCGCCCAGATTCTGCAAGATCAGCCGACATTGTGGAGCATGTTCGTGTTTCAGTTCAGCGAAATCCGCAACAGTTAACACGTAAGAGAAGTCAGTCTTTGGATGTCAAAAGAACAACTTTACGACGAATTTTGAAACGTGATTTGCATTTGAAGGCTTATAAGATTCAGATAGTCCAAGAATTAAAACCCGATGATGCCAATAACCGACTTAACTTTGTCAATTTGATGCTAGAGCGGTTCAACAATTTCAACAACATGATTTTTAGTGATGAGGCCAATTTTCACCTTAATGGCCATGTGAACAAGCAAAACTTTCGGTTCTGGTCCGAGACTAATCCCCGACGCTTGCATGAACGTCCACTTCACAGCCCTAAGCTTGTCGTGTGGGCTGGGATAACGTCAACCGGTATTATTGGACCATACTTTTTTGAGGACGAAAGAGGACATGTGATGACGGTTAGAGCGAACAATTATTGCAACATGCTAGCAGACTTTTTGGTGCCAGCTTTGCAAGAACTTCAAGGCAATACCTCGAGGATGTGGTTTGAACAGGATGGGGCCACATGTCATACGGCTGGGGTATCCATAGAGCTGCTCAAAAATGTTTTTCCTGGAAGACTCATTTCGAAAAGGGGGGATATTGAATGGCCCCCACGTAGCCCCGATCTCTCTCCATGCGATTATTTTCTATGGGGCTACCTCAAATCGGTAGTCTACGGGAATAATCCGACCAATTTAGAGCAGTTGAAGAGGAACATTATTCAGGAAAGTAACAAAATACCGAGAACAACTTTTCAACGAGTTTTCCGACTTCGGTTCCAAGAGTGTCAAGCAGCCGAGGGAAGCCATTTGGACAACATTATTTTTAAGTCTTAAAAATTCCCATTCTTCTACTTTTTAAAAATACAAATATATTTTTTTTTATGTTTCGTAGTTTTTTTTAATTGAATATTTAAACCGCCAACACCCTTATGGCCCACCCTGTATAAAAAAGCGTCATTGTTAATGAAAAATTCATCGTCATGTGAATCTTGAGCTGTGAGAGCCAGATATCGGCACCGACATATTCAAGTGCACGAATAGTTTTTGATAAGGAACTCTATGAGCGTCGCAAAATAGGGCGAATGAAACTCCCTCGGAAGTACGAAGATTTTTGAAACACTGTTAGAACTTGGTGTGTAGAATTGGAGAAAAAGCGCAAAAGACGTGTGGCGTACAAAAGATAATAATGTGTATTTCTAATCGCCTCGTAAACAAAACACCCAAATTTGTTGAACTAGTCAATTGGATTCACACTGAATCGAATTGCATATAATAAAACTAATTTCTAACGGAAAGTCAAACCTTTTAATTTATGGGGCTATCATGTTTGATATTTATTTCCATTAGTCTGATGCTTCCATAAATAGATGTGCTCAATTATCAACTGTATGGCTGCAGCTATCATTATTTGATGGATTCTTTAGAATGTTGTTGTTGAGTATTGGAACTGGCTGTTATTCTGGCATTGCACATATTCCCTACATCGTAATTCTGTCTTGTACATATTAAATTAAAATGACGGAAAAAACTTTTCCGGACACAAATCGTATGTCAGTGCCTACTTTCAAATTGTAATTATAACATAATTTAAAAGAGATCATTAAATATTTATGTCAAAAAATTAATTAAAATTTAATTTAATTAATTATTTTATTCTGTTGTGTACTCAGAGTAGTGTATTCAACTTTTTTAAAATGTTCAACTTTGCTATTTAATTAATATATTCTAAATCAAAAGACTTAAGACACAAACATCTTGCTGTAACAGGATACTCATTATTAGGAATATTTCTTCCGACATGCCATCTCATTGCGTATCTTATTCTCTATTATCTCGTAATAATTTCTTCTAAAACATCTTCATAGCTGGCCAGCGATAATTGTCAGTTTCAACACTTTACCAAGTGTCATTATAGACATTCACAAACAAACCCCCCTCAAGCACTCATCAATATGCCATCAAAAATGATATAAATTTTAAGACATTATGGCATTGGTTGCAAGATCAATATATTTTGCACAAGATTATCATAATGAAAATTTAGAAGAATGCTATATGAAATCAATAAAATCTGAAATTGATGATATTTCTTGCGTAGCGACGGAAACGCTGTATCGCCCGAGTAAACGCTGCTTGAAAAAAGACTCAATATAAAATTGATAGTGAGGGACGAACGTTAAAAAGTAACACCTAGAAATGGGCGACGAAAATAAATATGCAAATCGCCAATCATGCTGATGATGCTGATGATTATGTTGTTGTTCTAACACCTTTGGCAAAGAAGTTTTCCAGCAATTGAGAAACGTTACATATTTATATGCATACTCGTAGTGACTTGAAACCACACACAGTCATACGCAGCAAACAGGGCGGATGGACATACACAGACGGACGCAACGACAGACAGATGTGGACGTCGACATGGACATGGACATGAAGATAAAAATGGGTTTCTTTATGAACAACAATTTTACAGTATTTATAACTGTGTGTTACTTTATTGACAGTTACATATCACAATGTTTAATCTTGTGGGGGTTTTATATATCCATTGACAATGTCTCTTTCCGTCTGAGCGTTTCTTTATTTCCCCATATTTTTTTTCTTATTAGTTTCTCGCCGTTGTTATTCTTGTTGTTGGTTTTCTTAATATGTTTAACAAACCCAGTGTCTAAGCATTTGAATAAATTTCAATCAATATCATGCTGTTGATTTCTTTGCAGTCACGCCGTGTTTGTTGAAATTCGGAATTTGGAAGTTTAATCCCTCCATATTCAGTGATCCCGGTATTTGTTGTCATAGCTTCAATTGTCCCCTGCATTATGTGACTGCTAGTGACTTGACATTTTTTTTGTTAATGTCATTAATTGTAATAATATATAGATCAAGTGGGATTAGGTGTGGTAGTTAGGATTTTAAGAGTTTTGTTTGTTTTTTTTGGAATTTACTTTTGGAAAGGGCGAGAAAAACTTCTTCAAAAGTCATAATTACAATAATAAGAATTATTTCAATATTAGTTCGAAGAAAAAAGTGAGCAGCGCTCTGTTTTGGAAGGGCAACTAAGAACTCTTTGTTGTGAAAAGTATTTTCTGTTAAGTTTTGAGTTTGTTACAAACATCGAGACATTGGGTTTTAAGTCGATTTTGTGGGACGTTATTAGAGTGTTATGTTGATAATGATGAAGTACTATTTCTGAAGTAAATATTTTCTGATTGACTTAAAATTTTGACTGATTCTCAAAAGGTTGCTTGGATGTGATGTAGAAGCTGTTTTAAAAAACATCCATTGGTGGTAAATTAATATCAAAAATATAACTTTTTAAACATTTTCCACTGAATTGGACTCAATTTATCATACGTTTACCATAAAACAACATTTTTATTGTATCGAGTGCACTTCTTCAGAAGTGCTGAAAAGTCAGTTTAACAAATAATATCCGTTCTGTGACAAATAAGTATTACATTTTTCAATTTCCAAGAAGAAATTGTTCTACTTTTCTTTGGAAAGCCAAAATCATATTGTAATGAAGCAAATGTTTTGATCGCAGGGTTTGAGATGAAGGTTTATGAAGCTTAAACAGAAGCCTACGAATGACTTATGGCTTATTTGAGAAAAATACCTGGCGGTAAACTTGAACGACCAAAACTATTAATATACCTAAATTGTTGGATACAAAACTATCAGAAATGTTTATAACAAATAAAATATGTAATTTATTTTTATACAGAAATTTTTTTAGATATGCTATCACAGTCGTTGTCAAAATCCAAACATATACAGGGTGACTCAATGCAATTATACAACATGCCATATGAATAGATTTCTCTTGAAGCAAAAATTTCTCCATAAGCTGAGTTCAGATTCCAGATGCCGTTGGCCTCTTAACGCCATTACCTGATTTGTTTTTGTGGATTTATTGAAAAAATAAACTTCACAAACCAACCAGTTTAAGTGGTTTAAGTTGTTAAAAAAACTTAACAAATATGTTTTTTTATTTTAAATAAACTCAGAAAATACAATTTATTCCAATTTAATGAAAACAATTTACTCAAATTTCTTAACATAGCAAAATTCATTAACCCTCCAGTACATAAAAAAAAATAAAATAAAATAAAAATTGAAAAAAAAAATGCAGTGCAAGTCTTCAAATAGTCTGAAAACTTGTGAACGACTTATTTGATTCATATGATATTCATGCTGCATGTTCGTTAATTTTAGGGAAAGATTCACATGTGCCTCGACTCAGGTATGTTTGCATACAATGACCGATAGATGACGCTGTATTGTCGATGTTTATATTTTATATATATTTTGCGTATGGACTGCTCCAGCGTTCACTCACTTAGCACGAAACTGTGACACATAATTACTATCCTACCGAAGAACATAACATTGAAAGTACAGTGTTGAAAATTTAACTCGTTCTCCGCAAAATTTAACGTTTTATCAGTTTGGTTAGCAGAGAGAATTTTAGACTTAGCTCTAAGATTTTTTTTGTCCAATAATTTTTAGACAATTTTTTACGTTTTTTGCTAATTTTGTTACCGATGCTTAGTTACGTTAAAGCAATAACAACACCTTATAGAGAAGCATCGTGGCAAGAAGAAATTACGACATTGAATCCAACATGTACGCTTACGTCATAGGCTAGCATTTTCTCGTTGTCCTTTTCGCTTTAGCTGTTAAAAAGTTGACTTTCCGTGAGAAATAAGGATTATACAATCGACAAATATGAGGAGGCACATCAGTAACAACATAATTACTTTTTTTAGGAAACCTGTTTCCGAGTTTATGCTGCTAAAGCGTCCAATACTTGTGCCACATACGTATATTTCAAGACTGTTTTTATTTTGCTTTAAAATAATTAAAACAAAATTCTTGAGGCTGTAGTAGTACTTTGATTGCAAGTAAACTTGTAAATGTTTTCAGCAATTTTTCATTTTTTGCATGAAAATATTTACATTTCAACGTCTCTGTTCCAAATATAATCAAATATAATTATTAAATACCGAAAAATATAACAATAAAAACTATTTATAGAAAATCCAAATTAAAATTCTGATTTTGGTTAAACTGGTTATACTTCGGATTTTTTTAATCGGTAGAAATTAATAAAGAATTAATACATTCATTAATAAAATATCGATAAAATTAATAAAAAAAACAACGATATAGTGTTTTATTGGACATTTTTGTGGATTAAACTCAAGATAAGAATTCATATTGATTTAGAATTTTAATGGAATTCACAACTAGACATTTCGCTAATTGTATGCATAATCATATTAAACCATATATTTAGGTTTAATAAAATATTCATTAGGAACAAATATATTTTTGATGAGAGATTTTTTGCTCGATGTGCGAGCAATAATTTGTCCAAATAATTTTTCGGAAATGTATCCAATTTTGAGCTTTAAGATAGTAGGACAAGATAAAGTTAATCAGTTGTGAGTGCTCTAGTTATTAATGTAAAATTTCAGACAGTGTCCAAAATTATTGTACTTAACCGTAGTAAGAATGAGAAATATTTTGTTAACTTGAAGCACCGCACCGCATGACAATTCCAAGGTCAGATGCTTCCAAACCTGATTCTTCCACTGCTTCTCGCATCCGTTGTCGAAGACTTTTCGTGATGCAGCAGTTTTGTACATCCGTTCACTTCAATCGTTGTCTTTTGACGCGGCTGAATCAATCGATATCAGTATATACTAGCAGATCAAACAACCCTCGATTCATATGCTACAAATATTTGATCAGTTTTAAAATCATTCCATTTCGGCTCAAAGAATGGTGAATTAAATAATGATCTCTCATTAGTTCTTGTACATACTTGCATCGCTTATCATAAACGTAGGATATTATCATTATCATCGAGACGTATCGCTTTTTTGTTTATAAGCAGTAAAAATTAACAACATCAGGGTTAGGAGCGCTGTGTCGTAGTAATTGAAAGGATTTTATATTTATATTACAGAACTAGCTGACCCGGCAAACGTTGTTTTGCCTTCAAAATGCAAAATGTGGTAAAAAAACTAATTGCAAAAATCTCATCTCCAACGCCATCTATCACTTCAAATAAAACCTTTTAAACCTTTCGGAATACTCTACCAATAATTTAAGACCAAAATGAGCCAAATCGGTCCAACCGTTCTCGAGCTTTAGCGAGACTAACGCACAGCAATTGATTTTTATATATAGGTATATAGACAGGCTGCGGCTGTATCGGCAATATGGAGGTGTACTATATCTGAATTTTTTTGTGCACAATTATTTATGTGGTAATTTGCTATCATATTTGTACCTTACATTTCACGTCTTCCATTACTCTTGACGCCAGATATCCATCTATTAAGATTGCCAGGATGTCTAATGGATTTCTTTGGCACTTCGCACACTCTTAGGTTAGGTTAGGTTAGTGTGACAGCCTGAATAGACAGACTCACTTAGACTCTATAGTCCACTGTGATACCACGGAAATTAGAGATCTGGATGTCCCTAATTCTCCCTATTTGAACGATCCTGAGCCTCTCACGAGGGTCCTAAGTCGGAGAATATATATATCGTCCAGATCTCCTAGGTCCCTAATGAAATCAGAGTCCAGTGTTGATCCCGCTTGTTCGCCAGAGCGGGGCATTTGCAAAGAAGATGTTATACAGACTCCTCCTTATCTTCATCCCTACATTCAGTAGTTGCAACCTTCAATCTCACTGCATGTCTTCCAATCAGACAGTGTCCCGTTATGACGGATACAAGGAAGGAGACGTCGCGTCTTGATAGCGACAGCAGTGTGTGTGAACACTTCAGATCTACGCGAGGCCACATCTGTCTGGATGCTGCTAAATATGCCCTATCTCGCAGTAGGATAGGGTACCATAGTACCATAACCACTGTTTGACCACTTTGATAGCTCTTTAGTCTTACTGCCGTTGATACGGCAGTCTTAGTCTTACTGGCGTAGCTGTGACAATCTGCATACTAATTATGTTCAGAGGTAGTAAATGCAAAATTACATTTAGTACATCGGATGGGGGGTTCAGAGCGCACCTGTGATGTTCAGACTATCCATTCTTTAGACCTGGTGCAGTATCCTACAGTATGTGGAATTCTCTAGAGCCTTCCACCAGACGATAACTCCATACAACATTATTGGTCTTACTACTGCAGTATCCAACCAGTGAACAATGCGAGGCCTTAATCCGCATTGTTTCCCTTCTGCCCTTTTGCACGCATATAGCGCCACTGTGGTCTTTTTTGCCCTGTTCAGAAGGTTGAGTTTGAAATTTAGCTTCTTGTCCAATGACACACCAAGGTATTTTGCACAATCCGCGATAGGAATTTCAGTACCTCCTAGGGAGATAGGATTCACAGGTGGAATCTTGTATCTTCTGGTGAACAGAACCACTTCGGTCTTAATTAGATTTACTCCGAGACAACCTTGACAAAAGCCTCCTCCAATGAGAACAGAATATTATTCAGAGCGAGGTTACATAATAGCGGGGATAGAACACCACCTTGGGGTGTTCCCCTATTGACAAATCTGCTAAGGTCCGACGACCCTAATTTAGCTCTGATATGTCTCGTCGTAAAAAGATCGTACACTAACCTCCTAATACCGACATCTACTCCCTGGTCGCACACTTTTGCACAAATACAAGTGGATTTTGGCTGAAGGTATGTGCAAGTCAGTTCACTTGATTGAAATTTTTTTAGTGGTTCCAGTATGAATTTATTATCCACAGTATTGCCGCGCAGGCTGAATCTCTATAATAAATGAACTAAGAACACAATAAAACTGTTAATGTTTTTAAATTGAAACATCCTCATTTGAGATATACGAATATAATACTAGAGTTATACTGGCGACGTGATTTCTCTAAAGAAACTTATTGTTTCCAATTTTAAACATCAGCGCAACTGAAACCAACCAGAAATCGCTGACACTAAAATAGTCTCTGCAGCATTGTGTTGGCATCTTTTTATTTTGAATATCAGTTTGGACGCACTAACTATACTACGGCCGTCCTCAGATGTATTCAAGTTTTTGCCATGTTCCAAGAAATAGCTCACCTTCAAATCAACTCTTTCATAAAAATTATGGTACTTAATTTTGTTATATTTTACAATGATAAACAATTACCGGATAAACCAAATGATTGCTTTATTGTCATTCGCTTTAACTTCTATACTTGTATAACTTCCAATTTCTTCATCAGTTCCACGATAACCCCCCCCAGGAGTTATTTATCCCCCCCCCCCCCCCCCTAGCTTTCCTCTTTTACAAAAAGTTAGAAGACAATTCGTGTTAACCACATTTATGATACAGCAATTGTAAAGAAAAACCTAATAATATTTTCCAACACACAAATAAATAAAACACAAATACATGCACATTTTTTATATGTCAAATCTTGTAAAAAGTCTATTGAAAATTATCAATAATCACAGCATAACCACAGTTAGCATGACGGTTGCCATTGCTGCCGTTGCCATTGTTGCGGGCACAGCTTCCATTGCTCGTAGCTGCCGTTTTTCACGACGTTTCCATTTTGGTCGCAAAGAATTAGAAGGCTATGAAAAACGAAAAAAAAAATTCAAGCTGGGGACAAAAATCTGGGTCATTACTTAAAAAGAATGCGACAAATTGACAATGGTAATAAAAATAATTTCAATGAAATAAATTTTATTATAATGATATAAATAAATGTGTACATACGAATGGTATCGAATGGCTGCTTATACGGTTGGCAATGGAAACATGACACGATGTTGCAGAGAAAAGAGAAGAAGCAGTATATAGAAACATGAAATATGAGAAATGTAAGACACTAGATTGATAGAAAATCACACCAGCATCTGAATGCTTTTTGCTTTTTATTCGCAAACATATGATCTTTTTTGAATTATGTATGGTTGGCGCATAAGTAACGTTAATGGCGACTATATTGAATTAGTTCTTGTACATTATTTGGTTTTAACTCGTGAACCAATTGCATCTTATATGGGAAAAGGTATAACATATGTAAAATTCATGACATATGTAAAATTCTTTGCAAAGACCGCCTAGACATCTCTAACTGCTGAGTACGTCGCCTAGTGGAAGTTTAGGGGCTTTCCTCAATCCTTGATTGCACTCGAGCAATGGTCACTTCATTTCGAGCTGCACGGATTCTTCCAGCACACGGAAGATCACAGACCCCCCAAAACGCTGAACCAATCGGTAAATTGTTAGAGCGCTAAGCAAATTTCGATGTGATCTGAATAATCGAATGTTGACTTTCAAAGTAAAATTGAACAACATTGGTTCTTTGTTCTGTGCTGAGCCTTTCCATCATAAATTTCCTAAGTATTATTTAGTTAATTCTATAAAGAGACGAAAAAAAAGACTTAAACAAAACATGTATTCACTGATCAAATCTTAACGTTACTTATGCGCCACCCTATATATATGAATGAATTTAGCAAAACCAGTACTGAAATTTCAATCAGATGAACTGACTTCCATATACCTTCAACCAACGTCATTTTACGTTGCTGCAATAATCTGCGAATAGCCAGAGGGGGCGTGGTGAATTTCTAAGTTCATACCAGAAAGTAATCTGAATTAACGCAAACTAAAAGAAGCAAAATTATAACTTACAATATTTTACGAAATCGATCAAATTGTGTGGAATATGTGGGTTAAATTATGCGATTTACATGGGAGGTACCAGAAAGGGCGTGGTTATCCAGTACATAGTTGTAAAATCTAGCAAATATCATACCGAAATATAAATAACTGAAAACTAATATACGGTAGTCTACAAATTGAAAAATTAGGGATTATTGGTATCACAGGGTAACAGATAAAGTTTATCGTATTTTGTATGGGAGCTGCAATAGGTAGTGTAGCGATGTCGCCAATTTTTACTCTAAAAGCTAATCTTATCAAGCGCATAACGTGTTTCAAATTTAACTGAAGTCAGTACAACATATTGAATGTTGTGGTACTAAGTATTATATTATTGTAATATATTGATCATTCGTGTGGGAGGCACCAAAGGAAGCAAGTTTTTTACTAAGCATTAGAAATAAACGGAATAAACAAAAATGTTACTTACAGCTACCTATTAAAACTTACAGAGAAAAGATTGCGTTGAACATAGTTAAACCCCTTCATGAATTACATGAATCATAATGAATTATATTAAATCACCTCGAATCAAATTGAATTAGATTAAATTACTTTTAATGAAATTGAATTGCACTGAATGAAATAAAATTATATTTAATAAAAAAAACTACACTAAATTACGTTGAATTACATTGAATTGCTTTGTATTAAATTAATTTACTTTTAATGAAATTGAATTGCACGGAATGAAATAAACTAATATTTAATTGCATTAAACTGCACTAAATTACGTTGAATAACATTGAATTGCTTTGTATCAAACAATCTGTGAATATTAAGCATACATTGTAAAAAGTAACAGCGGCTTCTACCAACCATTAATTGTAAAAACCCCTGTTTTGTTAAGTCCATGTGTCAACCCAGCGGGACATGGAGATCTCATGGCGGAAACCAGCGATAAAATCGCTCTCTTATTCCGCCAACCACCAACCAGACCACTTCGTCAGCCACCCTCAACGTGAAATATAAAGAAATTACTTAAGTAAACCAACTTCTTGATTTTCATCTCCTCACACATGAAATGATGTATAAACTACATTTACACTTAATAATTCTACTAACTATGATTTATGTGTATAACCTTGAATTATAAACATGAACTAATTGAGTTACTAACCTAAATTATCTAAAGCTAAATATTAAGTTAAATTCTACTACTAAGTATAACTAGACGAAATGGTATGTAAACGTATAATTGAAACTAGCACTATTGTGAATTTGCCATATTCAATAGTGCCCAAAACCGAAACGTAATGTCAAGAACATACTAAAAACTAAGATAACCGATGTTTCTTGGCACATATAACTTAAGAACAATTTCTTATTCTTTTGTAACCCGCCCAAGCTGATCACGAGCTGCGCAAATAAATTATACCTATTAAGTCCGGAACTTATTCCAAATTGTCTACTTACCTTTCTCCCAACCAAAAATTCTATTTTGTTTTAATTTTTCGACATATTTCGAGAATTTATACTCATATAGACTATAATTTATATATAGTTTAGGTGTTTGGATTCTCTACTTTCTGCAATAACAAAATCTCAAACCCTATTTAACATATATTAGCACGTGGATACCCATTTATTGGTTTCAAAACTGCCGGTCTGACAAAACTGTAAGCCGTTAAATACCTACCATCTGAAGTATTATTTGTTTAGTGAAAGGTTTGCCATTTAACACCGAATTCAAACGTGGACTTTCTCAGTCGATGGTTACGTCCACAAGCAATATTGTCGCTTGTGGGGCTCGAAGAACCCAGAAGTGATTGTAGAAAAGCCATTGAATCCGGCAAATATGACTGCTTGGTGCGCATTATATATGTAGTCTGAAGATGTCTGCGCGCCTTATTTTTCTTTCGAAAACTACCTTAAAAAGGTTCACTGGGGCAACCAATCCAGAAGCGGTCATTAAAATTACATTTTATTTCGTGTATATTGGCAAGGTCCAAGCATTATGATGATATAAAAGTTTCATCGAAATCATAGCTTTAAGCGTGATTTATTCAACTTCACTTTTGAAATCGAAAATTGGATTATATTATGTTTCCATCCCGTAAAGAACCCAAGGTTCTTCACCGAAGCCTCCAATTTCTTTTGTGAGACCTAAATAATAACTAAAATCTTCGGGCAAATCTGACAGATTTATAACTCAGTAATTGTAATAATTATAAATAGTATTACAGAAAATCGACCAGTTTGTGTGGGAGGTACAAGAAAGGGCATGGCAAAGCTATCCTCGATCTTCAATCTTGTACTCTTCTTCGGCAAACGCTTAACAGCGAAATCGGAGATACCAGATCAGGATCGGATCAAGGCGGTTAATTTTCATTTCCCGAATTAAGTTTACATAACGCATATTGTGTGCCAATTTGACCGAATTCCGTATAATTGCTTGAAAGATATTGAGCTAAGAATATATAGGTTAAATCAGTAATTTATCAAGTTATGAAACGCTTGATGTAAAGTTAGAGCAACCAAATAAAATATATGATCCTAAAAATATATGGGCTAAATCGTTTTTTTTTTATGGGAGGTGCTAGTTGGGTAAGATAAGACCAGTAGTAGTTGCTTCAACATTTTGATGTGCCTTACGAAGCAATAAATAGATTGGACAAATATTCATTATTCTGCGGTCAGCGAATTTGGGGGAAAAATGAATTTCAGGAACGCGGTCAATTCATCTAACATAATTTATTTATGTGGAAAGAATGAGAATATTGCCCATTTACCATTCCCTGTTACGATCTGGCACAACATTAAGCTGTGCCATGTTTCAGGAAGTTTCACAAATGTCTACGGCAGTAGCCCTGTCTATCAGCCAACTAAACAGACGAGTATCGTTGTGAGTATCGTGAGTGAAATAGGGTGAGTGAGTATCGTTGTGTCGACGCAAAAAGTCGTTAAACACATTTGATCAAAAAATAGTTGGTACTTTAATGTGTACAAATTAAAATTTCACATAAACATTCGGTGTTTGTTGTCGCCAAGTAAGCGAGGCAGACGTTTGATGTTTCAAGGTATAGATGAAAGAGCTGTACTTTAAATGCTTCCTCTTCTAGCCACGACAAATGGTACATATCTTATTTTCTTAGGCTGAAGGAGTAATTGTGTTAATGGTGGGATATTCATAGAAAATAGAAGATTTACACTTTCTTCGAAATATGTAAAAAATTAAAAAATAGGATAATTTTTACTATATTGCATATTTTCGTGGTGTTAAAAAAGTCATAGAATATTTCCAAGAGCTTCGAAATCCTGATAATTACCAAACACGTCCCCGATTTGTTAGATTTTCCAACCAACATCTTTGTTATCTAATTCAATTTCAACTTCTAATTGCATTACTTAGTTTTATCTACAGTATTGTTACCAACGTCGTTTTCAGTTTGCTATTAATTACAAGAACTGTCACTCGCCCATGTGGTGTTTTAAAACAATTTACCGTTATCTACCTAAGGTAAAATACTTAACCATAAAATAACAAATATATGGCAATTTAATACCTCAAAACAAGTGGCAATATTGATTAAGCACCAGAGGAAAACTGAAAATAAATAAAGTTCAAAACCATGCGAATCATATAATTCGCTAAAGAAAAATTGCCCAAGTGTGAGCACCTATAAAGAAACTGACCTTATGCGTTAAAGGAATGGCGATACATTTCATTCCCAGGCTATGGGATTTAGCACTAAGCCCCCCAAGAGTAACCAATCGGCGAATATAGTGTGCCAAGGGTATATAAATTACAATAAACAACATTTTAATTAAAGCCCACTGTGTAACTGAAAAGTAATTTCAATACAAATGAACTCCACCCACCGTTCAAGAAAGACAAAAAACAAAGAAGAAAAAAATACATAAAAGAAGTATTTATAGCGAATACAAAACCAAGAATTTCAGACTCCAGAGTGTAATGGAATTTCCAGGGAACAACTAAATTACTCATGGCCCAATTTTCAATTAAAATTCAGCGCACAATTTTTCAATACCCAAAAGACTTTTCTCCAACTAAAATGAGCACCATAAAAAGGACTCCCGTGGAAGCTTCCAAAATGCTTGGCGTTCTTTTAACTTCTTCTTCCTTGCATTTTTCTTACATTGATTTGAACAGCACCGAGCTGAGGGAACAATCAATGTTTGTCGTTTCTTTTTTTTCTCTTTGTTATAATAATGAATTTACGGTTGCCACAAATCGAAAATTTTAAGGTATTTTTTTTTTCTTCCTGCTTGGCCCTGAACTGGGCTGTCTGATACCGTTTGTTAGCAGGCTGACGTTGTTGCATTTTGGGCTGTGTTCGTATTAAGCAAATAATGAAATTTTAGACCTCCATCAGTTAATCGCTTAAAGCGTATAAAATAAAGATGAACTTTGAAATGTTATTCTGTAATACTTAATACTCGCGCCAACATACACAGCAAATAAACACAACATCAAAATCAGTTTTCTTCTTTTTATTTGGGTAGTTTTGCGTAAATCACATGCCAGGAACACGAAAAGATATTGCTTATGCTGAAATAAGACAAGAGAACTTACATTTCCATGATACCGCCGAAAAAATGGAGAAAGAAGAAGAAGTTATCACTACTATACCTTACTTAGACAGCAGCATGGCAACATTGTTGCGGTGCAATATGAGATATAAAACTTAAAGAGTTAAGAAGGAGGAATAGCACTTACATTTTGCATGTAAATTTCTTACATGCAATGACTTTATCCAGGCTATCTAGTTAATTCCAATAATTTTGATATTGCAAAGAATAACATTACGCTAGAAAAAAAAAAGTTCTTATTACCCGCGCGATAGCATGTGGAATGTTGTAATTTTGTCATTTATTTTCCATTAAATAGAAATGCTGTTTTGAGATCCTATAACGAACGGTTATAACGAATATCGATTATATCGAACATTCATCCATAACAAAACTTGTTTTTTTGGTTTGTAATAAATGACGGTTATAGCCAACTTCATTTAAAGCGAGCGAAGAATTTATTTATTTTGCCCACTTCTTTATATATAGGTAGTCTTATTAACCAAATAAAAAAGTTAAACGGTCGTCTGAATTCTGGATGTAACTTTCAGAAATCAAAAAATTATATTTAATTTGTAGTGGAAAATACAAAATTCCAAGATGTAACCGAAACTCATAGCTATTTCTAAAATTATTTGGCACAAAATAGCCAGAGTATTTGATTATCGCCTCATTATATTAACGAGGATATAACGAACTAAATTGCTCAGTACTTAGAAGTTGATTACAATCCTACTGGACCCTATAAATAGAGTGAAGATAAATAGAAGATAGAAGTCGAAGAACTTTAGTTGGGAGACTAAAATTTTTCAGCAAAATGTCGCATTGTCACAGGAAAGTTAATTTTGAAAAAGAGTAAGATCAATGTAACAGAAAAAAAAACTTTTTTAAGGAAGGACTGAATCCACTTCTAGAAAAATTAATTTTTTTTCAATACTTTTTGGCAATGTGACTATCTATGTGCTCCTATAACTCTTATAACTTTTTGAGGGGGGAAAAAATATCAAAAATACGAATTTTTGCTTGAAAAAAATTATGTAAACTCCACATAAGAGGAGGTCGGAATGAATATAAAGCTTTAAATTGTTCGATCCTTAGAAACTGATTACAACCCTACTCCACCCTATATAATAGAGTGGAGTTAAATCAAAGATAGAAGTCGAAGAACTTTAGTTGGAAGACTAAAATTTTTCAGCAAAATGTCGCATTGTCACAGGAAAGTTAATTAAAAAGAAGACTAAAATCAATGTAATAGAAAAAAAAACTTTTTCAAGGAAGGACTGAATCCACTTCCAGAAAATTTTATATTTTTCAATACTTTTTGGCAATGTGACTATCAATTTGCTCCTATAACTCCTATAACTTTTTAAGGGCAAAAAAAAATTATTAAAAAAATACGAATTTTCGCTTGAAAAGTGGGCAAAGTCTACATATTTTGTAAAAGAAGAGGTCATACTAAATACATTTTTAGAAAAACGGAATTTTTGGTAGAATTTTTTTAACTACGTAATTTTGTTTACTTACCTTGGTTGCAGCTACAATAGAAATTTTAACCATTATGCACCGAAAGTAAAAAATAGTTCCAAGTTTGAAACCTGAACTTTCCAACAGAAAGTGGTATCCGGTGCCACACGTCGAATTAATTTGTGAGGACGTTTCGTGCCGCAGTGTTTTGTTCCGTCAGCAAAGCATCATCCAATCAATTAAATACTCTGATGTCGATCTATATCTTATGATTCATATGATGCCGTTACTATCAGTCAACGATGATGGTTGCAAACGATTTGTGGATTATTTTTCTCTTAAAAATTCTCAGAACTGATTCATCTGCATGCGTCATGACCTAGGATTCTTCACTGTACGTTGAGGCAAGTAGAGCTAATAATTGGCACAGTATGATTTTAGTTCACCAGGGAAACGCTTTGTTCTTACATTGTTATCAAAGTCCATGATAGCATTCATTCCAAGCAATAACCATTTCATAATTTTCAGGCTGCCATAATTTATTTTATTGATCCACTATTGCCACCTCTCTAAAATTGTAGTTAGAGTAGCTCGCTTAACGAGCTAAACACGAAGAATCTTTATTCGTCGAATCATGTAAGTTGGTTTTTTCCTCATTTATCACTAGACTCAATTCACTGACTTCTTCTCAATGCCTGAGAAGGCTGCAGTAGCATTTGCCTGTTTGCAGTCAATAATATTTTCATAAACAAAACACTCCTTTATTTTAGACGGCAATTTCAAAAGAGAGATCTGGGGAGATCAACCGCAATGAAGATTAGTTACTTTCCTCACACAGAAGAGAACTGTAAGTGCTTCGGACTTTCGCGTTATTTTTCTAATACTTAATCTTAATCTTTCTAATGAAATTTTGGTTGCCAATACTCGGCTCTTAAATTTTAGACAGGCGTTAATTTTGTTGATCAAATTTTGTGGATTAAATCACACATTACTTCAAAATTATAGCAGTCGACGTTCATGCAAGGCCTTAAATGAGTAGACTCTGTTTTCATAGAAACGAATGACTTGGTACTGCTCTCGTCTATCACCAGACCCATTTTGTTGACATCTTCTCAATGGCTGAGAAGGCTGCAGTAACGTCTCGTAGTTTTATTATCATGATGTACCTATAGTTATAGATGTAAAAGTTGGGTTCACCGCAGTTTTCTCCATAACCATCTGCAATATAAACTGTATTGCAGAGATTGCCCGATAACAGAGCTAACAGTAAATATAACGGTTGGCTATCTTTGCTGAAGTATTCGTGGTGATCGTGGTGGCGCAATTTCAGTTCATCGAAGACAGCTTTAGCCGATGAACATATGGTATGTGTCGACGTATATTGCTTGGGTTTTCTCCAGGGTTTTGTTATAGCCACCTTCCAATGGGCTGGTACACCATCTATGATATTAAAGGCCATGTATTTTACAAGTGGGCCGAATCGCGTCAGTAGCTGAATAAATTCACTTTAAAAAAAAATTTAATTCTTCATTATTTCTTCAAAAATTTCATCATACATACGTTTTCCAAAAAAAAAAACAACATTCTACTAGATGGATCTAATAGTCTACAATAATTATTAAAAAATACTACAAAATGAGTTTTTTTATAGAGAGGACGGGGAAAATCGGTCTGTTGCGTTACAGGAATGTGCGTTATTGACATGTTCAATGGTCTGGCGGTAAGTCGCTACATCATGTACAATACAGTGGCTCATGGAAGAACTAAAGCCTAGTTTGAAAAATTGTTGTTTTTTTTTTTGCATTTCTTGAACGTTTTTAACAGTAGTCTATAAATAAAACAAATATGTTATGTCAGCAATAGATACTGGAAGGAACCACTTCAATTTATGCACCATTGTAAAAATAGCCTACGTTGAACTAATTGGTACATTGTCCGGTGTTCTATAGGTCGGAATTCATGATAACTGATATATAAGTTTCTGCCCAGCCTGGGCTTTTGGCACTTTTGCAATTATTTTGTGCTGTTATTCTCCTAAAAATGTGGGACGGCAGACAGTACTATCATCTAACAGCCTTCAAATTTCTTTTACTGCATACCACTAAAATCGAATAGCAAATTGAGGTTGCTTAGACCGTCATATTTAATTCTTTTAATATAGTACCACTAATTGGCATATTCTATTGATCAAACTTGGTCGTTTGTTATATATAAACAATATATCAAGAAAGATTCTGTAGACTTTGTTGTCGTTTCAACCAAACTTAATCTGTATGCAACATAACTGAATTATATTTCAATTCCATACAAATGTATGATCTTTATTTAATTCTGCTCTTATATGCATAAAGTTTGACTAGCCTTGCTCTCCTTTTTCTCCAATACACAAGATTAAACATTCTTCGTTTATTCAAGGGATATTTTGTAGAGATACTTTTCAACTTCTCACTTGGGCGTTTACACGAAATACCGCAATTTGGTTAACCTTACGATGGCAATAAATTATATACGCTTTGACTTCAACGAACAACGGGGAATGAACCAAAGAGCGCTCGAATAAACACCAAAATGTGGACAAAACGAAAGTACTGAAAACCATTCTTCTCCACCAAGGGATGGACGTACTCGTAAGCGTACAACAACTTTTCGAACATTTTCTGCTCTCCTGTGCCACTGAAGGAAAACATCAAACAAATGTCTGGGTTAATTTTTATTTAATGCTTAACTCACAATGAAATTTTTACGATTTACGTCCGAACAATTCTGGCTGATTTTGATTGTGTTGCTGCTGTCGACCAGTTACTATGACAAGCAGAAGCGGTCCATACTTTAGTTACTTCCTTCAAGTGATCTTATTTCACTCCAATTTTTGCTTAGTTAACGAAAGAAATGCGAATGTGTATTATTTCAGTATCTGTCTGTTTGTTATTTGTCTTTAATTCATAATATTGTGAATTTCGAAGACTTTTAAAGTTAGTACGGGTGATGATGGTGCGATGCACTTACTGCAAGTCCAGGTAGAACTTATGAAAGGGGCGTTCAGCTGCCACGTATGCCATTTGGAACGAATTGCCATTTTACGCTTGATTCTTTGGTCAAGACATTAAATACCTATAAACCAAAGTCCAGAGGTATTTATGCATGTATGCGTTTGCAGCATAGTTTTATTGTGCTGTTTGTTGGATATGTAAAAACGATTTCTGTGTACGAGTGTTCTTGTATCCTTGGCTGGCATGTGGAAGATGTATGTTGTTTTTAATATGTTCGTACTTTTGGAAAAAAAATCTGTTGTAATGTTTGACAAAAAAAATATATAAATTTTCTTCCACAATACTGGTGAAAAGAGAGTAATTTGTATCAGAGGAGTGCTGTTCGTGAAGCAACTCACTACACGGCAAGATATTGGTGATGCACATGTTTGTAAACAGTTTAAGCATTTGGTTTTAAACCTCATATTTTGTATATTTGTATATTTATATATTTGAACCTCATATTTATATATATTTGTATGCATCTATGTGAATATTTAATTTAGCTTATATTCGTAATATAAAATCTACGGTACAGGCACATATATTTTCATTAAAAATATTATACGAACTATTAAGAATTGTAGCTTTTTTGCTGTTAATTTTGAAAGATTAAGAATACGCCTTAATTATTTGCATTGTCAATTAATTTCAAAAAAACACTTTTTTATTGCCCGAGACGAAAACAACCATGACGTGGAGTCCAGCTTTATATAATAGGGTGACATTAAACATATGCACAAATAGCTCAAAGTTGCAGTTTTGATATCTAAGTTTCTTCTGTACTGTACCTCTATTTGTTGTAGGACCCCTAGTGGAAGCACCACGCGAGTTGTGGTTGATACCAAAATCGATGGGAGAGACTTTGTGCTCGAATGTAGAGTTGCATTGCAACCGGGTGGTACAGACCCATAGAGTAGCAGAGGTGGTAAGATAGGCCTTACCTCCGCCAATAGAAATTATGTTCCATACTAACATACTCAATTTGGTACCCTCTGACTGGAAGAAAAGACTGACAATTGCGGTAGCATGCTCCGAAAATTTTCAATTCTCTGTTCCTAGGTAGTCCAACTCTAACTTGGCTATCTCAGGGGGGCGTTGGTAATCACACTGTAATATGCCCAGTGTGTCGCACACCGTGGGCAAGGTCTTCACGGCGAGACTCCCCCGTAGACTCTGTACTGTATATGGATTATGTACCATACTAGCATAATCAATTTGGTATCTCCTGCCTGCGAAGAAAGGGTTGACCATATGCGGTAGTACCAAAATTGTCAGCCCCTTTTCTAGATGGCCCAAGTTTTACTTGACTACCCCAGGGGGGCGTTGGCATTGTAATATGCCCAGTGTGTCGTACACCGCGGGTAAGACCTTCACGGCGAGACTCACTTTAAACCACCGTGGACTTCCGTATCCCGTGAAGTATAATGTACGAGTACAAAACTGCAATTTGGTAGTGGCTTAGCTGCGCATCTCCCACCGGTTACTTTGGCCGGTAGCGTGGGGATCAGGAGGCCACGCGACGAATTTCCCGCCGAATCATTTAGAGTTGGAGAGCCTGAGGCTTAGTGCTCAAATGCGAAATTGCACTTCAACCGGGAGGTTATAAGATAGCAGAGGTTATAAGATAGATCTTACCTCTGCCACTGGGGATTATATTCTATACCAGCATAATCAATGTGGTATCTTCTGGCTGGGGAAGAAAGGCTAATAGTTATGGTAGCTTGCTCCCAAAATTGTCCGCTCCTATTCCTGAATAGTCCAAGTTTACTTGGTTATCCCTGAGAGGCACTGGCAATCACATTTTAATATGGCTAGTGTGGTAAACACATTGTGGGTAATTCCTTCACGGTGAGACTCACGTAAAATCTCCGTGACTCTCCACCGCATAGTTATAAAATGACTAACGGCTGTATTACGAAGGAATGAACTATTTGGTCACACAATTTTCGATCAAGAAATAGGTCAAACAGGGGGCATAGTGTGAAATCATTCCTATCGATGGAGAGGAAATTTTTTTTGTTGCTTTACTTTAAGGTTGTTCAAAGGATAATGAAAAGGTTCAACTAATGCGGATTTTCTTATGCTAAGAAATATGAAATATTATTGACAACTACCTTTCAGAAATTGTGAAAACTTAGAGGAGATCAATATACCTGCTTCCCATACTTTTTTTTAACCTATAAATGTATTATGCTGCTGAGCTCTTGAGAACTAGTTTGCTTAAGTTGAACGATTTTTTTACCGCTACTAGAGTAAAAAGCTTCTTTTGACACGCCAACTCCATCAAGAAATCTTTTAGATTATGATGTGCTGGAAAACTAGGAAAACGGATTTGGAACCTATGCCTTCTTGACAAAGTTGCAATAAACATGGCTTACTTAATCCCTAACAAATGTTACGTTTGTGCATATTTCTGCTACAGACATCAGTAATTGAAAGTTATGAAATGTTGCAGCTGTTTTTGAAATGCTGCAGCTTACGAGGAATGACCAAAATGGGTTTGACGGTGAGAAACGACAAAGCTATTGTCTTTATACATATACATATTTTCTTGATGTAAAAGCTGGTTTTAAATACGTAGCCTTTTCCGTCTACACATTTTTTTTCACATAAACTTGTGGCAGGACTTAATACCTCAAACTTCTATCAGACCTTTTTGTCTAAACTTGGACTTCCTGCCAGATACGACGACTCAATTCAGAACAAATTCTATTTAAAAAATAATAAAAAATATTATTATTTTATACAAATTCCTGTAAGATCTACACTGAAGCATTTTCTATAACATGAGATTGTTGAGAACACTTACTAGCTTTTGGAAGACCATAAACTGTATTTCAGATATCATAGAACAGAATCTATAATTTTTTAAAAATTTTATACTTTCACATTCTTCAATGCTCTGGAACGTAGTTGAGAGTTTTGTAATTTGAACTCCCGGATAAATATTAATAGTTTTCCAATCCGGTAAAAAACTCTCGTTGTACAAGTTTCTTATAATATCGTTGTCGATATATTTCTCTCCTTATGTCAACTCTTAGACTTTAAATTCAAAAAAGTTATGCTCAGATTTCACATAATATGAAATTGGCCTAGTATGTCCGTAATGTTTTTATCAAATTAATTTCTACAAAACAGAGGCTAATATATTTTTCCATGCTTTGAATTTTTGGTGACTCTTAGTGACTTAAATTCCTTATAAACTCCTGGCCATTCGTTGAGATGTGGATTCCACTATTGCTGATTTTTTCAGATTAAGCAAGTAATTTGTAAAGTTTTTTAAAGATTTCAACATATCCGTTTCCTGTAGATTTATTCATTTACCTAAAAATTTTTCCTATCCAAGACTTGAAGTTGTCTCATGGAGATCTCTTCCTATCGTTACTGAGCACAACGTGGCGATTAGTGTTGTTTCACAAAGAAGGACCAAATAAAATTGCTTGTATAAGACTGTGTACAACCTTTGCTTTTACCAGTTTTAAAACAATTTTCAGGCGGCTAACGAATGTTGCCATCCATATTTTTCTTGTAGGTAATAAAAGAGTTTTTCAAGAATTACGCCGGAGGCTGTGTGTCGCTTCAACTAGATGTTGCACTTTATCACCTGTTATGGCAGAATTGAATTTAAATCTCCCCAAAAAGCTGATTTCAAGAAAGTTTATATTCCGTTGACTTCACAGCTCTTGATTTGTTCTTCTAGGATTAATCTTAGCAGGAAATTTTCAACATAATATCATCAAATTTAGATGATTTAAGGCAATGCAATTCCAGTCGATATCCTCCACTTAACAATAAATAACGAAGTCGCACATGCTTCACTGCCCGTGGAGATGTTTTAAACTCTATTACTTCTTTAAGCATTTTACCAAGCTTTAATACTTTTTAATACCTTTTCAAATGAATAATGGAGAAATAATTTATATGTTTTAAATAAGAGTTATACGAGCTTCTTTTATAGGTCTTTCATCTTATGTAAAGAATAGCGGCATTCGTATGAGATAAGATCTGCATAAAGACATGCCCAAGCTAAACAAAGTGGTCAAATTGGCGAGGTAACAGGAAATCTAGTATGGCAAATTGAAGAAAAATCTCAGGAATTTGATGAATTCGGCATTTTTTACTCGATTGCTTCACAGCTTTTACGATATCTGCTTCAAATTTTAGAATGATTGTATACAGTGCATAGCAAAATTTTGGATATTCTCTGGTAGCGAACTGACACGTTCCTCACGTGCTCAATGTTGGAGATCACTGCTTTTACTCTACTTTTAAATCGAAAAATTAATTTTAAAATTTTCATTTTTAACTAGCTGACCCGGCAAACGTTGTTTTGCCTTCAAAATGATTGATTCAATGTTAATTATTTGATTCAATGTTAATGTGGTAAAAAAAATTAATTGCAAAAATCTCATCTCCAACTCCATCTATCACTTCAAATAAAACCTTTTAAACCTTCCGGAATACTCTACCAACAATTTAAGATCAAAATGAGCCAAATCGGTCCAATCGTTCTCGAGCTTTAGCGAGACTAACGCACAGCAATTGATTTTTATATATATTTAGATTTAGATTTAGTGAATGTTTTTATATCAAATTTCATTATTACTTTTTTAGTGCATTTTTTTCCAGAAATCATCAAGTATATAAAAATGTTAGTGTAACATTTCTAACATTTCAGTACATTTTTTTCCAAAAACCATCAAGAAGAAAAAAATGTTAGACTTTATTCATAAATATTTTTTGAAAGTTTGTTGACCTGATTTTCATAACAAAAACATTCTTCAAACTACAATAAAATATTGTCCTTTGCCTGTATCCTAAATTCTCAAGTACAGTTTTTGACCACATCTCTCTTTCGGCAGTTTTCTTTCCGTGTAGACTTTACAGATCCTCCCTCTTTTGGTTAAAATCATGCCACAGGAAAACATATCTCTTGTGCACGCTAAACATTCCTGGCAATCATGACCATCATCATTTCATTTCATTTCATAAAATGTATTTAATGTATATAAATTTCTTCGATAATATATTGTGACATTTGTATGTTAAGAACCGACAGCGACAGCCTTAGCGACAGCGACGACGATGATGGTGATGACTACGGCGTTGGCGATGTGTAAAAATCACGAATCGCAGAACGACACAAATGAAATGTGAGAATATTTTGCGTATAAATTACAATTTTCTGACATAATTACGGTAAAGCAGTACGTAAATGCGATTTAAATGAGCCATACACATAAAGCATATAAACTACATACATGTGCATATACATTTATACACACTCACGCATTATCCGTGCTCAAGAATTGGACATGCATATACTGCAGTAAGAACAACAACAACAACAACAAGAGCAACAAGCCATAAAGTATTTTTGTGATAAAAATCATGAAATGCCAAAAGGAATTTCAAATTTGTTGTTACTCTTGGGCAGTTCCAATGCAAAACATAAGAACACCAACAACATCATGACCGCCAACATCACCGCCAACAACAACACCAAAATATAGTTTCAAATTGAATTGGATAAATACCAATATAAAATATGGATACCAAACAGAAATTAACACTCAAATGATTTATAACACAATAAAAAAAACGATATTCTAAAAAGAAAAAAAAACCGACACACAAGATTACATACATATATGCGCAAGGAAAAGTCGGGGAACGCTGGTCTGCATTTTGCAGAATTTACATTTACATTTACATGTATTTGTACATATGTAAAAATGTTTGCATACATTCATATAACTTAACTATAAATATCACGCTCGTTGTGGTTGGCAATGTTGGAAAATATTACACAATTGTCATAACCATACATCAAATTTTATAATTGAATTTTGTTGGCAAACATGTTGGGTCATATATCATCAAATTAAAACTGGTAACGAATTTTTGGCGCAATTTTCTTTGCCTTCTGCTTCTTCATCGACCAGAGTTTGTATAAATTAATATCAAAAAACATAAACAAACGTAGACAATTGCTAAATGTTTAAAGTTTTTCAAATCAATTTTTCCAATTTCGTTTAGCATTGTCGCCGTTTTTCCTTTTCTTTTATTTGGCTTTGTGGTAGTTTTGAAAAATTATAAAATTATCTTTTATTGGCATAAAATTTATTCATATTTTAATATAGCAGAGCTTACATACTCGTACATATGCATGGCCTTATACCTATGTATATCAGCAAAATAGATAATACCAAAAGTATATGTTAACATATGCGAAATCAAATGAAAAATGTATAGGATATGTTACCCCCGCCTTCATTTCATCGTGCAAATTTAGAGTTGCCAAAGTAAAAAAATTCCAAATATCGATAACATACAAACATTTTTTTGTAACAAATTTTAAAGGTGGTTTTTATTTCCCTAATATGCTCTTACTATCATGGAAATTGCGTGAAAAACTGAAAAAAAATGATTCATAAAATTCATTTAATATACAAAAAATTTAGAATACAAAATTGTGTAATTCATTTTAATGTAAACGGTGATTTTTTAATCATAGTTTTTTTTTTTAAATCGAATCAAACACTCAAATTTGCATCATATATTAAAATTTTTTATTGGAATCGATAAATTGGTCTTTGCCTTTTAATTTTTAAAGATAATTTCATGTAAATGCTGTTCGTATCTGCGTCTCAAAATGTCCATTCGGAAGGTCCAATTATTTGTCACTTTTGCGAGCATTTCGGCCTGCATTCCACAAACGACGCGTGTTATGTTATCCTGCAAGGCTTCAATAGTGTTTGGCTTGTCCACATAGACTAACGACTTGACATAACCCCACAATAAATAATCAAGAGGCGTTAAATCGCAAGATCTTGGGGTCCAACTTACAGGGCCAAATCGAGAGATAAGCTGTTCACCAAATTCATCCCTCAACATATCCATTGTTTCACGAGCAGCGTAACATGTTGCATCGTCCTGATGAAGCCCCATATCAACCAAGTTCAAAAAGAAATCGAGTATCATGGCTCCATATCGTTCGCCGTTGACAATAACGTTTCTTCCACGGTTGTCTTTGAAGGAAAATGGACCAATGATGCCACCAGCCCATAAACCACACCAGACTGTCGTTTTTTCGGAATGCATCGGTAATTCATGTGTGGTATGTGGCTGTTCATCACTCCAGATGCGACAATTTTGCTTGTTTACGTATCCGATCAGCAAGAAACGAACCTCATCGCTGAATATAATTTTTCGACAAAACAGGGGATTTTCATTGAGCTTTTGTAAGGCCCATTCACCAAAAATTAGACGTTGTGGTAGATCATTCGGTTTCAATTCTTGCGTGAGTTGAATTTTATAGGCTTTCAAACCCAAATCGACGTGTGAAATTTTCCTTGTGGTTGAGTAACACATGCTCAATCGCTGAGAACGGCGACGAATTGACAACATTTCACGATCGTCATTAACACTGGTCGCTACGGCTGCAATATTTTTCTTCAGTACGCACTCTTCGCATGCGAGTCGATGGTTTTATGTCCAACAAAGTAAATGTGGTGCGAAATTTGGAGATAACGCCACGAATTGTTGATTCAGCAAGCCGATTATGACTACCATAAAATGGTCGTATCAAAGGATGCACATTTGTCAGAGAGCACGATTTTTGATGATAAATTTCAACGATTTCCAATCGTTGCTCGTTTGTTAGTCTTTGCATGATGAAATGGCAGAGTATACTGTACACTTTTCACTTTGACAGATGACGCTTAGAGGCCATTACCAACCAGTGCTGCCAATTTGAAAAACTTAAATCTTACAAAGTCACCCTCTGTATTCCTATTTTTTAAGTGTAAACTACTGTTACTCATAATTACTCATAATTAGTTAAATTTGTGAGTAATATTATGCTTGCAGAGGATCGAGTTCAAATATGATCATGAAATTTATATTTGAGCGACAATCAGGACGGTGTTTTATGACAAACACTTTGAATATTCCAGCAAACAAGAAGCCTAGTAAAACCTTCGCTATCTATTGTTCGGAGTCGTCCTTAAATAGTTGGTTCCAATTTGTGATTGTTAAAATAGAAGTAAAGTGAACGCTTTTCTTTATTTACTTGATGGACGTTTATTCACATCCTAACACTAATTTAATTGAGTGACGAAAATTTCATATCAAAATGTCGTTAACTTAATTGTGGTGGCTAATTTAGTTATTATGGTTAATTTAATTATGGTATTAAAAATAGAGCCAGCTCTTTCTTAGTCGGTTATTTTTTAAAGAAGTAATATAAAAATTGTATACCATATCCGCTATACTTTTCGGGATATATTGCATTGAAATAATGTGTTGTTCGGAAATTTCGTTCCGAAATACGTCACTTCTCATGACGTAGAGTTCTTTCAAACACTATCAGAACCTCGTCCTACTTCCTTCTCTAAACGGTTTACTATTATTTATTTTTTTATTATTTAAAACATGCAAAAAATTAGCAGAACATAGCATTTTTAGCATGTTATGCTGTATTATTTCCGAAAAGGAATAACGGCTGCTGAAGCCGGCCGAAACACAAAGTCTGTTTATGAAGGAACCAAATGTAAGAATTTGCCCGAAATTGTTTCAAAGATTTTCTACGGGCGACTTCTCTGTAACGGACGCTCCCATATCAGGACAACAAAAAGAAATTGTTTCCGAGAAGGTAAGAGATTTAGTTATTGTTAATCCCCTTGAAACAGTTAGAGAAATGGCTAAAATAATAGAAAGAATCACTCTCAACCGTTCACGGGGTCATAAGAGAGCTCGAGTTTGTGAGCAACCTCGGTGTGGGTACCTCACTCTCTCACCGAGGCCTTACAGTGCCTTTTGGATCCGTCAGAAACTATCAGAACTTGGGTGGAAAGCTTTACCTCACCCACCGTACTCCCCAGATCTCTTCTCGTTCGCCTATCACCTACTTCTTAGTCTGAGCAACCGCTTGAAGGATTTGAATTTCCATAACGATGAGAAGTGAAAAATCGAATCAAATGCTTGTTTTTCAGAAAAACCACGCAAGATTTATTAGAGAGGAATTAAAAGCTAACAGAGAGGTACGAAGAAGTTATTGATAGATATTATATAATTGATTAAAATAATTGTTTTCTTGTATATAAATTTGTAAATGAATTCCTTTTAAAAACCGAACGTTGTTGATACTGTTTATATTATTTGTTGTTAATACCGTTTATACTATTATTATAATAATTATTATTAAAACTTTTTAAAAACTGAATTGTAAAATTTCAAGCATGTATCGCAAAATGTTGGTCTGCGTAATCAATTTGGCCGTATGCGGCCTTGGATTGCGATATGGAAATATAATAAAAAAAACAAAAACTTTCCGAACCACCCGATAAATTGGTAAATTGTAATAAGCGACCTTGTCTTTACACCATACTCGCCATTATTTTATTTATTGCAAATACAGATTGAATCAAATCCTTCCTTGCATTTGTCGATAGAATCTCCTTCTATTTAATGACTGCAGATTTTTCAGGATAATATCCTTAACTCACGGGTCGTATCAATTTCGCCGTGATCACCCAAATTTTGCCCGGCTCAGTTAAATCTTTAGTAGTTTTGTCCCCCAAGCCAGTATGGATATTCGTCACTCACAATAACTGCCTCCCATGACATTTACCACAGAACTACATTTGTAGCAGTTTAATCACATCAAATAATCGCACCACATGTTACGGCAAGGCTGTACGCCATCAGCCGCTGTGCACCGAAAAATGTACTGTTTGATGCATTTTATGAGTTATAGTCTTCGATCAATTAGTTCTGGTATGCAGGACATCAAGCCGTTTCAAGAGGATGGTGCTAGGTGATGATGTCAGAACAAGATATGCGGCTTAGATGCCGAGATTTATTGCATGCCGTCATTCTGTCCGACATAATGCAATGCCATAAAGCACACCCTGTATCGGTTTATTGTACTAAAATTATTCATATATTTTCATGAAATTAAAATTACTTCGTCTAATGTAATAGTTAATTTATTTTATACAAAAGACTTAAGACACGAACTTTATGAATACTTTATGGGTGTGAACATTCAAATTTCAAGAATTAGTAACTTACCTTATATGATGTTAAAGTTATATTTATAACAAATGGGAAAGTTATGTATCAATTACTAAGATAAGTACAATAAAAAGATTTTGTTGCCAGTCTCTCAAATATCAATTCTAATTTGTTTTATATATGTAATACTTGCAATCCACCACCTATTGCTTTCGTTGCTGTTGGATCAAGAATGCGTTCAATTGGAGACGGGTTTTTTCATAGGGATCCTACGATATTATGAATTTATGTTTTGCCTAGAATTTCATACATTATTGTGTTTACCTTGATAACTAAAAATATACTTGGCAACCATTTTCGATCTGTACATACGATCAAAGTTGCATGAATTACCAGCAAAAAAAAAAAAAAAAAAACAATCAGGCTCAGACAGTTGAAACAAAACTAAAGACCTCTATTTAAGTTAGTGATTTGTTGTGTTAAATTGTAATGCCATTTGTTTAAAAATTCATAATCTCTTTGTGGCCAACAGCCACTACGGCAGCAGCGGCAGTCACAACTCCAGACAGAGTTCAGTTGCAAACTGAAACCCCACGATCAAAGAGTGAGTGCAACCAATGCAACAACGGTAGTAGTTGTGTTCCTAATATTGCTGCCGCTAAAGTTGGACACATTGGATCTCAAATTGTTGTTGCTCCATCTGTCTGTCTCTCTGTCTGTTTGTCTGTCTGTCTGTCTGTGTGCCTGTTTAAATGGTTGAAGTTGAAAATGCCAATTTCATAATTTTATTTCTTATTACATTTGTTGGAGTTCGCATATAGGAAGGAGTAAGTATTTATTTATGCCCGATTTTAAGTTTAATGTATTTTTCCCTCCGCCCCAAAAACAATTGCAGCGAGGACAGCTAAATGTTGGTCGTTGCTGTTGTTGTTACCATTTGATCCAATATAAGATTCATTGTAATTGGTGTTCGAGTATTATTTGCTAAGCATATTTTGCGAAATTAAGGAAATTTTTCGAAAACCACAAAAATCTCAAGCTTTATCACGTGTTCGCGCGAGTGTTAATATAATTTGCATTTATTATTGTGATAAATGTAACAGACGTGCAAAATGGAATACAACAACTGAGGACTTTAATATTGGCCGCCAAACTGTGATTCATAATTTGCGGAAATTTGTCTTGTGGCCTTATCTTGGCTAGACATGGCTGGACTTTGGGTTTGTGGCGCGTTTTTTCGCGTACACTTTTTCCGATTCAAATGCTTGTTTTCCTATATTTTATTACATACATATGTGCCAATACGACCATATTTGATAAGATATTGCTTGAATTTGTAATTTTATTTATTTGCTAATTTTTACGGTGGTGTTTTCGTTGTTCGGGGGCTGGAATTAGAAACAAATTTGTGGCAAATTCAAATTTAGCTAGTTGTAATTTGTTTGTAATTAGATAATTTGTATTGTAAGATATAAAGATTTGTAACGAAGGATCTAGAGATATATATTGTATATATTTGTCTTGTTTTTCATCTGACAGTTATAGATGGAAACATGCTGTGTATCCTATCATACAAATAAATGTATATGGATGTAATCATAATTTTGATGATTTGAGACCTTAGGTTGTTATTAGCAGTAATAAATCAAAGATTTTATTCATGTCAATTGAATTATTATTATTAATGCTGATTAATAGGATTTATGCTGTATCTTGTACAAGAGAGATTAATGAGTACTAAAGAATTTAAATTCGATTGAGACTAAACGGGCTTATAAACTCTGCAGTTAATAAGCTAATAGATGGGTTTTTGATTTATATACACGGCTACAATGAAACCGTTTTGGAATCTTCAAGACCAAAAGTAGTTGAAAAGCACATAAGGTTTTCTAATGAAGTATGTACACATCCTGCACACTTTCTTTTACTATTCTTGCTGAACTATCCTGTCGTTCAAGTTATCGGGAAGTTGTTTGTCAGTTGAAACTTGATCATGTCATATATAACATTTGCTTCTTCGAGACAGTATGACAGTATGTTTATAAAAAAAAATCACGAAGAATGTACCCATTGCTTTGAAATGGTATCCTGAACTTATTTTAAGAATGATAAAAGTGTTATGCGTTTTACTGGAACATTATTTTTAGCTGCTGACGTTTTGTAGTGAGACTAGCATGTGCAATAATTCTTTTTTCTTTCTTATAAATTTCTGGAATAAACACATTACCAGGGTATTCTTATCGATGCGAGATCTCCATGTAATTTGGAAAGAAGGGGGCAAACTGTCTGTAGTCTGCTCAAAAAAGCTTTAGTTAGAAGTTTTA
Organism: Philornis downsi; assembly: GCA_019455685.1. Taxonomy (NCBI): domain Eukaryota; kingdom Metazoa; phylum Arthropoda; class Insecta; order Diptera; family Muscidae; genus Philornis; species Philornis downsi. The sequence goes on from JAHXMU010000829.1 coordinate 1,820,088, forward strand.
TGTTTGTTTTCGTTATATCGGAGTGAATGGCAAATATTTGACTCATGTTGATCAATATATAGAAAGCTAAAGTCTATTCTTTACGATCTTATGAGATCATATCAGTGGGTCCTTATTCTTGATAAATCCAAAACCGGAAAATATCCACAAGAAACGGACCGAGCTGAGCCGCTCTTTCGTCGACTATACAAGTGCTTTCAGTTCCGATGCTATCCATAATCCGATACGGCGCTTTCATTTTTCCGATGCAGGTGTCTTCAGTTTTCCGATGCAAGTGCTTTTAGTTTTCCGATGCTATCCATTGCCCGATACAGTAAAAATTCTATGACTTTTGAGTATATCAGTGGAATGATACTGATCGATACAACGTCTTCAGTAAAAATAGATCTTACTGAATAGTTTTATATAAACCTGCCTTAAGCACGGTCTGCGATAATTTCAAAAAAAGTTGCTGTAAGGATATTGAATACCATCTTTAACAGTATGCTTTTTTTACGTGTTTTTTATCCTGATGATGTGGACATTAATTTTGCAAAATTGTGAGATGTTACTACAGCATTCTCACACATTGAGGAAGAAACGTGAACTCGAAATTAACATGAATTAATAATTTTGAAGAAGAAGTGTTTATTGCCATCGGAAGCTGTGGGAACGTCGACAACTAAAACTTTGAGGTGCTGGATAATTGTTTTTTACCAATGCAAAAAAAAGAACAAATTCAATTGCATCCAGAGAATGAGATATGAGAAATCTTCTCATATTTAGTCACCTTAAATGTAAGGTTTGGTCCAAATATAACTTTTGAATATGTTTTTTTTTTTAACTTATGTTTACTATTGGTGAATTATATAATATTTATTATTTGCAAACACTTTCATTGGTGACTATGTTGAAAACAAAATTGCAGCATGTAGCGATTAGAAAAACGCATGTAAGTCAAGAAGCTGATAAAGATAAGATTTAATAAAATTTCAGTACAAGAATTGAAGAATAGAACTTGATGCTTTTCAGTAGATATTATATGGAATGAGTGCTTTTTAAATAAAATACGTCCTGTTAAAAATGTCTCTTTAGGTAATTTTACTAGATTTAAATCGTATTTTGTTCCTAGAATTTTTAAATTCTGTCAACATGAGGGACAAAAAAGGTTATCTAAGCATAATAGAAAAAACATTAGATGAAATAGTTAATTTTTACTTTTAATCTAAATTGCATTTTATTTTTTCAATGTAATAATTCTGTATACCATTATAGTTTCAGTATGTAAAGATATTGAGCAAGAGTTCGACGAGACCGTATTAATGTTTAATGAGTTGTTATTAAGAATGATGTCTGGGATATTTGATATTCAAGTAAATAGTTCTGAAATGTACTTACATGTTTTTTATTTAGATAGATTAAAGTAGATAACTATTTTTATGTTCATGTTTATTATATTTACTTTTTAATTTAATATTTATCTTTCCAAGAGATTAGGCAAATTGTTGTACTCTAAACTACCCATGTATTCAATGCGTTGTTTAGTAGTTTCTAATCTGCATCTAGGTGTTCTTAGATTTTGTTGATGTCTTGTATACATAAGCGATTGGTTCTGGGAAAAACAATAGCCAAAATTGTTCAAACTCTTAAAAACACACAAGAGTAATTTATGTTTATAAAGTCCATTGATAGGCAATATGGATTTACAAACATTTACATACAAAGATATAGTTGAATAGATATATATATTTATAGCATATATATATATATATACTAGAATATAGTTCTATTCTTCAATTCTTGTACTGAAATTTTTTAAAGGAATAATAAAAAAGTTCTTGGCGCAATTTTATAGTGGATACATATTTGCTGCAACGTTATATTCTATAATTTAAATTGAAATTCTGGATGAGCTGCTCCTTTATCACTTATTCGCCTTTATCCAGTTGGAATACGATAACTTTTGAACGAATCACTTACAATATTTCGCAACCTCTGAAGGCTTGAACTGACTGTGGCCATTTTCTTTTATTTACTTTAGTGACAACTTTCAAATTAAAAACTGTCCACCTCTGAACTAATTACAATCGATAATTGCAAAACTTCTACAAAAAAAAAAAGTAACAGAACTCACTGTAAACGTTACTTAAGGCCCGCCATTATCATATGTCTGTTCAAACGTAAACACATGAAACAATACCAATAGTTAAGCACATTCATAGCCATTTATTATGAGCCTATTAAAATTAGTTCGCCAAAGAAACGCAAACCTACTAAATATTTTAATTAACAATTGTTAAACAAATAAAGGCGCCTCACATGCAAACGACAACAAAATTGTCCATTCACAAAAACGACAAAAAAAGCAACAGAGACACAGTATGTGAACGCGTTTTCTTTGTTCTGAAGTCATATGGCTTCATATAGCATTGCAACTTGTTACACCATTTCGACGTGGAGTGCTATGTGCTTAGTGGTTTTTCTAAATAAATCATTTTGTTAAAACTATAGGGAGAAACAGCAACACACTCGCATACAGTCACTTACAAAATTGCAAAATAATTATAATTTTTTGAACTGCACATGTAATTATTGACAAAGACTCTAATCATATAGAAATTCCGTAAAATTAATTGCTGTAAATTTATTATGGGAGTACAAAAAGCGCATTAATAAATTAACGACAATAGCAACAACAGCAGACAAGATCCACTACAGGCTGTGCAATAACACCACAATCACATGTTCACCGGCCACTAAAGGAAAAACTTGAAAGTTTATAAATAAAATAATGTTTTAAAATAAAAAAAAAATCAAGAAATACGAAACTAAAAAGAAAACCCACGCATCGCTATAACATGCAAATTAGAGTGCAAGTTAAAAGCTATTTCAATTGTCATATTGCCACATGAGCTGTTTTTGTTTTCAACATGATATGCAGTAGCGTGTCCAAACAAATAAGAACGGTGGCTGGTATAATTTTATGTTGGATTAAGATAAACTAAGTATCGGCGTTTTTTTTTAGAATTTTTAGAAATTTTTTTAGAATTTTTGTCGAATTCTTTAACTTGATGGTACTAGAAGTAAATGTACGTTGTTCAACCCTACACCATGTTGATTGATTGAAGATTCTTATCAAAAAATTATCTGAATAAACAATGAAAGAAGAAAATTTTCAATTTTTTGAAGTCCTTCGTTTGGGAAATGTAGAAGGATCACCAATTTTTACTATGTGCAGTACCCTAAGGAGAGTGGCAGTAAAATGTATTTTCATTTGCAGTATTAAATGCCTGATGGGAGCTCAATTGTACTGAATATAGTGCCATAAAATGAAAGATACGAATGAAAGAATATAACGAATTATCCATTTAGTGGTTTCAAAACCGCCAGTCTGACAAAGCTATCAGCTGTTAAAAACCTGTTATTTAATTAGTAAAAGTTTTGCCACTTACGAATATGAAACTTTTAACAACCTAAGAATGCGAAAAATAGTTAAAACTTACTACAAAAGTAATAATTCAGATGTGATTCAACACGACCGGTTTTTGATTTTTTCGTAAGTTTTCAGAAAGTGTAATTTCACGTTTCGGCGATGTCAAGTGGCCATCAAGATCATGCGATTTTCACCAATAGATTTTTTTTTTTTGGGATTACGTCAAAGACCGTGTTTACGCGGCTAATCCCCAAAAGTACCGTCCGAAATGTGGGAAAAAATGGTTGAAAACTGACTCAAAACAATTCACTGCTGCAACCAATCCAGAGGCGATCATTTGCGAGGTTTGTTCAAAAAATAAAATGAATTTTCAAATTTCGCGAGCTACGTACATTCGTCTTTCGATTATTATTATTTTTTTATGTTTTATAACATGATTAATCTGTTTGTGAGAGGCATAAATAAGACAAGTGTTTTGCGTGTTCGGCGATTTTCTGCTATCGCAAAAAGTGGATCAAAGAAGGTACATCAAATTTTGTATAAAAAATGGAATGAAGAGCTCAAAAACACTTGAAATGTTGACAGTGGCAGTGGTACCTGAGCCAAAAAAAATGTTTACAAGTGGTACAAGATTTTCACAGAAGGTCGAGAAGATGTGAATGACGATGCTCTCTCTGGACGCCCCAACACATCAACAACCGATGGAAATGTTGAGAATCTGAAGAAAATTGTTATGGAGAAACGTCGAATCACAATTAGAGAAGTTGCCGAGGATGTCGGCATATTGGTTGGCTCATGCCATGGATAATTTTTGGAAATTTTGAGCATGTGGCCGTGAAGTTCGTTTCAAAATCACTGAATTTTGACCAAAAACAACGTGGCATGAGCTTCGCTCAGGAATTGTTGAATGACGTCAGCTATGATCCGGAGTTGCTTAAAATGGTCATAACTGGTGACGGATCATGGGTATATGGTTACAACATCCAAACCAAAACCAAATCGTCCCAATGGAAGACTCCAGGAGAGCCAAGACTAAAAAAACACGCCAAGTTCGATCAAATGTCAAGGTTTTGCTCACTGTTTTCTTCGATTGCCATAGCGTAGTGCATCAGGAGTTCTTACCACAAGGTCGTACGGCAAATAAGGAGTTATGCGGCGTTTGTGTGAAACAATACGAAAAAGAAACGTCTGGAATTGTGGAAAAAAGAATCATGGCTTTTGCATCATAATAATGCGCCTGCTCACTCATCTTAGCTTGTGAGAAATTATTTGGCCAAAAACAACACCATTATCATGCCTCAGCCACCGTATTCACCAGATTTGGCCTCCTGCGACTTTTTTCTGTTCCCAAGATTGAAGAGGCCCATGAAAGGAGGGCGTTTTGCGACGATTGAAAAGATAAGAACCGAATTGGTGAGAGAGCTCAAGGACATACCAAAAAGTGCATATTAGAACTGCTTCGAGGATTAGAAAACACGCTGGCACAAGTGTATTATATAGGAGGGGGACTACTTGGAAGAAAATAAAATAGAAATTGATAAATAAATAAATATTTTTTGAGAAAAATGAAATTTCACCTTTTTTTCGAATCAGGGTCATCCGATGCGTAGCCTGAAATTAATTCTGTACTTGAATGTGGTCGCGCTCACTACCATGTTTCTCCCTTTGTTGAAACATACTGAGCCGGATATCCCGTTTTCTTTTCATCTCCTCCACATCCCGCTAAGAACCTAAGTTATTAAACAAAATCTGAGTACTTTTCTCGAGGAATCTAAGTTGCAAATGAAATCTTCAGACCAAATTTGATAGATTTACAACCTAACAATTGCATTTTACACAGTGTTTCTATTAAATGTGAATATGTGGCAGTCGAATCCAAACCAATTAATAGTATTTAAGTGTAATTGAATTTAATAAGATCTACCGAGTTTGTTCAGATTTAAAAGCGGCGTAGAAGTGTTTCTTTGGAATAACTATATAAGCATATACATACTGCGCTAATGGAAGTGGTAAAAATGTTATTCTTTTTGCATAACTTCTAGTTTTTTTGTTGGAAAGTAAATGATAATTTTGACACATGACGAAATTGATGTTTTACCTATATATAGGGAGTCTTTGATATATTGACCGACTTTAAATAGCAAATTTTCACGTAAGCATAATTTAATTTTTTGCAACACTTTGGTATACAACTTCTGTAAAATTTGTTTATATTTTGTAATAAATAAATTAAGAATTGTAATATTAATACGGCAATGTACGAGTACATATAATAAAGATTAAGAAAAAAATTAAAATGCATGTTTTTGGATCTGTTCTTTCTATTTGGATTCAATTTAGTTAGATTTAAGTGAATGACAATATTTACAAATTTATTTCAACATCCTTTGTTCTTTGAAAAAGTTTATATAGGATAAATCACGCAATCTGTCATAAAATATGTTTTACCACTCATCTCATTTCCCATCCACCGCTCTGATACATTTGGCCTTAAGTTTTTGTTGTTAATTATTTCCTCACATTTCAAATATTTATGGTCAATGGCGTTACATTTCAGTTTTATTTTCATTGCGTTTTTATTCAATTCAATTTCCAACTGCAAAACGAATTCCTAGTTAATCTTTGCAGAAATGCAATTATCAATTTTAATTAATTTCATATATGTTAACGATTAGATTGCAAATGAACATTATCATTTTTTGTCATTACTTGCACAGTTTATTATAAAGTCTTATTTTCCCCCCTCTTCAACGACAACTCTATGAAAAACTACTTATAACAAAATACAGTAACTTAACTAATGGATTTTTTATTTTTATTTTGTTTATTCACAGGTAAATTCACATGGATTCATTGCAACGTTACAGCACATAAGTTTCTCAGCTATATGACCAATTTAAAATAAAGTGAGTCTTTTTGTTGGCTATAAAATCATATAACATCATGCATGTGGTGGCACTCAATTAGTTGGAGAACTTTTTGTTTTAAGTAGTCACCATTTGAATTAATTCTTAATAAAAATTTGTATACTATAGAGAAGTTGAGTACGTTTTTATGACTGTATATTAAAACCAGACATTTGAATGGAAATGAACAGTGCTAAATGTATTAATTATATTAATTAAAGTGACATAAATCAAAGTGGTAAAGAGCATAGTGAGCTTTGGGGGTGTTAATTCTACACGACAGAAAAAAATTTGTATTGATATGCGGAATTATAACGTGGGAGGAGGTTAAAATTCTAGATAGTAGGAGTGTTGATGACTGCAAATATGTACGTACGTGTCCTTCGCTTGCTTTGAGTGATAGCTGTAGCAACAGGAATATAACAACATTCCCTTTTAATTATCCTGTAGTACTTGATAAGCAATTTATTGAATTTTTTTCCAGAAATCAAATTCAATTCAAATTATTTGCACAATCGTTGTTTCTCTCCAGAACCTTAAAACGTAACATAAACATTGTCAACACACTGCATGTTAGCTGCCACCTACAAACTTCACGTTATTTCTTCTGACGAAATAAAATAACACGAATTTAACATAATTCAAATCAAAATCGTTTGCGCAAAAAGTTGCAAAGATAACACATATATAGGTAGAACACAACATTGTTGCAATACCTTTGAAACTAAAAAAGCTCAACGACATCACATTCAAATGGGGGGGGAGCTTAAAAAAATTAATAAGACAGCTAGAAAACTCAAGCATTTGTGTTTTCCTGTTGTCGTTTATAATTGAGACCTTATCATTATAATTAAAAGCAAACAATAAAGTTAAAAATTGTTTGTTTATTCAGTCGCAATACAATCCTTTTGCCAGCGATGTTGCTAGTGCCATAATGCTGCTATTATATTGCTGCCGTTGCCGCTATGGATTGCAATTTTTTCTACCATACAGTAAATCATTTGGCAAAATACCTAACAGGGAAAAGGAGTTAAGTGCAAAAAGTCAAGCAAGTTAAAAAATTTCGGTTATTTATATTCTAAATACGCATGATGCAAATGGGTTACGTATTTACATTAATATTTGTGATGGAATAGCATACAATAAATATAATAATTCGTATTCCCACGTACTTATAGTGATAACGAAGCAAGCGTGGCCTTCACCTGTTCTAATAAGATGTACGAATAATTTGTCAAAAAAATAAATAACAAAAAATTGAGTTGTTCCCTTTGTTGATAATTCGCTTCATTGGGTTAATTTTGAATAATCTCTCAAAGACCAAATAACAAATAAATTGTGCTAAAATTCTATCTGAAATCGACCTTGTTATTCAGGTTCGATATTTCGCTTTATTGGTTGAATTTCAATATACAGGTATCGGTTGATCTTCTATTATAAAAATCGTAGAAAATCGCTCATAAAAAATCCTTCACAACTGCAGTAAACTATGTGTCAAATGTTATACATGGGGTAATGATGTCTGAACTGTACCAATGGGGCATTTTAAACTAAAACCTGTTTAAAGGGTTTATTTCCACGCGGAGAATAATTTGGTTTTAAAAGAGGAACAATTTGGCTTCCGGAAACAGCATTCGACAACACACCAAATAAAAAGAATTGTAAATACGGTTTTAAGCAACAAAAAACATGGGAAAAGTACTGGAATGGTTTTTTTAGATATAGAATTCGATTCCATATGGCATGATGGTCTATATTTAAACTTAACAAATTTCAATTTCCCATTGATTTACAAAAGATGGTAAGAAGTTTTTTGGCCGACAGATCATTCATTGTTAGTGTCAACGAAGAGCAGTCCACACCCCGAAAAATTCTAGCTGGTGTACCGCAAGGGTCGGTTTTGTCTCCGACATTGTACACCATATTCACATCAGAATTTTAGATTGCTTAAAAATGAGGCTACAGCATTATATGCGGATGACACTGCCATAATGACAAGTGGAAAAGTTTCAAATGCAATTGCAAATAACGAAATGGAAGATAAAAATAAACGGAGGAAAAACACAAGCTATAATTTTCCCCTTCAATAAATCGCCAAAACGTAACACCTTGCTCAAACTCAATATAGCCGGTGCTGATATTCATTTACAAAATTCAGTGAAATATCTGGGATTAATACTTGACAAACACTTGAACTTTAAAGAACATGTTTTAAGTGCGGCAGACGAAGCTGTAAAATGTGGACGGGCGTTATTCCCTTTACTTAATCGTAGATCTCATTTAAACTCCAAAAATAAACTGCTCATTTACAAAATGTGTATTCGTCCAATCATGATGTATGGCTGTCAGGTCTGGTCTAAAAGATGTGCGAAAAGTCATTTGAAGAAACTCCAAGTCATCCAAAACAAGAACTTAAAACTGATACATGGCTTAAACATGAGGTATTCAACCTGTCGCATACATGATCGTTTTAAGGAGGATATGCTACATACTTACATTGGCAAAATAAATGACAAATTCGAGAATCAAAACAGGCTGTCGCATCAAAGATTGTTGAAGAATCTAGAAGAATAACTGTGATATCTCTTCCTAAAGGTTTTATACTATCTTTTTCCTTCAATTGTTTTCTCTTTCATAGACAAAGATTATTATTTGAAAAATAAAATATCGTCCTTACTAAAATCTACCAAACATTTTTTAGTTGTATGTATAATAGAAGCAAAATAATAAAAAAAAAATTTCAGAAATTGTTATATTTAGTTCAAAAATTAAGCAATTGCTATGGTCTATGTAATAATACTATTTAAAGGTCTTCATTATATGTTCAATTTATCCATCATCCATCTATCCATTGCTACCCTGCCTGCTATATAACATTTTGGTCCATTTGGAAGATGCGCTCCAGACAATGAGATCTCTGTATAATGTTTCATTAGCATACATTACATATAACGTCCGATTCAGGTCATCTCGAAACTTTCTGCCCAACTTATTGATTTATATTCTTCTCACAATTATCGTTGTTTATCGGCAAGAATTTTCATTTAACTTCCCAACTGAAATTACCAGTTTTGCTGATGGAAGAGCACAGGTAAATCAAGTTGTCAATGTTCTCACATATTACTGAACAAATAAAGTTTTTGAGCATCAAAAATCGTAGCTTGCTTTTGCCTTCGTATTGCCGTCAAACCTTCATTACCCGATTGCTTATAAATGCTATAGAAAGCTGCAATAACATCTTAATAATTTTGATAAGTGATACGCTTTACACTTGCGCCAACAAGTGTTATGTTGCTATTGCTAAGAATGGTACAACCAGTTATTACTGCCATATTCTTAACTATAATCCCGTGTTCTTTGCAAATCTTTATTGAACAGCTCGTATACATCATTCGTATTCAAAATAAGAATTGCCGTAATATTTGTACAGACAATGAAAAGATGATTTTCGCTGAGTTTATCTCCTCGTGATTTATTCTGGATTGCGATAATGTAAATTTTTAGTCAGTTTTCAATGCATCATGGTAAAGTCCATATACGCATTAAAATGGTGCCGCGAACTTAGATCAGTCAGGTTTTAATCGCTGTTTTGAAATTCTTGTTAAAGTGTTGCAAACACTTGGATGAACTATGCTCAGATTCCAAATGTTAACCGCATTTTTAATTTAGTCTGTTGGAGCTAATGCTTACCTATTAGTAGAAAGTAACCATTATTCCTTAATACCGCTGCTAATTCATATTGTAAATACACGTCGATAACTGGAGTTGTATTTTTTTACCGTAATGCTAGTCAATTTATCTCCACATTTCGTATTCATTATTATATTACTCGATTCATCCTCTCAGGAGAGCTGTTCTGTGTCTGACGACAAAATTATTACCTCTATAATGTAGCACTCGGTTCAGGGCACCTTGGGTATATTTTCATCTAATTTCGTTTTTCCTAGTTTATGCTCATTGAGTCACATATTGAAAAGTAATAGAGGGAAAAACATAATGTTCCGCAATAGAATCTCCTTTCAGCTCTTAAAAAATTACTCGAATATAATGACTTAACCAACTGTTGGCTACTCTATGGCTGCAGTGATCTTCTTCCCATCCATTAGGCTTTGCAAAAGGAAACAGTCAAAGGAGCTAACTCTGTTTTGAAGAACAGAAGTCCACGAGGATTTTACGTGAGTCTCAACGTGAAGGCCGTACCAACGGTGTGCAACACACTTGGTATATTACAATGCAATTGCCAATGCTCCCCTGAGATAGACAAGTAAAACTTGGACTATCTAGGAGAAGGGGCTGACAATTTTGGTACTACCGCATTTGTCAACCCTTTCTTTGCAGCCAGGAGATACCAAATCGATTATTCTAGTATGAAATATAATCCCCTATCTAGGAGAAGGGGTTGACAATTGTGGTACTACCGCAATTGTCAACCCTTTTTTTGCAGCCAGGAGATACCAAATTGATTATGCTAGTACGGAACATAATCCCCATTGGCGGAGGTGAGGCCTATCATACCACCTCTGCTACTCTATGGGTCTGTAGCAACCGGTTGTAATGCAACTCCACATTCGAGCATAAGGTCTCTACCAGCGATTTTGGTATCAACCACAACCCGCGTGTGTTTCGAGAAGCACTTTGAATCGTAGTTTAGCCAAAGCCATTTCTGAAACCATAGTTTACTTTAACGGAAGACCGCGTACTTACGCTTAACGGTAGCAGTCACTGTTCGAAAGCTTAGGCGAATGATAATTGATTTGAATTACACCGCATACACCTCCAGAAGCTATGACAATTCTCCTTTCGATCGTCTTCTTTCTCGGAATTGGTGCAACACATCGATCCTTTATTATGGTTTTCGTTTTGCATATACTCTTATATTGAAATATATTCAAACATAGTTATTAAATCGTCCCAGTGTCAAAGCTTTGTCAACAGAGAGCAAAGTTGGCATCTGGTTCAACGACAATTTTTCGTACTCATTTTTGTAAATACACTGTGCCATGTGTTATATTAGTAGACTCAAAATCTTCTTCTTAGTTGGTTTTCAATCTGAAATCTATTGCTATGCTAATGGTTCCGCTTTCCGTTCACAATAATGATTCTACACAGAAATTCAACGGGATTGATAACCTCAACGTTGTTTAGAAACTCTTTTATAGTTACGGCTGTACTTAACCAAGAAAATACAATTTTATAAGATTGAATTCAATGTGATACATTTATGCTTGTGATATCCAAAATCGCCTTAAATTTTGTCCGCTTTAACTATGGTTTCTCTTGTAGCAGCCCCATGTGTATGTCCAGATGTTTCATAAATGGCACTATTAACTTCATTCATCCAATCACAAATGATCGCAAACGACATTCTAATTGCAAGATTTCATAGTGCGGAGAACCTTCGTGATAAATTCCCCTAAAAATTTGGAAGAAAACTGCAAAAGGAAGAAAGTGACGGGCTGTAACGAGTACAAATATTGATGATGATGCAAATGCCCTTGGTCGACTTTCTTATTACATGTTGTTTTATTTCCTTGTAGAAGACGTACTTTCAAAACATAGCTGAATAATTTGTAGATAGTATGCCGGCTTAAGTACCTTTAAATTTTCCTCTTAAATTTTGATATTCATCTCAAAACTTATAAAGCAGGCTTCTTTTATCAATTTCGTGCGGCAAAAAATCTGTAATCCGCTAGCTGGAAGGTTATTTGTTTGGATTACACAAAATAGTTGGTGTCTTAGGAATTCTCAACCGTCTATTAGTTGGGGAGCAATTTGTTCCGATTCTAAAAGCGATTTTGTTTTGTAATTTTTACAGAGAATCCCGTCATGGAGATTTTCAATGATTGGTTATTGAAAAAAGTCACATTAATTATGAAAACGGAAACATGTGTCGGATATAAATATTGTGCGGTTGATGTCGTATTAAAGAGAGATTATAAGAATAAATGTAATATATATTGCAACTAACCGGAACGAAGCTGATGAAATCAAAATTGCGCGTTACATTATAGTATCAGGACTATAAAAATTTTTCACGTTTTTAGAAGACTGGCTTGGTCTCCTGGTCGACTTTCTTATTACATGTTGTAATTTATTTCCTTGTATAAGACATACTTTCGAAAGATAGCTGAATAATTTGTAGATAGTATGCCGGCTTAAGTCTTGCCATTATGAAATGTCAAATAATTTCGAATAAAAATAACACGACACTGTGATCTGTCATAAAATCCCAGCTGAAAAAAGAAGAATACCCATACATGAATGTCTCATTATTTATTATTACTTAACTAAGTCTTTATTTGAGTTAGAACTTTTTCTCTACTATTTAACTGGGTGTAATTTCTTAACTCTTTTAACTATGCAAACGCTTTTCATGTTGCTTTCTGTAATTCCCTCACTACTAGTCTAATAAAGGTATACTAAATTTCTAAATTTCATGGTTTGTTGCAATCTGTAACAATTTTGTGATAATTTTGCTTATCCGTTGATGCGGATACAAACAATACCCATTTGTGTAAAACGTATTATAAGCAACGGTGGTTGATGGTTACATTCTTAGAAACTATTTTATTTTATACTTTCATGTAAAGAATTAATTAGCACTCTACTTATATTGCCCTTCCACTTAATTATCACATCTCCCTCGTTTCTCGACATTTCTAGGTATATTCAAGAAAAGAACGCAAATTTTTTTCCTACTTCCTCCATCTACTGAGGTTTCAGTTTTTGACACAAAACTGAAATGGTTAAGCAGCAAAACGTGACAAGACCAACCTTTAATGTGAAGAGAGCAAAAAAGAAACGGCGCAAGCAAAAATGATCTTATAAAAAGTCAATTCATATAAAGCAAACATTTGCTTTATTTAATTGTTAATTTATATAAAGAATTTCAAGATTTCTTCCATGGGCTCTTGTTAAACATACGATGAAGTCAGCGACAACAAAACCAACAACACATTTTCCAGTTAACGATTATATTTCTTGGTTTCCGTTATATTATATTGTTGTGTAGCTTATCATCACCACGGCAGCAGTTGTTGGTTACATTCCGTTTCCAAAAATCGTGTTGTTGTTCTTTATGACTTGAAATTAATTAAAAGTTGAGTTAAATATTGCATAATTAGGTAAATTTCATGTTTAAATATTTTGCTTGTTTTTCGTTTGTTTGTTGCCAAAAAAAAAAAAAAAAAAAATAAATAAAAAAAATAAAAATAAAATAAAACTTATTGGCCACGTGTTTGCAAGCACTTAAAGCAATTTTAAAAGTTATTGACTTTTTTCTTTTTTGTGGGAGTTCAGCATATTGTCGGCAATTTAACAAATGAGGTCTTAAGGTTTATTTATTAATAAGCGAAATCTAAACGTCATATTAAATTAGTGTTCTGTTAGAATTTGAAGAAAAAATATGTATACAAATTTTTGCATTGACGTGAAAAATGTGTGAAGTTGTACTAGCAAGCACACCCTGTCCATACGCGAGCATGTGTGAAATAATTACGCATGTGTCTTAAGTCTTTTGATTGGTTAGTGATTGCAGTGTGTTTTTGTGTTTGTGCTGCAGAGTGAGTCTCAGTGTGTTAATAGTTTCAAGTTGCTTTACTAGTTGTTGTTTCGGAATTTACTAAAATATTGAAAGTATTCATGGGTTGGCTAATATTATATATTAAAATCAGGCCACTGAATAAAGAGTAAGATATTCATAGCAGGATATAATTTAATGTTTCAAATGTTACCTTAGTAAAGGGTGATTTTTTAATAGTAGTTTTTTTTTTTTTTAATCGAATAAAATACTCAAATTTGCATCATACATTAAAATTAAATTAAAATTTTATTTTTAAATATCGATAAATTGGTCCTTGAAATTTAATTTTTAAAGATGATTTAATGTAAATGTTGTCTGCGGCTCCGTCTCAAAATGTCCATTCGGATGGTCTAATTTTTCATCACTTTTTCGAGCATTTCGGTCTATATTCCACAAATAACGCGAGGACCGATAATGCCACCAGCCCATAAACCACACTAGACTGTCGTTTTTCGGGATGCATCGGTAATTCATGTATGGCATGTGGCTGTTCATCCCTCCAGAAGCGACAGTTTTGCTTATGTACCTATCCGTTCAGCAAGAAATGAGCCTCATCGCCGAACACAATTTTTCGATAAAGCAGCGGATTTTCATTGAACCTTTGTAAGGCCCATTCACCAATAATTAGACATTGTGGTAGGTCATTCGGCATTCCATAATGAAATGGCAGAGTATACTGTACACTTTTCAGTTTGACAGAAGACGTTTTGACGCCATTATCAACTTAAATCTTAAAAAATCACCCTATATACAGAAATTTGCATTTGCGGCACGGAAAGTTTTCGACAACGAACTCTATGGACGGCTCAGAAGAGGGCGACCAAAATTCCGGACCAGGTTTTTGAAATAATATCGAAGAAACACTTGAAATTATTTTCTACTAGCGGCGAATAACGGATAAGGCTGTCTATTCCAGTCGCCACTTAAGAAGAAGAAGATATAATTTTGATTGGGAATTATGCCATCAATAATGGGGAATAGTTTGATTAATTCGCATCAATTGTTTTAAACAATCTTAATCCTTTTGTGGCTGCACATTTGATTCTGAAACGAAGACGTACAAAAATGTTCAAATTGTTAGAGTGGTATGTGTTATTGTTGGAATCTTCTAATTCTGTTCCGATTGTACTGTCCTTATCAAAGCTTTAAATGAATAACAAATGTCAATTTTGCGCTCTGTTATACTCTCTTATTATACTGTTATATTCTTGTGACTGAAAGAGATAAGTAGAGTTTGTACAACAAATTTGTAATTTATCCATATTTGAATAATATATTTTTTAAGTCTATTTGAATAAGTCATGTAAAAACTTTAGAGTAAAGTTTTGCTTTATAAACAAATGTTTATACATGAATAATAATATATGTACATGGCAGGTAAAAAAATTTTGACAACTAATTAGTCCTGAAACTATTCAGACTATAAACAAAATGGACTTACATCGCTTTCACGATACCAATTGCTCCTCTGATGCTTATAACTTTTGCAGCCAAAATTACATAAACTTGGGTGAAGTCGCTTGTTTTCCACTACTGCCTGAGTGCTCGTTTGTCACAGTGTTCACAGACATTTAATATGTGCCTTCAATACCTTTCCGCTTTTCACATTCAAATCAATTCAAATATGGTTTTCCTTAAATGACAAGTAAAACAAATTTCTCTCGTTCTCACATATATTAGGCAAAAATGTCCCGCTGTGTTGCATTGAATAGTTGTAGTTTTTTTCTCCGTTTGTTTGCCTGACCAGAAAATAACAAACAAATTGACATAACTTTATTTAAATTTTGATCTAATTTGTTATTTTTAGGAAAAAAAAACAACTAAAAAGCACAGTGAAACTTTATAAAAAAAAAGAAAAAATAAAAAAAAAAATACAAAAAACAAAAAAAAAATCGGTAATGTAAATCAAACAAAAAAAAGTTAATAGACAAACAACAAATTCATGTTTGATGAAAATCTACAACTGTTGGACACAATATACGTACCACAATAACAACAAGAGACATGAGACACAAGCAACAACACATTTACAAACTTGTGACATATATTTCTGTAAGGTTTTTTTTCTCCTACGACTTCTTGCCGGGAATTTGAAATCTATCAATCAAATTCTAAATTTTGTTCGGCTATAAGTGTATGTGTGTGTGTTTGTGTGTGTAGGCACGTTCGTACGGGCCTGGTTTATGGACATGTGGACTGGTATACTGAGGTACTGAGTCTTAACTGAAGTATTGCGTAAGTTTCGCCATGGCAAATAATGTGTGTGTGAGTGTGTTTGGTTTTTCTTTTTGGTGGACTGCATTAAATTTGCATATTTTGTTTAACAAGAGAATGACGACCAATGCGAAAATATAAACGCCAAACGGCAAAAAATAAACAATACCCCGCACTCACTCAGTCACTCAATATATTGTTAAACTTAGTTTTAAGGCAGCCAACAAGGCTGAAAATCTGTTAACTACACAAAAAGGCTAAATAAAAACAACAGAAACAACTTCTACACATACGCCTACGCAAAATTTCTGTTAAAAGTATTGAACAAAAATAACTCTTTTTATTTTTCATTTTTCAGAATGCACATTGGGGGAATTTGGATTAGAATGGAGATGTGAAAATGTTGTTCAATTTTCTTATGAAAAATGTTGGGATTCACTGTAAGAATGAAACAAAATCACTGTTTAAACTATCCAAACTCATCTAAACCATTGTTGAGGTAACGATTTAGCGGTTGGTAGCATTATGCGTGTGGATCCCTATGTAAATTTAAATATTAGTTAATAATATGTGTTGCTGTTTGCCAATAAGCATGTTCTTATACGAATTTAATGGACAAATCACAACGCATCATTCAATGTGCAAATTTATACATCTTGATCTGCATGGCCGTTCACATTTTGGGTCCAAATGAATCAATCAATTGGCTTCAATTTTTTACGACTAAATGTTCAAACTAGAATTATTGTGATCATTGTGGCGTTTCTTATACGCCCATTAGGTAAGAACATAGAGGCTCAGAAGAACAAAGCGCCGGGAATTGTATTCTATGCACAGCTATAATAGATACGATTTTATTAAAGTTAAAAAGTCTTCGAATTGTAATCAAAATACGATACTTCATCTGTAAAAAAAATCTTAATTTTCCAACTATGTATTTGCATAAATAATCTTAATCGTTTTACATAAAATTGAGAAATTGGAGTAGGTTTTCTTTGCTATTTCATATTTTTCAATCCCAAGGTGTTGTTTAAATTTTCAGGTCCTAAAGATGAAAAATTTTGCTACTAGGACTAAAAACAATGTGCGTAAAATTTGTGGAAAATAGAGCAACTATTAAATGAGCGGAATTTTAGACGATGGTCTGTGGTCCAAAAACGTTGTCGGCTGATTAATTCTAGAATTTCTTCACACACTCAATCACATAAAGTTTGATAAATGCCTGCTAGTATTAATAAATTCTAACCCCATAATCACAAATACAACGTATTATAACTGCTGGCGAGATTTAGATTCAGATTTAGATTTAACATGTAAACCTTCTTACCTTCTTACAGAACTAAAACGGTAATAATCACATCAAATTCGATAAAATGTCCAGGTAATCTCATCAAATTCGATAAAAAGTCAAGGTAATGCTGACTGTTTTCTTTTATTGTCGCCATAATGTGTGGAATTCTTGCTGGAATGTCAGACGGTAAATGACGAATATTATTTGGGATTTATGCGGCGTTTGTAGAAGCAAATTTGTCGGAAAAAACAGTTTTGTGGAAAGAAACCTGGCAGGTTTTGCTCCATGGTAGCTCACCACTAAGCTACCATTGTTAACGAATTTTTGGCTAAAAGCTCAACAAGTATCGTCGCTTGATATGGCTCTACCTGACTGTACTCACTCTCCACTTCTAGGCACGCGTTACTTGTTGATAGAAGACATAAAAAATATTCGTTGTGTGAACTTTTTCTTAAAAAAATTTGTTTGGTGATCGGATTATTCGTAGGCATGAGTGCATTATTTCAGGAGGGGGCAATTTGAAATATAATAAATATTTTGTATTTTCCCTGTACTTTTTTGACAGAACATAATATAATATTTTATTTGTAATTAAAAGTTGCCAGATTTTTTAATTTCACTGAAGTTTTGTTTGATCTTAAAGCTTTAAAGGTCTAAAAGTTGTCTACTTGGATATCTAACAAAAAGTTTAAAATTCAAAATTTTTTAATATTTTAGACATTTCAATGTAAGTATTTGCAAAATTCGTATTCTATTTTTTGTAAATTGTAATAAAAATTAAGGAATAACTATAGTTCTATCATAAATAGTATTTATATCTTACTATAAAATGATAAGGAAGGGAAACTCAACACTTATAATGATCTGAACTCGGGAACTGACAAAAAAAAAAACCAAACAAACAACATTGAGAAAAAATAGGAAATTCAGTTTTTTTGAATTCTTCATGTTCATGAGTACCCGTACCTTTGATTGGAGATCTATATTTTTAAAGCTAAGTATATCTCCATGTACTGCCTAAATAATTTCATAGTGAAACCTTCGATCAAATTCGGAGACTTTCGGCAGAGCAGACAAATTATATTTTCAGGCTGTTCAACCAAAAGTGCTGCTACAAGCATATTTAAATATGAAAAGTTTTCATAATTTGATTCTGTACAAATCGGGTGAGATGCCCTTGTTTCGGAACCGGTTTTGAAAATTAGTTTTGAGAGCCGGTTAAAAAAAGGGATAGAAATAGGCTAAAGGAGACCGGTATAATCATCAATATGATTTAAAAAAACGGTGGTGACAATTTTTTCTGTGTACAGGGTACTGGCAATTTAAACGTCTTCGTAGTAGGCGAAACACCGAGAGGATCAATTAAACTTTTTTATACGAATTATTTTCTTAGCACAATAGTAATAATTACGGAAGCATAATACAATGTAATTTACCATTTGCTCACAGTTTTTGCAAACACACTTTTAAAGACAGCTGTTTCACTAGTCTCTCTTTTGGAACAAATACCCGGTTTCATAGACCTCTGCATCACCTACATGTGCTACAGTGAAAGATAGTCTGACTTTCCCTAAGTTCAACATTTTTGAAAAAAACAGGCAAAATAATAGACCAAACAAAATTCAATACTTTGTCAATACTTCTTTTCTCTAAAAGTTCGGGGTGTTAAAAATATATTCGCTCTCTTGTTCTT
Organism: Philornis downsi; assembly: GCA_019455685.1. Classification (NCBI taxonomy): domain Eukaryota; kingdom Metazoa; phylum Arthropoda; class Insecta; order Diptera; family Muscidae; genus Philornis; species Philornis downsi. The sequence continues at coordinate 1,839,186 of JAHXMU010000829.1, forward strand.
TATCATACATGAAGTAGAAAAGCATATATGATAATGCAATGAAATTGAAATTTCCAAATCAAACCCTCTTTTGAGCCGAATCAAATCAATTTGTCTTCCTGTTTATCGAAGAAGGAATCAAACCATTGCTTCATAAAAATGAAGAACTGAACCTAAAGCTGTATAAACTTTATAAAAACCATGGCTCGGTTCATTTGTTTTCCAAACGAATATTTTTCCTTTTACGATATTTTCACTACTATTAAGGTTTCATTTGACGAAATTGTTAAAAGATGTCGACTGCTACAAAGATGTAGAAATTCAGTATTTCTCAATAACGTAAACTGACTGTAATTTTTTGATTTCATGTGGAGTAGAAAGTATTGCCAAATTTGCCAAGTTGTCCTTATTTTAATACATTGTTCAAGGTTGGATATAACTAACAGTAAGGATTTCGAAGCATGAACTTATAAAAGGATTTCAATTACATCTGCCACTTTCGAAATCAGACACTAGTTCTACCTATCTTTTTATATGGCGCAGAATACTGAGTTACGACACAAGTGGATGAATTAGTACTGTCAATTTTTGAGAGGAAAATATTCCGGAAAATTTATGGACCAATAATCGTTAACGGAAAGTATCGGCGTCGTATGAACAGCGAACTGTATAAGCTATATACCGACATCAACGTGGTCAATCGCATTAATATAAAGCGTTTGCGTTGGATGGGTCATGCTATGCGGATGGACGCAAATGCTCCGGCACGAAAAGTTTTCTCCGACGAACTCGATGGACGACACAGAATAGGGCGACCAAAACTTCTTTCGAAAAGTCAGGCTCATGAAGTACTATCGAAAATTGGTGAGACGAATTGAAGGAGAAGCGCAGAAAATCGAAACGTTTGGAATTATTTTCTACGGGCGGCGTATAATAAGTAAAATATGTCTACTCCAGTCGCCACCTAAGAAGAAGAAGACTTTCGAAATCCGTAATATTATTTCAGAATAATTTTGAGCTGAGCCGGTTATGAGATCAAACTTAGAAAAAAAAAATTTACTAATCCTTTGGAGGACTTCCAAAACATGAAATAATTAATATATTCAAAAAGTTTTACATTTTCTGGATACTAAGGGCGTGAGCTTGGATTAACCGCTGATTTCGTATAATATTCTTTTAAAACATTCCAAAAATTTTTTAAAATAAATATCTTACAACAGCGAGTCGATCGGAATACTTTTAACACACATATGTTTAATATAACATACGGCGTCAGAATCTGTCCACTTAATTCTCTTCAAAGTAATATTATATATGTTGACCTGTCTGTCATATTTTATTAGGTTTGAAATTAAAATTCAATTCCTAAAAAATGCATAATTAATAAAGATTTTTAAACAGGTTTGATGGAAAGGATTTCTACAGTAGAACAGGTATTTGAATTTAAATTACATTGCTATAAAATCGATTTCAAAAATGTCTGAAGATATTCGCCCTTATACATAAGTAGCGTCAGTATATTATGAAGACTTCAACTAAACAAATCTCAAATTCCGTAAAATAGTTTCGAATTTTTAAAGCACGAAATTTACACATTTCAAATAATTTGATTCCTAAAAACTTTTCTTGTTCCTTAATTGTTTCAATGTCATATTGAACAAAACAAATTGAATTCGAATCACTTATCTATTGTAACTTAAACCGAGCCAAAACCGTTGTTCCAGTAAAATTACTTAACTTAACCATTTTTGAACCCCTGATCCGGTTAATGAAATACCGGATCAGGAGTTAAAAAATGGGACAAACCACTGAACTGAACCAACACAGGACTACGCATAATTTGCTGTCATAGAAATTACGAATTTTACAATTTGGGAGCCGACTTAAATCACTCCATTAAATTAACTAAGTTATGAAATTAACTATTTGATCGTCTTATCAAAAATACCCCACTGTCCTATATATGAAACAGCACCAAGCAGAAAAAAAACTAAACTAAATTGAAATAGAAAATGTATTTATTCAGTTTATCTATTAAAAAATCTCATGTGGCGTCCGACTGTGTTGTTTTCCTTCATATATGTGTGTGTCTGTATGTATGTTTTAATAACAATTCAAACTTGCAAAAATAACCAAATGATATAAAACAACTCTGACGACAATGACTGTCACAAATGGCGTAGTTTTGAATTATAAACTGTCGGATTTTTTTCGTCGTGTTTCTTTGCCATGCGTCCAACAGCAAAAGCTGCTACAAGCCAGCAAAGAAATTGTCATGGTTTTAAAAAATTTTGACGGAAGGAATATGACAGTTTTTTGCCATATATCTGTAGTACTCATAGTTGATTGCTGGCTTGTGTTCAATTTATAAGCAAGCAATAGAAGTATGGAAATGAAATAGATAAGGTATCCTATAATGACATGAGGTATGATGTGGTGCTGCTTAAGCTGGCTAGAAAGAAAAAAAAATTATGAAGCAAAAATTTTAATACATTTTGAATCAATATATCACATTTTTGCTCTTGTAAATTATGTTATAATTTATGAGATCAAGAAAGAGAATTGTTTAATTTGTCTTTTCTACTACGATTGTGTTGGTTAGGGTAATTATAGTTACTATGGATTTGAAGTCAGAATCTGCAGAAGGATTCAGAATTAAGGGAAATATATTTAAAAGGAAACTATGTTGTGTAATAATTTGGGACAGAGAAACCGGCATAGTAGCTAATTTATCTTAGGTGCATTCTGGAGAACAATGATTTCGCAATGTATGTATATAAGGTTATCTATTAAGGAGTTTGAAAACAACCGATCTGGCAAGACTGGCAGCTGCGAATTATCTGTAACCTGAAGTGTTATTTTGTGTAGTGAAAAGTTTGCCATATACGAATATAGATCGTTTAACAACTGAAGAACGCATAAAAATAGTTAAAACTTACTACGGAAGTGGTGATTTAAACGTGGACTTTCATTCGAACAAAAACTTCTTCAGCAATGAAGCTGATTTCTCTCTTGGCAGTTACGTAAACAAGCAAAATTGTCACATTTGGGGCTCGGAAAACCAACAAGTGATTGTTGAAAAGCCATTGCATCCAAAACAAGTAACTGTTTGCTGGGTGTTATGGTCTAGAGGTGTCATTGGGCCATAAAGGTGTGATCAAAAAATAACAGTTATTTTCAATTTTTTCAAAAAGCATATTTTTTTTTTCATCAATAACTGTCTTGTCCCCTTTAAAGTAATCCCTCCTCAGATATAATACACTTATGCCAGCGTTTTTTCCAATCCTCGGAACACTTCTGAAACGCGCTTTTTGGTATCGCCAACAGCTCCTGTTTTAATTTTTTTTATCTCCTCAATCGCAGCAAAACGCTTTCCTTTAATCGGTGTCTTCAGTTTTGGGAAGAGTAAAAAGTCAGCGGGGGCCAAGTCCGGTGAATAAGGTGGTTGAGACATGATTGCGGTTTTGTTTTTGGCCAAAAACTCACGCACAAGCATCGATGTGTGAGTTAGTGCGTTATCATGGTGCAAAATCCATAATTGGTTTTTCCACAATTCTGTGCGTTTCTGACGAATTGCTTCGCGGAAACAGCGCATAACTTCAAGGTAGTATTCCTTATTGACCGTACAATCTTGTGGCAAGAATTCATGATGCACCACACCATTGCAATCGAAGAAAACAGTGAGCAAAACGTTCACATTTGACCGAACTTGACGTGCATTTTTCGTTCTTGTCTTTTCTGGACGCTTCCATCTGGATGATTGGGCTTTAGTTTCAATGTCATAGCCATGCACCCATGATTCGTCACCAGTTATAACCTTTTTACCGAAATCTGGATCTGGAAAAGCGGGCCTCTTATTGTACATTACATATCGATATAACCTATTTTTGATGAAGGTAATGATATACATATTAAGCGGTAATTTAAAATTGGTAATGAGATGTGTTGAAATTATCACCCTTTCTAAAAGAACAAACAAATATATCCCAATTGGAACAAATTCATATACTTTAAGTCCATAGCTTTTATTGCCTTTTGATGCATCGATGAAATGTAATACAAATATTTCACCTTTTCAAAATTTTTCACACATTTTCTTAATTTTCGAAAATTATATAGTTCCATGATCTTTACTTCAGAGGGCTCCATGTAGCTAAAGACCACTCTAATATTGAAGCATATTATTATAAGCTTTTACTCAACATCGTCTATATGTATATTATTTCTGATTAATTGGCATCTTACCACTTGTACACGGATCATATGTTGCATATGGTAATTAATCATCGTTCTCTAAGTTGATATGCTACAACACTTCGATTGTGAGCTAACTCATTCCAAACTATTCAATCGCTGTCTAATTCTAGTGTACTGGTTAAGGGCATGTTTATGGTCGTCATAAACTCAAATGTCATTTTGATTGGTTTGCAATCTGACAAAGAACAAAACATCTTATAAATATTAAAATAATCTGCATAAAATTAATGCCATTTAACAAGAAACCATAACAAGTCATTCGAAGGAGCAAGCTTGGGGCCAACGCCAATAAAAAAAAGGCAACGACCAGAAAAAAAAAAATCGTTTAATATTTAAGGAGATCTACTGTTGCTGTTGATTTTGTTTATTACTAAATACTTTGGAATACTTGACTGTTATTAAAGTGTCATTTTCTCTGAGTGCTCTAAACTATAGCTGTTGTTTGCTATTGCTGATGCTGATGCTGCTGCTGCTGCTGTGCTAAACTGTTGCTGTTGTCGTAAACTGTTAATGCTGCCGTGCATTTTTGTTGCTGATACTGGCTGTTATTATTATTACTTATTACATGTTTGAACAAAAATCCCACACTTAACCTAAGCATTAATCTTGATCAATGTGTTGTTTTTTCTCAGTTTGGCTTTTCGCTCGACTAATGTTGTCTTGTGTTTGGCTTGTTGTTAACTTAACATTTGTTAAATCACATTTTGTGTTACGGCGTCGTTTTGTATTAAACTAAATGCATATTTACTTACCGTAACTCAGTGCATGCAACACCGCCACTATCGAGTGCAGGAACAACAGCGACAGCGACAACAAAAATCTCCTCGATCATGCAACATGAGAATTTGGTATTAAATAATAGCAACAACACAGACGCCAATAGCATGTTTACACAAATTTTTCTATCAAATCATGCCACTTAATGTGGCTTCAAATTGTAATTGATATTTATTTAAATTAAAGAAAATTTCCTTCATTTTCACATACACCACCGTGGCACTTGAAAAGCACAAAAAAGGGGCACCATGGGTTAAGCCAATATTTAGGTTACCGTGTTAGATTGGGTATTAATGGTAATTTATGTTTTATTTCATTCCTTTTTCCTCTTCTCCCCTGCTACTACCTACGGAAGATGTATTATGGACGATATGGCCTCGTATAGTATTTGAGAATTACACAGCAGATAATTTTGCACTGTTTGGAAAAAAAATGGAACATTTAGTGTTAAGATTGTGTGGCGATAGAAGTGTAAATAAAATGGGTCTGTAGGTAGATATTGGCAATGAGACAAAAACAAAAGATCAAATCATGTATTGACATGAATGCAATTTTGTTGAAAAGATCACAAAGATATTTTGTAAATGGCATTTTATTTTTGTTCAGAGGATTCCTTTCAAATAATTGTATGTCTTACTTAAAATTATGCTGCTAAACTGATAGCTTTATTTGATAAAAAAAAATAAGTAAATAACTAGGCAATCAGATATTTGGGTCTTTGTTTTAGTGGGAAACAATCAGGGGAATATGCGCCATACTATTTTTCACTGTCATTGTGCTTAACTTGAAATCTAGCCAAAATATTCATACTATTTAAGAAATCTTTGTTGGCAGCAAAAGGTGTTTTGTTAATGACAGATGACTTTATTAACTTAGATATAAATGCCTGTGAGACTAAATTTTGTATCAGTGCAAGACAATTTTAAATTTCTACTGCTCGGTCATAGAGTTTTCTTCAAGCAGACATTATATGTATTATTTTGTAGATAAGGACTAAATCACTTCAAAGTTACAGCTGTCAACTTTCACACAGCGTACCAAACAAGTAGATTTTTTCTTGGTCGAAAATTTTAAATGATTGCACTGGTCTATAAATTTGGAAAAAAAAATTGACTGCAGAAACGAAGCATGTTTTTTAACTAACCCGGGTGCACTGAATTCGAATCTGGCATATAAAAATAAAATTGGGCTATCACGTTCTGTTCACTTTTTATCGCATGCTGGCAATACCATAAAACAGTCAATACTAATACTAAAAATTTACAATTGCTAATTTGACAGAAGCCCACATTGATTCTAAATCTTCATAAAAGTAGCCTTTAAGCATGCCGGGGAGATCATGTGTTACTGATTCAAGCTATTTTTGCTTTACGTGTGGTGAATATTTGGTTAGAAAAAAGGATATGCAATATCAGAATCATTCAAATATAAATATTTACATTATTTTGATTTTGCTATTAGAAACCTGAACAAACTGTGGACACCGACAATGTTTCGCAATAGCTGCAGTACTGTTTTATACAAGTGGTGAATTGGCAAGAATATCTATTTCAATTCCAGTACTTTGAGTAGAGTCAAGTAACCACCAAACCGATTGTTATATCTGTTTAACAAAAGTTGGTGGATTCAATATGAAAAATTGCAAAAGTATTACTTATGCGAATGTCCCATCGGATTCCAAACCAGCTCAACGCCCACCAAATGATCCATTACCAGTCATTTCCAGTGCTACGAGCAGTGAGTCCGAAACATCTGTCACCAGCAGTGGTAGTTTGTATCAGGCTGATGATGAACGCCATTTAGTGACTCAAGCTGAGCTGAATGATCTAATTCGGGATTTACATTTAACGAAGCCAGACGCAGAATTGCTAGCTTCACGCATGCAGCAGTGGACACATCTTGCAGTTGGAACAAAAGTAATAATCTATAGAGATTGAAGCTTGGATTGGCTGCATATATGCATTTTGAAAAGAAACACTCTATTCTATACTATACTAATGTTGATGGTTTATTTCATGAAATGAACTAGCCATATGACAAAAATGAATGGAGATTATTTATTGATGGCTCTAAGTACAGTTTAAAGGTTCTTCTTTTGAATAATAGAAATTAAAAACTATCCGTACCTACTGCTCATGCCGTTAATACAGGGTGGCGCAATAGAACGTGCATATGTAAAAAATAGATTAAAAAATAAATAAAACAAAAGGTATGGTTAAAATAAATCTAAGGCATTATAGAGTAATAAATGGAGTTTATTTTTTAAAAATAACATCATCTAAATGGCGACCCTCTCTACGACGGCACTCCTCTAACCGCAAACGAAAATTATTGAAAACTTTCTTCAGTAATACTGGCGTAATGGCTGCCATTTCACCACGGATATACTCCTTGAGCTGAACGATGTTTCTTGGATTATTACTGTAGACTTTGTGTTTGAGGTATCCCCACAAAAAAAAAGTCAAGAGGCGTCAAGTCTGGGCTACGTGGGGGCCATGGGATATCACCCATTTTCGAAATCAGTCTGCCAGGGAACTTCTGCTTCACCACCGCTATGGAGTCATTTGATGTGTGACAGGTAGCTCCATCTTGTTAGAGCCAAGTTCTGGAATTCACTATTCTTGAACTCTCAATTTCTGGAGCCAAGAATCCGTCCAACATCTCAACATAGCGTTCCGTATTAACCGTGACGTTTTGGCCCCGCGCATTTTCGAAGAAAAAGGACCAATTATTCCTCTGCCAGAGATTGCTGCCCATACTGTCACTTTAGGACTATGCAATGGTTTCTGGTGTTTGGTTTTGGGATTTTCACTGTTCCAGTAACGACAATTTTTACGGTTTACGAACCCATTCATAAGGAAATGAGCCTCGTCAGAGAAAAGGATATTGTCAAAATTGGAAAATCGATTAAGCATTTCATTAGCAAATGCGAGCCTTGCTATGAAGTCAGACTCTTTCAATTCTTGTTTTAATTACAGCTTATATGGATGCAGTTTAAGATCCAATGTTAAAATTCGTTGCAAACTTCGTCGCGATAATTGTAAGACAGACGATCTCTTGCGAGTCGACATTTGTGGATTTCCTCGTACTGACTCCATAACTCTCTCAACATTGTCTTCGGTTTTAGATGTTCTTGGGCGACCATTTGATTGCGGTTTATATGTTGAACCGGTCTCTTCAAAACGCTTTGCCCATATTTTAATTAAATTAGCACTCGGAGCTTCACTAATTCGCCGTAGTCCATATTCAGCACAATATAGTCGCATAGTAGCAATATATGAACGAGAGTTCTCGTAAAATGCGCGCACGCAAAATGCGCGACGCTTCCCGTCGAAGTGATTCATAGCGACTAAAACTCCATGAGCCCGCCAACCCAACGATGTAGGCGCATCCCCGTCCGCACCTTTTCTACCCCGCAAAAAAAGATGATGCAACATGCACGTTCTATTGCGCCATCCTGTATTTCTAAAAATACATAAAAAATAATGTAAAATAATGTGGTATCATATTCTGGCGACATTTGGGGTATTTTGATAGTATTCAACAATGTATTTGGCGGTAAAGCTATAAAATAATTAGACAATGCTGACACTTATTGAGATATCGTACAAAATTCAATTGAAAATATAGGACGGGCAATAGTACTGAAGTGCATTCTATGTCATTATAAAATAATAAATCAGTCTTGCTTATATGAACTTTGGCGTTTTTAAAGAGAATAAATTCTCTGACAGCAAGTTCTCTCCATTCTCTTGAAATACCACGCAATTACTCCTAAGTACAAAACTCAGGATTTAATGCTGTCATTACCGCAATATATAAATTCCAAACTTTATCGTTTTTATATAGTTTTAACTACCATCTTCGTGGAATTATTTTCATATTTTCAATTTTTTTCTGTTTGAATTATTGTCAATTTGACAAAAGCTAAAATTTTATCTTGGAGAATTAAGACAATGTTTCATCATATATCACGTTTTCGTCTCCTAAGCAATATGTGTTTCTGTTTAACTTTGTGTTAAATTTATTTGGTGCTCGAAGACTAAGAAAAATGCTAACACATCCCCGGCCAATGATAACTTTTCAAAAGCCGGCTACCTTAAAACCCCAAAATCATAAGGCAAGAAATGAGTTAGTATTGTTTACACGCAAACAATATGTAAATAGCTTTTTGGAAAACATGCAATGCAGAAACTGTCTCTCCCTTTTCTCTCAACGTAGTCATTTCGTAGTCATTAAACAATATGAAAATTTATGGCATAGAAAACACACACCTAGGTTTGAACGCTGAAAATGTCTATGATTATAAATTATTGAACGCTAGAAATATGTGGATAACAAGGGAGATGTACAGAGATGGGAGGAAAGCTTACCATGGAAATTGAAAAAAGGAAAACAACTTTATCTCAAAGGCATTCATTCAAGCGTGTAATGAATGCCTCGCACTACATACTAAAATGGTCAAGTTTATAATCTTTTTTCTACGTATTAGTGTGTCATAAAATAGTCGCTATTTTTAATAGCACGTCGTGCTGGGAATAACTTCGAAGTAAACAAATATTGTTGTTTATTCCGAAATCGTTCTGAAAATTAAAAGCTTCTGAAACGACTTAATCTCATCTTACATTGAGTGACATTTTTGTAATCTTGGTCGTCTGAATTTTCAAATGTACTGGTAAAAGAGATGGTGGTTCTGTAATTATAATTATACTTTATATGCATCATAGTTTTATTGTTTATAGTTTTTATGAAATATGTTAAATGAAACACGATATTTTTGCAAATACGAATTAACTAGTGAGCATGAACTCCTTTGGATTAATATAAATTAATATAAAGTTGGTTGGTAAGATTTGTATAGATTCTTAATCATTGCTGTCAAATCTCATTTCGCGGTTCTATTTATTCAGATGTGTATCCACATTTTGCCTGTGATTGCAAAATGGTGGACTCACTTGCAAGGCATGCATTTAAATAATATTAAATAGCTCATTGAATCGTCTAATTGTGCTTGTACGACCGCAGCGAAATTCATAAAACGCATTGATTTTGGTCCGTTTTCATTGTGTGAGACCTTTGTGACTGGGAATAAGACAATTATGGTCAAAGCATAATCTAAACAGTTGATTAGATAGTTCAATACAATATTAATGTTTGAAAATTGCAAATGACCTTTCGGACATATCGTAATGTGCATATTCGACCAAGTTCTTAGAAAGTTCAGATCAGTTCGCTATCGTGACAAAATTATTATGCAAAATTTTGAAAAATTATGGATTTTTCTTCAAAAAAAAAACAAAAAACAAAAATTGTTACTATCCTCCAGCGGTAACAGTTATTGAGATAAAGTGAAAAGTGATATAGAAAATTTAAAATTAGGGACATAATTACGACTCATCCTGTCCCTATTATGTTTTCGATAGTAAATTTTATATAAAAATGAATCAGTCTTAAAAATGAATTTTTAAAGGAAATAGTATTCAACATTTACCTTCACGAATATTCAGTTTTGTTTCGGTTGCGATATTATAAATTAATTTCTTATTCATGTTCGAAGCAGGCATTGACTCGTTTTATACATTAAATGAGTTTATAAAGCTAAATTGATTCAATACCTTTATCAAATTATATATATTTTATAAATAATTGTCTCAATCTGACTTAATCTGAATCAGAAATGGAATATTATGCGGTTTTGCTTCTTACCAAAGAAAAAGGCCTGGTGACAATTAAAAGCTTAAAATAATTCAAATACTTTTTCTGAATTTACCACACACAGGCTCATAGAAATTTCCATTGCTATTTAAATATTTTTTCAATTTTCTGAATTGGAAACTTTCAAACAAAATATAAACAAAACATTTCATAGCCTGAATCACGAGCAAAACTGTTTCTGATTTCATTTTGAGTGCATGAATCAAAATCGAAAATGATTCCAGTTTTCTTTTGGATATGTAGAACAGAAAAAAAATCCAATACAATTTTGGTTCGATTGTCGGAATAGAGTTCGGGTGCCAGAAATTGAAACTAGTCAACAATATTTTGGGGGTTGATTTCGTTTTAGTGACTGTGCCTGGTATTCAGAGAGTTATATCGATATAAAAGTGAATTAAATATAATCTCAACTGCGGTCTATACCATAATTTCGTAGATTTAAATCACCACCTATTTTAGGATCTATGAAAGTCACAACAAAACAAATACATTTTATAAAACCTCTGTAAAAGTAAGGTAATAATTTCATAGAACCACTTATCATTGGATGTTCTCCGGATATTCATGCTGGAAATGAAAAAGAAAGAAGTTAAATAATAAAGTTTATGGCACACTTGAATCAGCTCCTTCCAACGCTTTCAACTGGATTCGGGAAGCTAAATTGTGTCTGCAATCCATGAAATATTTACAAAAACCAAAAACCAGAGGCTATGTATCACACTAAACATTGCTGTAATATTTTTAAAGAGGTCTCGCAGTAATTCCATTGTAATCCTGGCTGCATCCGATGTGGCACCGTCTTGTTGATACCACATGTTAATCAAACCCAAAGCATGCAGTTGTGGCGCTAAAAAGTTTTCAATCATATCACGATATCGCTCCCCATTGACAGTTACCATTACACCGTTTTCAGTTTCAAAAAAGTAAGGTCCAATGACTCCTCCCGACCAAATTCCATACCAGACTGCCATTTTTAGTGGATGCAAAGGTGACTGACGGATAATTTGAGGATTTTCTATTGCCCAGAACCGACTATTCTGTTTATTCACATAACCATTCAAATGAAAATGTGGCCCGTCACTCATTATGATTTTATCATGAAAATCGGGGTTGTCATGGGCGAGCTGTAACATCCTATTGGCATATGTATGGTGGCGTAAATGGTCTTGTGGAAGAAGCTCTAGTGTCGATTGAACCTTAAATGGAAACAAATGCAAATCCTTGTGCAAAATTGTGGTCAAAGTTGTTCTTTGAAGACCAAGCTCCTGAGCACGGTGTCGAATTGAGGTTGATAGATTGTTTTGAACACTTTCTTGAGTAGCAGTAACGTTTTCAGCCGATATTGCAGTACATTGTGGTCCATCCTTGGCCCTATCAGCTACAGACGCTCTTTCTTCGAAATCATTCACTATATACACTATATACTACACGATAATTAGTGCGTCCTGTTGTCACATTGATTCTTCCGAAAATTTCACGGAACTTTCTCATCGTCACAGTAGTCGATGATTGATTTTGATAAAATGTTTTAACGATTAAATCACGTTGTTTTATCGATTATTTTTCCATAATAAATTTGTCAAGTCTCTATTTCATGACTGCCAAATATGAACTGTGTTTAATATAATTATCTCTGATTTAATTAATAAATTGGTTTAAAAATAAATTAAAATGAATTATTTGAACAACTACTGTTAACTTAAATTAAATTGAATACTATTGTTGGATGATGTAAAAGCCCACCTATCCAACCATGAAATTGAAAAAAACCGACTATTTGTGATGCATAGGTGGCAACCCAGCGGTGCACGGAGGTTTCGTGGTTGTGGTCGGCTAGAGAATGGGTCTCTCTGCCGTTCAACAACCACCAGGACCAAGTCGCAAGCCGCCCTCAGCTTTCGAATAAATAATGTAAGTTTTAAATCCCTTTTCCAAAAAAAAAAACAAAAAAATGTACCGTTTCCCTAAGTCAGTGAAATACAGAGTACGAATAGGTGTTCAGATTTCCTGGTTTTCCAACCTCCTCAATTGAGCCTAAACTCCTCCCAAATCGCCGATAGTGAATTGGAACCTGAGTTCCAGAAGGAAAAAGGCAAACGATTTAACAAACTGTCAAGGCTAATGTTTACCAAAATGGCCTCAATGCCCATATTCGACGGACCCATCTGGCAACGCCATAACTTTTGACAGAGATGTCAGATCGCTTAATGACATACCGCGTTTGAAGCGTTAGTCCAAGTAGATTTTTACCATGGAACAATACACGCCACGCGAGCGCTCTGAAATAGTTGAAATTTACATTCAACAGAAGAAGTCAATTGTGAAAACTCAACGTGCTTTTAAAATATTAAAAAATGTGAGAAGTGCGCCTTCTAAAAACACCATTAAGCGTTTATACGAAAAATTTTCGACTGGTGAGGCTCTTTCTAATCCGAAGAGGCCAAATAAAAGTCGACCAAGGCGATCGGCCGAGAATATCGCTGCCGTACGAGCCAGTGTTGAGAGGTCCCCAAGAACATCCCAAAAACGCCGTTCTCAGCAGTTGGGCATGGCTCGGTCCACTTTACAACGGATTATTCGCGTTGATTTGCATTTGTTCCCGTACAAAATTCAATTGACGCAAAGATTGTTGCCTGCGGACAAGCCTCGTCGATTGGAATGGGCCCAACGAGTCATCGAAATGGCCGATGATGACGAGCAATTTTGGAACAAAATTATCGTGTCCGATGAAGCCCATTTCACATTGAATGGGATCGTAAATAAGCAAAATTGCCGTATTTACGCCACTGAAAATCCTCAGGAGATTCAAGAATTGCCTCTTCATGACGAAAAAGTCACAGTTTGGTGCGGCGTTAGTGCGAAAACGGTCATTGGGCCGTTTTTCTTCCAAAACGAAAATGGCCATGCTGTTACCATCAACCAGGAGCGTTATCGCGACATGATGACCAATTTTGTGATGCCAATTATTCGTCGAAAGCGTATGAGGCAGTTCTGGTTTCAACAAGACGGCGCTCCACCGCACACAAGTCGCATAACAATCGATTTTCTGAAGAATTTGTTTCCGGGCCGTTTGATGTCGAAAAGTGGTGATTTGGACTGGCCACCGCGTTCGCCCGATTTGACGCCCGCTGACTTCTTCTTGTGGGGACATTTGAAGTCAAAGGTTTACGTTAACAAGCCAAGGACCGTAGAAGAGCTCAAGGACAACACTCGTGAAGAAATAGCCGCTATTCCGGCCGAAGTGTTGGCGAAAACGATGGAAAATGCTGCAAAAAGGGCACAATACGCCATCAACGCCAGAGGCGGCCATTTGAGAGATATCATATTCAAAAATTGATGTAAACAAATCTACTTGGAACTTAAATGAATTAAATGAATAAGATTGCCAACCGCCAAATTTTTATTTTTTTCTTTGATTTTTTTTTTAAAAATATGGGTCCGTCGAATATGGGCAACCCTGTATACCTTCCTGATGGACACCCTGTAGTTCTGGGTTGTAATACACTTCAAATTAACTTCCTACTTGGAGTGCAAGTAAGTTTTGGTAACTTCGTTATATATCCGCTACATACATATGTTTGTCACACATATACTATAATACTATACATGCAGTTCACAACAGCGCAATGTAGGGTATCCTCATAAACTTATTACTGGTTATTTGAATGCGTCATTTTATACAATGATAGTGATGTTGCAAGTTTCGTAACATTGAGAGAATAATAGAGAGATAAGAGGCACAGGGAAATGTTAGTAACTGACCATAAATGACAATATTTCAAACATTCGAACAGAATTATAAATGCAGAACGTTGCTATAAAACTGGTAAAATGAAAGAAAGTTTTCCAATTTCTTTACGAGCTTCAGTGCATTTTCTCAATATTCGCCTGCATGAAGATAGTCTAGTGTTTCATTTATAGCAGTTTATTGGCCATAAATGTGTTACTTGTTAGAATTTTATGGTAATTTTTAACTAAACTTTATGTTTATGCCAAGTTCACTTAATAAACCGCAAGAAAACAAAATACTGCAAAAAAAAAAAAAAAAAAAAAAATTATAAACTTATCCGATTGCAAAAGAGTTTCACTGACAAATACCACAATTTTGAAATTTCATTGCACTGCTGAGGAATTCCTTTTAATTCGTTTACAATTTTAATTGTTGTTTATGTTTTGCTGGCCATCAAACTGTGTAGTTTTCATACGAGCAAATCTACTATACGAAGCAATTAAGTAATTTCCTTCACCACTTGTGGCCATTTTTCACTTCGTAGTTTACTGTGGCCAGCAGTCACATTTGCCTGCAGCGTATGGTCAATAGCAATAAGCTGACGCGTTGATACAGCTTAATAAAATCATTAACTAATTTTGAGCTTTCATGTATTTTGGATGGCGATTTGCAATTGTACGAGTATGTGCAAATGTTACCTTGTATAGTTTTTTTTTTGCCGGTATTACCGTTAATTATTGTATTTTTTTTATTTTTGCATTTGTTGCAAAAAAAAAAAATTACAAGTGATTGCAATTATAAATGGATAGTTTTTGTTATTTGATAATGGATGGGGATTTTAATTATTATTTCAGTTTTGGCTATTTTCTTGTTATTGGTTCCACAAATTAGAGTTATGCTTGTAATGTAATTTACTTAAAGAGCAATCATATTTTTATATGTACATTGTGAGTAATAACTAATTTGTTGTTTCCAAATATGTACGGAGTATTGCCAAATGTTTGTATGAAAAGTGGGTAAAAATAAAACCAAATGATGCAATCTATTGATT
This sequence comes from Philornis downsi, assembly GCA_019455685.1. Lineage (NCBI taxonomy): Eukaryota > Metazoa > Arthropoda > Insecta > Diptera > Muscidae > Philornis > Philornis downsi. The sequence goes on from JAHXMU010000829.1 coordinate 1,854,695, forward strand.
AATTTTGTTCAGCTGTGTTAGATTAATTTTTAAAAGTTGATAAACTTATCAAGGGGAAGTATAGAGTGATCGTTTAAAATTTTAGTTTTTCAGGTTAGCAGCACTGGTTGGTAACGGCGTCCAAACGTCATCTGTAAAAATGAAAAGCAGTGCACTCTGCCATTTCATCATGGAAAGACTAACAAACGAGCAACGTTTGCAAATCGTTAAAATCTATTATCAAAATTCGTGCCCTGTAACAAATGTGAATCGTTTGATACGACCATTTTACGGTCGTTATAATCGACCTGCCGAATAAACAATTCAGATACATAAACAAGCAAAACTGTCGCATCTGTAGTGATGAACAGCCACATGCCATACATAAATTACCGATGCATCCCGAAAAACGACAGTCTGGGGTGGTTTATGGGTTGGTCGCATCATCGGTCCATTTTTCTTCAAAGACGCCCTTGGAAAAAACGTTACCGTCAACGGCGAACGATATCGAGCCATGTTACGCGTTTTTTGTTTTTTTTTGCCCCAATTGGCTGAGTTGAATTTGGTTGACATGTAGTTTCATCAGGACGGTGCAACATGCCATACTGCTCGTGAAACAATGAATATGTTGAGGGATGAATTTGGTGAGCAGCTTATCTCTCGATTTGGCCATGTGAGTTGGCCCCCCAAGATCTTGCGATTTAACGCCTCTTGACTATTTTTTGTGGAGTTATGTCAAGTCGTTAGTCTATGTGGACAAGCCGAACACTATTGAAGCCTTACAGGATAACATAACACGCGTTATTCGTCGAATGAACATTTTGAGACTATGCCGCTGACAACATTTACATGAATTATGTTCAAAAATTAAATGGCAAAACCCAAATTTATCGATTCCAATAAAAATTTTAATATATGATGCAAATTTGAGTGTTTTATTCGTTAAAAAAAAACTACGATTAAAAAATCACCCTTTATTTCAAAGTTTCTTAAATGTGACAGAAGAGTTACGGTATCATTTCATATTTTTGCATTATTTATTTTATTTCAATCTTGCAACGCATTCTCCCGATTTGGCTTGGCTTATGTTGAGAAGATATACGAACATAAGTTCAATAATGAGAAAAAAAAACAAATTCAGCTTATAAATCAGCTTAAAAATCAGATCCTCATACACAGTGAGCTTACACGCATTCTATTTTAAGATTAACTCAACGGGACCTACAGTTTAACGACTATTCCAAATGCCACAGTCTGAGAGGCATTTACAACACTTGCCGATTATTCGACCACACGAATTGTTCATCGGACACTTTGTGTTAGGTACCTGTATGCGGGGTTGAACCTGCGATCATGTTAACGATAGTCGCGTGTGCTAACTATTGTGCCATGAGAAATATGAACCTTTTTATATGTGTTGTTTGTTTCACTTTCCTATTTGTACTGCATTCACATTTATCAGGTCGCTTGGTGTTCAGGTTTTAGACGGGATTCGATAAGTCGAATACCATCCGTTCGCTATAAATTCATATTCCGTATCTCTTTTCTTTAGACGTCACGATTTTCCTCTTTTTTTACAACCAAGTCAGATTTAATTTGGTCCAGAATTGGTATGGCTATGTTTCAACGATAATTCATCATACGATAATCTTGTTATTGCAAATATGTTCTCAGATTTCTTCCAATCCAAGCTATAGGAATGTAGACACGGATGTTCAGTATGCCTGACATTATTCTTATCTCATTGAGAGCATTTGCATTTGAAATGTTCTGATCTTTCACAAAATTGATCTTTTCAACTCTTTATATTCTTTGCAGTATTCAAATAATCCAGGTATCACTGCTTATGTCTTGAGGTGATGCATTCCAAGTCTTAGTTTTCTTTTGTTTTTAATTTTTAATAAGGATTTATAAATCAGATTTTAGAAAAGAATCTTTGAAGTTGTTTAATGTCATATATATAGTTTACGCCGATATAATTCGGACATGTCTTCAATAGGCAATATATCTTGTGATCAGTCTTCAATCTCAACGCTACCAAAGGAAAATCTTACGATAGTTAGGCTTAGGTTTGATTAAACAACACATTACTTGAAACTATTCAATAAATATACTGAGTGATATGAAGCAGAGACTGTTGAGGAAAATTTTTGAGGGAAAATCTATGGATTTTAATAAGACCAGAAGCTTTGTAAATCGGCCAGTACCATATACTGAAATTTACAAAGCTTCCTTTTCCAATGTTATCCTCAGTAGGCAAACATAATATGTACATACAAGAGCACCAAAAGAAAAGTTTCTTCCTCCTTCATCCATCTCTACCTATCCCTATTTTTACAAATTTGCTGATTTTTGTAATGGACTACAGTTTGAAGTTATGGAAACTGTTAGAGGTGGCTAAGTTTCCATAGATTTCCGCCGATTAAATTGGAATATGGTATCTTGTTTATCTATGAGATTTTGACATGATTCTGCAGGGTATAAATTAGGCGAAAAAGGTTGTCCACTATTGAGCTGAATATATGGCGAATCTAGTAAGCTAGATCTCATTGGAAAAGTGGACTTCTGCACTGCACTTCATGAAGACTGATATGATTGTAAAAATAGGTCAATATCCCCGTCCACGGAAAACGTTGACCCTTACTAAGCTAAATATCGGCCGAATTTGGTGCGTTGGATCTCTTTGAAAACGTGGAGTGAGTTCATAAGGAAATTACTACGACAACCAGCTATAAGCGAATTAACAATTGTGTTGGAATGAGAACAGCTTGGGAAAAACTCACAGTACTGTTGATCTTGTTGCACTAAACTTTACGAAAATTCAAGCAATGGCTTGCCTTAATTTATATATTTTAATAAAGGACAATGAGTTTTAGGGAATGTTCTTCACCACATCCTCAAAATATATTCCTTTACTTGAACTTCACTACAGCTATCGTGAAGTTCTGAACACATTTCGCATTGAAAAATGAAAAATTCATTTGATAATTTCCGGTGAGAGGAAGAAGCATAAATTCAGTTTAATGAAACTGAATGGTCCCGAAATCCTACATGACACAATCTTGGGAAAAAATTCTTTCGAAGCTGTAGTAATTGCATGGAATTAAAGTTACCATTTCATTACCAATAAGCAGCAAATAGTAGAAAAGAAATTCTGTGACATATTTCCTCGCCAAAGTTGAGGTCATAGTTCCCAAGGATTTAAGTACATTTTGAAATTTAGACCAAATGTTTCATCTGTCAGAAATTTGCCTCTTTTATTTTGTCACTATATTTTTGAATATTTTATCAAAAAATTGTCTTTCTTTTCCATATAAGAGACACCAGTAAATTATTCTAATTTCTCTAGAAGAATGTAACCTACATTTGGTTTCTTTTCGCCAATAACATCCATTATACTTGTACGAGAGAGTGAACACATGTGAATACAGTGCTCGCAGTAAGAAAATCGACTACACAAATGTTTAACAACATGACTGCGGATATGCCAATAGAACGACTTACACTACATACAACACATACGGGAATTTGTGCTAACATTATTTCGCACTTTAGGCCATAAATTTGAAACAATTGACAATTGTAATGCCAATGCAGCCAGCCATATGTGTATGGACACATAATGGAGACCAGACCAAAATGGAAATTAGGTCTCTTTGCGTTGGTGACTGTGATGGTGATGGTGATGCTGATGGTGATGTGGTGCGCACAGAAAAAGAGCGAAAATTCAATTTGCAATAATTTTAATAATAACCATAAAAATAGTTAACATATATAACTGCGCGCCACAGAAAAAAAAAACAACTGAAATGACAAATATTATAAAGTGGAATAGAAGAAAAACAAAAAAAGAGAAACCAACCAACAAAAGCAAAATCGCTTACACCTAACATTGGGAAGGAAAATGTGTTACCTACCAAGTTTTTAATAGCGGTCTGCAACGTTTTTTCTGGTTGCATTTAGGTGCACTCAAAACCGGCAGCCAAACTGGCCAACAAGATGTTTGCAAGTGGGTGTATTGCTGACGATTTTTATAACACTTAATATTGGCTTTTATGCCATTTCTCTACATAGCAAAAAGAAAAAAATATAATGATTGTTGAGGCGTAATTTCACATGCAAGTTTTATTGCCACCAATTTTCTTATAAAAAGTGTAAGTTTTTCTCTTTCTTACTGTCTTTTTGGGAAATGTTCCATTATTAGTTTGTCAGTTTTCTTCTTTTTTTCTGAGTTTTCATTTAATAATGAAAACAGAAATGAAGTCATTTGTTTAAGCTGGCTTATCTCTAGTGTGGGTAGACTTTACGCGATGACAGCTGTTGGTGCTTAACAGTGTTTCGGTTTTCAAACTCTAATTTCGTTTTGGAGTTTTGAGAGCTGCTGTAGCTGGCTGCTGTTATTGTTGGTGGTTATAAACTGCACTTATCATTAAGTGTTTTTTTGTGACAATAATGCGATTATTTGGTAAAGCTTCCGTATTTTCAATTATAATTCGTTAAACTCGTATCGAATCGAAATGCTCAATTGAAGTGACCATTAAAAGTTTAGTGAAAATGATCGAAATCAGCATCACCAAAAAAAAAAAAAAAAAAAAAAAAATACTTAATTTAAATGGTTGAGAAAATAAGGTGTTAAAGCATTGAAAGTAATTTATATACTGTGAAAATGCCGCAACAGAAAGTATTGGATAATTTTAAAGTGATTTAAAGAAAAATGTAACATACAGCAAATACATTCATTTAAAAGGATAAGGAAATGTGGTGTAAAATTACAGCAGGTAATTTATTTATAGTGAAAAATGTAATTGATGGTAGTGCTTGACAACATCGTTGGCTTAAAACCAAACTGCTTTAGACATGAGGAGAAATAAACATTTTTTTCGAAAAACTGAATTTGGCAATTTAAATTAGACAAGTAAGAAAATGATAATTTGAGAAAACTAAGATCAATATTTAAACAAATAAAGAAGTAACAAATTTAAACAACACATAACACACAAAAATGAAAATAGTATTAAATTGAAATTACAAAATAGACTCTTTATATATCGAAATAAAAATTAGAATACAATAAGTTTATTGTCAAAATTTTATCTGTCTAGCATCTTTGCTACGAAGGTTTAATTCTGATAAAACTAAACAATCCAATTTTTGGAATTGGATTTTTAAAACCTATCAATCGCTACCCATAATCGAATATTAGAAAAATAAATAAGAAGTTGGTTTTCTGGAATTCAGAGTAATGGACGCGCAATTCTTTCAAACTCTTTTGTCTTACTAGCATTTTAAAAAAATTTGCAATATAGTCGATCAAAGCATGTCCCAACAAGAACTCAAGATTTAAATTTTAAATAAAACACAAATATTTAAAAAAAATTGTGAAACTTTATTATATCGTAAAGTAGACAGAATGAGGTTATGTGTTGGGCAACACATCGGGCAGATGGCCGCCGCGGCTTTGCTGGCACACACGCGATCTTTTAATGCAATTTTCAATGACCGTTTTGCATAAATGCTGCGGTATTTCATTAATGCAGCGTCCAATTTCTTCTTTTAAGACTTGAGTCGTCGTCGGCTTATTCGCGTAAACCATCGACTTCAAAAAACCCCAAAGAAAAAAGTCTAATAGTGTTGAATCGCATGATCTGGGCGCCCAATTCTGGTCTCCAAAACGCGAAATAACACGACCGGAAAATGACTGATGTAGCAATTGAATTGTTTCTCTGGCTGTATGACATGTGGCGCCGTCTTGTTGCAACCACATGCCCTCCACATTCATTTCTTCAATTCTAGGCACGAAAAAACTGGTTATCATTTCACGATACCGAACACCATTGACTGTTTGCGCTTGACATGCCTCATTTTCATAAAAAAAAGGTCCAATCCACATCACACAGTGACACGTTGAGGATGCATTTGCTTCTAGTGAATCACTCGAGGATTTTCCTCACCCCAAATGCGACAATTCTGTCTATTGACGAAGCCATCAGGATGGAAATGGATATCGTCACTGAAGATGATTTTATAGGCAAAATCAGCATTTTCATGTTGTCTCTCCAATACCCAATTAACGAACTCCCTTCGCTGTCCATGGTCAGCTGGCTTCAGTTCCTGAGTCAATTAAACTTTGTATGCATGAAGATGCAAATCTTTCGTCAAAATTCGCTACATAGTGGATTTGGAGACACCAATTTGCTGAGCTCGGTGTCGAATTGAGGTGGATGGAGTTTGAGCGACATCATCACGTACAGCTGCGACATTTTCGGTCGATCGACCTGGTGGAAGGCGCGTTGTTGTCTTTACATCACTAACAGACCCAGTTTTGCAAATTTATCTATTAATCTCTTTACAGTTGACTCCTGTGGAGCATTATTGCGACCCCAAATTGATCGTAATTTGCGAACTGCAGCGGCTAAACTTTTACCAATTTGGTAAAACAATTTCACAATGAGAATGCGTTGTTCATTCGTGTAGCGCTCCATTTTTACTAACCTCGTCTCTTCTACTAACAAACAATACCAATTGTTCAAATGTCAAATAATGACACTTCGAATGGCGCCAAATTTAAATCTTGCGCTCTTGTCGGGACACCCTTTATATTTCATTGCTTTTAAAGCACACTCATGCTATCGTTTTTGCTAATCGTCTAAGCATCCCAAATATTCACATCAAGGTATGGCCTTAAGAGATTGCTGCGATTCATGTCGCATCTCCTTAATCGACGTCTCTTGACCGGTTTTTTTTTTGTACTTAGGAAATAGCTAAAGTCTAACGGCGATAAATAAGATAAATACTGTGATTGCGGAGCGACATTAGGTGGATTTTTGGCGAAAAACTCAAGAAGAGCAAATGAAATATGAGAAGGAGAGTTTTAGTAATCCGTAAATGCATAAATCCGACCTCTTTGCGAATATCCTCACGCAAAAGACGCATAACACTTAAAAAACATCCCTTGCTGACAGTTTGGTTCAGCGGAAGATATTATAATTTAAAATACCACGATAATTGAAAACTATTCTCTTCATGTCCTTAATTATCAAGAGATTTTGGCGCCACATTTTCAGTCATGTTTCACCGTTGGCACGATACACAGTGAGATTCAAAGTGCAAAAAGTCTATTTTTCGACTGTAAAATATTAAAGATGTAATGATGCAATTTTGTACGGAATTGTTTAGTTAAGAGAAATTCATCATTGCTTTTTTGAAAAAAATAATTTTTTATCGCAAAATAATTACATAAAAATGCTTGGGTGAAGTAAAGCGCAAAACGACTAAGATTTTAATGCAACTTGAGGGCCTGTATATGCATATTTGTTGTTCGTTTAACTATTTTATGTCATGATGCTCTAAAAATATGGTATTTTGTGATTCTTTAAGAAAAAAAGACAACTGGATAGCATAAATAGTTTCGAAACTATTTAAATTAAAAAAAAAGCCCTAGAAATTTCAGTGTTCTAAGTTTTCCTTGGATGAAAAAAAGGTTAACTCCGGCGACCTCCATGCTCTGACTGCAATAAAATGAAGGAAGGGAGTATATTATTGCGATTCATAGAAAAAAATCCTTATAATATTTTATACTGCTGAACAAAGTTATAAATTTTATGAAAAAAGTCACAAGAAATTACGCTACAAATTAAGCAAAGAAATAAAGACAAAACACGTATATGGTGCACATGGTCGGCGCTCGAAGACGAACATAAGGCTATGAAACAAGAAAACAAAGTCCGAATTCACAACGCATTTAAAGACCATTTGCATTTACGTGTTGATGAGGTTCAGCAAGGCACTGGGACCTCCAGCGACGGCAACACCTCAAGACATTTTTTTGCCAATCCGCCACTTGTAGCTGACATAACTGAAGTTGAAGAGGAATTAATTGATGGGTTTCGCATAATATTACAAATAATCACATGTGGCCGAAATATTAATTCTTCGAAGTTTAAAAATTACACGCGGGATACGGCGAAACTTTATGTCAAAAAATACAGCTGGTATTATATGCCAGTAACTGTGCACAAAATATTAATGCATGGAAAAGAAATTATCGATGCAGCTACTCTTTCTATTGGTATGCTATCCGAAGAGGCAGAAGAAGCGCGCAACAAGGATTATAGAAAATATAGACTGATGTTTTCAAGAAAATGCAGTAGAATGGCAACTAATTCTGATGTTTTCAACCGTCTCTTGGTGTCATTAGATCCTTTTCTTAGTAAAATATGGCGTCAACCTCGTAAACAACATTTGGAATTAGATGATATTGTAAAAGAAATGATAGATGAATAAGTAAATAAATTTCCTTATACATGTAACAATTATTTTATTTTAGGCAATCCTACTAAATATTTTTACAGAAAATAAGTCAGGCAGGTAGTGGGTGAAATGGATATTTTTCTGAGTAATATAGGCGATGGGCGTGGCCGATTTGGATGGAACTTTCCAAAATTTTTGTTTGAGTAGTACAGATGATCCATGCTAAGTTACAAAAATTCCTACCTAACAGAATAAAATTTATACGAAAATTTCATTTTGAGTTGTATGGGCGGTGGGCGTGGCCGATTTAGATGGAACTTTCCAAAAATTTTGTTTTCGTAGTACAGATGATCCATGCCAAGTTACAAGAATTTCTACCTAACAGAAAAAAATGTATACGAAAATTTCATTTTTAGTTGTATGGGCGGTGGCCGATGGGCGTGGTCGATTTGGATGAAAATTTATATTTTTGCTACTCTACGTCATAAAACGCTCTATGCCGAATTTCAAGACTCTATGATAACTCCTTATATTTATTGCACACAAATGTATAAAGCAATCCCACTGTGCGATAATCAGGCGACTGGTCAGTATAAATCTATGCTATATAAATCGCAATAATGCTTTTTATAATGTGCTGGTAATTAGAAGTAATTTTTCCACTACATTCAACGCAACGTTCTTTTTCGAAAAATTTTATCGATTTTGCGCATCTGAGGCCCACATTTTTTTTAGAATGGAGTAGACAGAGACATTTGAAACGATAGCTTCAAATTGCTAATTGGAGATTTTTGAGCACCAAATTTTGCATTTGGGGACGTGACTTTTATTGGTATTGGTCGTCCACGACGATGTTCAACATCTTCAATTCTCTTTCGACCTTCTTCGAACTATTTATGCTATTTATGTAAACATATCCTTCCGTTGTAGTCTATACTAAATATTTCCACAGCAGAAACTCCATTTAGAAAACGAAATTGAATGCAACAAAATCACATACTGTGAAAATCGTTGAAATCACGTTTTACATCGTACAAAGCCAAGCTTAGTTCTAATACTAATAACGTTTATTATGTGAAATTCGGCGCAGATATTGCTCATAGTGTTATCAATTTGGGTAGCAAATTTGCCATCCGATTCAAATTTGTCTTCTTCATATCGACATCTTCTAATTTAAGGTTACGTTTTTTACTTACCGTAACTTAATTATGCTATAGCGACTTTACAAAAAGCTCACTGAATCTTTCCATTATGTACAACACAATGTCAATTGTCAATGGGGGTCATTATTTAAAGATGTTTAAGGAGTTTCTTTTTACCCAGAGCTGCACCAAAGGCATATCCGTTTCAACAGCATTCGGTTCCAGCAAGATGGGGATATAGCCCAAACAAATTAATATCCAGAAATTCCACCTTCCGCTGGCCCCAAAGGTACCCTGACCTGAAAAGGATATCTGACCTGGGCGTATGAACAAACAACTAAAAAATATTGCCCACACGGCACACTAATTATGTAATACCATCACTGCATGCAGGCATTTCAGACATATTTGTATTAATTCCAATTAATGTTTTTTCTACTCTAATGTAGATATCAAATTCCAAAATGTTTCCTTTGACGTTAAACATAAAAAGTAGATTTCTACGTGATAATATGTGCCATTCAATGAAATCGAACGAAACTAAAGTCTCATTAAGTATTTTACAAAAACAAATTGAAATTGTTGCAGTTGATCTTATTAACATATCTTACGGCAAATATAGAACAAATTAGTATTTGTCAGACGTAATTGACAATGAAAAGTTGATTAAGACAAGTTGGCAACAGAGAGACAACAACAAAAAAAGTTAAAGTTACGTTAAGATAAGCCGTAGGTAATAACTTTATGGACAATTTCAACGGAGATAAAAACAATTAGAGACAACTAAACGAAAGCACTAATCTATTAAATTGAGTTAATAATACAATTAAGGATAGCAGAATTAACGACTCGGATTAGCAACTAACTAAAAGCATTAATGTCAAAAATAAATATTTACAATAATCGGGACAAATGACTAAATACAAAGCAGTGTAGTCGGGAACGGTTCTTAACTGTAACAATGCGACTATTTTTTGCTCCAATTTAGTTTATGGTTACCTACATAAATTCATTAATTACGACTGGGCTATTACAGTAACTCCAACAGGTTTTTAAGGCTTGTTTGTTGCTTCTTATCAAATTGTTATAAATTAGGAATAAACTTTTCTTGTGGCTGCGCGATTTATCTTTTTCTGTCTCCCTCTCCCGGTAATTCATAAACAACTTTCAGTTTTGTTTTTCCTCCACATGTTTTTGGGAAAAAAGTGTGAAATTAAGAAAATATTTTGAAAATAGTTTATGCACAACACCCAACCACACCAATTGCGCTATTTGAGCCTCTACGAAATGGAAACTTGTTGGCGATATCTTTATAAGTTTTTTTTTTTCTTTTTGGTATTGCGTTACAACCATAACGAACTAATTAATTATTAGTTATTTTTATGTGATGCAAAAAAAAAAAAAAAAAAAAAACATAAAATAAAAAATAAAAAATGTCTACGATAAGTTATCAAATAAATTTTCATTTCATTTCTGTGGCAGTTAGCGCGCGTATATGTAATAAAAGGTGTTAGCCCCAGTCTGCTTGGGTTTGGTTAATTAAATGTGGCGGCAAAACATGAATGGAACAAATTGTGTACACTGAAGTTGGACATAATCAAATCAGGCTTTTAAAACAAGAAGCTGTGTGTAAAAAATGTTGCTGAATTGAGACATACACGGAACAATTTTTTAATGACATGTGAAATTTTACAATTTCTTCCGATTATATTAAATTACAGTTTACAAACTTAAGAGATTTAAGAGGCTTTTAACAATTACGTAGCAGCGAGTTACGGTAACATACAAATCGCGGTTTTAATCAAGTTTGCCCATTAGTACTAAGTCGTTTTGGCCGGAATTCAATTTAAGTGCCTTAAAGAGGTATAAAGAAAAGATAAAAGGAAAACTAGTCTTCAATATTTAAAATTTTCTGTGCAAGATTGTCTTTCCAACAAAAAGTTATGGGAAATTTGAAGGTAAAGATATAAAAATAAGAATAAATAATAGTAATTCGTCAAAAGAATGTTTAAAATGCGATTATTTTTTGAATTTTGAAATTGTTATATGTTGAAATAATGGTTATTTTATGCCGGTAGTTGGTTTAAGCAAGACTCATGCGTATTGCCAAACAAAGGGGCAGCCTATCTGTTTTTTTATATCGTCGATATTTGCAACACCACCAACATCAATATCTAGTAAAAGAAAAATACTGCATTCATCTTTGTAACACGGTAGTTAAGTTGAGATTGTGTTCACAAATTTTTCCAAGGCTTTTGATAAGATATCACATCACTATATTTTAAATTAAAGTCAATGGGATTCCACTCAACATTTTTAAGGTGGATAAAATCATATTTAACAAATATGGGATTGGATCCCTTTCATATATTCAAACTTCAGGTGTGCTACAGGGAAATATGCTTGGGCCATACTTATTCATACTATTTATTAATGACACATCAATTTGTTTTTATAAGTCAAAATTTTTGCTTTATGTGGATGATATAAAAGTATTTTTAAAAGTTTCTGCAATTAATGATGTCTTAGACCTTCAATAAGACATAGACAGTCTTAATAATTGTTGCCTTCCCAGCACCAAGAAGCTTTCATTGAACACGGATAAGTTCATGTTTCTTTTTCGCGTTGGAGAAATCCGAATCATTCAGTATTCAGAATTGGTAACTTTTCTCTGAAATCGGCATATTCGAAACTGGATTTAGGTGTTCAATTCGATTCCGTTTTGATATTGATTCCGCACGTCAATTATGTTATTCCCAAGGCGTATAAAGTTCTTGCGTATGTTAAAAGAAATTGTTCAGAATTTTTTGACCCCAATACGACATTTAAAAATCATTTTTACATCATAGGTTTCATCTACGTTGGAATATGCCTCTATTATTTGGTGTCCTCAATCCAATATTCATAATGCATGGGAGCAGCGTGTATTTGTAAAGTTTATTCTTTCTTTATTTAGATTTGAAGAATCTCTCCTAATCTACAATTCAAAATGCTTATTACTTGGGCTACAGACTTTAGAATATCGTCCTAACTTCCAGAAAGCGCTATTTGTTTTGAATATAATCAGTGGTTGCATCGACTGTTGCAATCTTTTGGCACAGATTTCATTTTATGTTCCTCCAGGTCTCTCCGCCGAACACATATTTTTGATGTACTTCTTATGCAAAAAACAGTACTCTGAATAGTGGATTTCATATTCTTAATGAAATAAATGAAAATCCCTTGAATCAAGACTCCAATCAATTCACAGAGTTTGACTCATTTCAATATTTGTTTCGATTATATCTTAACAGAGTTCTAAAATTAAATAACTCTATTTTTTTTTTGCCATTGTTATTCTATAAGCAAGTTTTGCTCCGTAGACTTAAGTAAATGAAATGAGATGAAATGAAATGAATTGAAATGAAATGAAATGAAGTGAAATGAAATGAAATGAAATGAAATGAAATGAAATGAAATGAAATG